>OX246741.1:4460200-4980200 GCA_945910005.1 Isoperla grammatica
GTAGTAAAACAGTGACACACCCTTGCACGCGTGCACAAGGTACTAAAGCCATGATTAGCTGCCGTGCCGGTATGACACACACAGTGATCTGCAGTCGACAGCAAGTGTAATTCATTGAGGTTTACAGGTTGCCCCTCAATGTTACTATCTCAACATTGTATTTATTTACTTATAGGTGAGATATGAACGTCTAGTCGGTACTATCGGATCACGTGAGAAAATATTGACACACTGATTTCAAGTTCGACTCGATTGTTCGTTTAAATCCCGGAAGTCGTGCGTGACTTATCAGTTATCACTTATCAGTCACCGTATCAGCCAATGGGATTCGATGATGGTGATTTTGAAATTTACCAATCATACTTTGGCAACGATATAATGCTAATCGAGATGGTCATCAGTGTGTAATACGTGATCAAGAGGGGAAAAATTACATGACATCTATATGTTTGATAATATATGTCATAATTATAGCTATACTGGTCTGCAATAATACTGGAATGCAGGAGTTAAGTGTAAATAATAAAAAACTGATTGTCACGTATGGAAAAAACATGGACGCCAATTGTTCAAACACTTTGGATATGTAGGTACTGCGTAACACCAAAGATTACAAAGTAGTTTTCGGAGTAGAAATAATAATTATTTGGGATAAAATTAATACGGTATTTAGTTGAGATAATATAGAAGGAAAATTTGTTCAATTTTTTAAGTTATGAGTCAGTGGCGTTGTCAGATCAAACCGCGGAATTAAACCACTTTTTACGAGTAAACGAAGTTATAACCCCCAAGACACTGGTTTTTAACCTGAATTGTTTTTGTCGACTGAAACAAATCTCGTGAGTTTCTGTCCCGTGTTGCTATGCAGGCAGGCACTCGTACACGTTCATAATATTTGTAGTAATTAGTTAGGCCTAGTCAGGTCATTCACCACAGTCATTTTTTTCGAAGTGATTTTTCACTTGCTGTGAAAATCAGTGGGACAATTTTACTGACGAGGCGTAGGAATCAAAAGGTTACAAAAAGAAAACATGATTTCGTCATATTATGCCAGGCAATAATAGAAACATAAAAACACGTGGAGAGGCTCAGCCCCACATTCCTCACCCGTCGAGCCGCCACTGGTAGAAAAGAAATACTGTAATAACACCAACCAAAACCAGATACGAAATTTGTAATAAAATAAAATACAAAACATATAATACTAAAATGTTGTGATAATTGGTTGGCAGCCTCGTATCTTACTGATACTTTTATGCCCAATTCTTGGTGGCAACACCCTTTAAACTGCGTTGGAATGGAGACGACTGGTTTATGGTAGGCCTACGTCTCGAGTCTCGATATGACTGAAAACCGGGCGAGTTTCACGCGGTTTCTTGGTGTCGTCTCGATTAGCGCATACAACGGTAGTCAATCGTCTCGATCAACCTCGTTGCACCGTCTCACAGAAAGGAGGCGTGTGCGTGTATGTGACAACAACCAAGATTTCTTTGTAAAATCATTGTAACCGTGCTTATGTTTATCTCCATTGCCTGACAGGTACTATTATAAATCCATGGCCTGACAGTCTTCACAACAGGCGCGTGCATGGTTGCACGGTGTAAATGCAGTTCGTGCATTTTAGAAAGAAACCTACCATTGTTTTATTTGTTTATACTTAATATTTTTGTTATCTTAGGGCTTAATGTTTTAATTTGCTGCAATTATGTAGAGTAGAGAGATTGTGTAATGTATTGCAAATTCTGGGATTGTTGAAAATTGAAAATAACAATAAATTGAACAAAGTAAAATGTTGATGTTAAATGTTATTTCGAGCGCATAAAATAGTTTGTACCCACTAATTTTTCGGGTTATTCAGTGTGCTATTTGGGAGGGCTAGAGCCAAAGTGTACTTCAATCTGTTATCCGTGCTATAGCATTGATCTTGTAGCCGTAAGCTAAGTTCTGGCGCTAGTCCCATTGTTTTAGAGCTTACAGTGCAGAGAGTTATATTTTGGTGCACAACGAGGCCCGTCGCAAATATATGTTCCAGGCTGGGTTGGTGAGTGGGGGTGGGGGTGGGGGTGGGGGGAGGCCAACTCTTACACATTGGGGGTGCTGGCCTGGTCCCATCAACCATGAGTCTTTCTGGCACAGGGCGAACACGTGTTGTAGTTTGATGGGCACGTGATACAGTTTACCCTGACCAGGAGTCGAACCCGGGGGTCTTCTGGCTATAGTACCGCCGTTTTAATTATCTAACGATAGCTATAGCCGCATAGTCTTCTTTCTGACAGTAGAGTACGTAGTACTACACAGTAAAGGACGTAATAGTATTTTCAAAGTTGTACTCGATGATAGCTATATATATCTACGACCAAACACAAGCAATCGTTCAAATGTGCTTTGCTTTATGCTTTGCAGTTTTCACTTTTCAAATTCATTTAGTGTGACGGTCGACAAGGCGGAAAGTTACATAAGGACGATGCATTCTGTCTCCTGTCTCCTTCCCACTTTTACTCTATTCTTTGTTTACTTCCTGCAGTAAAACATGTCTTTAGGGAGGGTGATCCACTTTGCACCCTATAATAGTTTGACTCCGACGCCGTCCGCGGTGGCTCATCCAGTTGGGGCGCAGGTCTTCAGGGACGGGGGTTCGAATCACACTTTTGTGATTATCCTTCACCTTAGCACAAAGTCGAAAGGTTTGGTAATAAGTCTTCTAGTTGGGAAGACATGTCCGAGGTCATGCCCAAGAAAAACACAGTGGGCATAAATCGAGCCTGTAACCTTTCAACCCCCTCACTTCCCAGCATACTTCGCAGTATATTTGCCTATTTGCATAATGAGTTTGGCGTTATTATTTAACCTAGTTACTTCCGTATTTAGATAAACGCTTCAAATCTTGAGTTTTGCTTTGCTAATGGTGGACCCGGCATGCTGACCTCACTGCGTATAAGATCATGGCTTATCTTGGCGTCTCTAAAGCTTCTAGAACATCTTGCGGTTGTGCTGAAGAATCTGGGAGCGCTCGCATAACATTTCCAACAATTAGTGATGTCACGGGATTAAAATGGTAAATTGACGGCCGCTCAACTTTGAACTATATACACTCGTTTTTTTTTATCATCTCGTCTTGTTGATGCTCGCAAGTCGCGTCTACCACAGGATGTTCTATAATCTGCTCTTCGCAGAACAATCATGCGAGGTCTGGCTAGTGGGAGGGGCAAGGCTCAGAAGGTCGCGGACTCGACTCCCGCCACGGCAATCCCGACTCAAGGGTTTCCTAATGAGATATCGTATAGAAATAATTCTACTCGACAACTAGGTCATATGACGTCGGAGGAGATAGGAGGAGAGGGACAAGTAGGGGCAGAAAAGGGGAATTTGGAGGAACTCTATAGGCTACATTATCTTACGACTGGCAGAGTCACTCTGGGCCAGATTTTACCTCGGGCGCAGCCGCACAACATTGCTCATGTAACTCTTTAGAATTCCATTCCCAACGATTCTTCCAACTGGGCGGTTTATCTTAGACGTTCCTGACAAAATTATAAATATTTAATTTATGCAATCGTACCTAATTTGAATATTTAGCTCTAACTTACAAGGGCCATATATATACCTTGTACTTGACAGCAGATATAAGCTACACAAATAATACGTATTTGCTGTTGGTGCTTGACTGTATTTGTCTTGAGTCACTGTCAACAGATATTGAAAATAATTGTCTCATAATTTTATACGTTTTCGTGTTTCGTCGCAGAGGTCTCATGCGTTTCCCACACAGTCACGAATAAATTATAGTTGGGCTGCGGTGATTAGTATTACGACCCATCCGAGTCTCAAACCTGCTCGGCTCGGCTCGGTTTATTGGTACCGGTTCTTCCAAGTGATTATCAAAAACACGCAGCAATATTCAGACTTCAATGTCAAAGACCGTGACACCGCATAGCTTGAATTTCAGAGAGCGCTCAGGTTCTTGGTATTACAAAATATATATATTAATATGATCCGAGAGTAGATACAGAAATAATTATTGAAAAATTCTGTTTTGTCCATCATAAGGGAAGAATTTGGTAATGGAATTCGACTTTGCTTCTTATTAAACTCTTTAAATTCTACTGAACACTTCGCAGTGGTTATTGGTTCGATCATATCCACTCCGCCAAATTGTCCCCACCTACGTAAACGGGGTTAGAAACATATACGGTACCGGCTACATAATGAATTTAAAAACAGTCAAATATTGTAATTGCTACGATTGTCATTTCATTTATTAATTAATTCTAAATTAGGCGTATTGAATTAATTACAGAAATAAAAATCTTAACAATTTACAATATTTGACAGTATTAAAATTAATTGCTTAGCAGTGTACGAAACAAAATTCTTGAAGCGTTACGAATAAAATAGATAGGCTACCCATTGCATTGAGTGAATATGCATGCGTGGGTGCAGGTGCACGTGCATGGTGGTAGTTTGTGTGCGGACTGTACGCGATCATATAGACTGCATGGCAAGCACACAACTCCGTCTAGAATATTACTAAGAACGTTATCGCAGATGTGTGGCAATGACCTCATAGCATCGCATAGCATCACAGCCTCATGGCTTCCTTCGTCTGGCGCAGTTCAGTTGATGCTCAAGCAATTTCCTCCACAAAAACCGTGTTCGTTTTTATCTTTAGGGAAATGAAATGGATGTCAGCTTGGTTGGCGTGCCCGAATTATGTCAACTGATTGTAGCTGATTACTGTAGTAGCACAGATAACTAATTAATTATACACTTATGTGGTAATACTGACGAAGATGCTGGGAGACGATCGTCCCGCTTCGCATCTTGTGCAAATTGTTTTTATAAAAGGTACTTTTACAGTTTTCACAATGATTTTCAACGTGGGCGATCGTACCGTTCCTGGGAACTAGGAATCGAACCCGAAAACTGAAAAATATTTTGATCCCGAACCCGAAGAAATTTTTTTCCAGAACCTGAATTCAAACCCGGATAATTGTATACAATGAAATAATGAAAGAAACACTGAACAAATTGGAATAATATTAATAGTGTATGGTCAAAGTCGATGGTCGAAATTAAAGTCACCGTTTTTATTAATTTGTCGATGGATCTAAGTCAATTACAGAGGTTAAAACACCCAAGCCCGAACCGAGAATCGAACCCTGACCCATATTGAATGCAGGAATAACCCCCACCCCACACCAGACCACAGCTCCAGACCTACGACTACGTGGTTGCGTAATGTAATGTGTAATGCAGACCACCGTGGATGCGTATCTAATTACTGTGTATGTACAAACACTTTGCCAGAAAATGTCCAGACATAAATCCACGGCATAGAGTGGCTGGATTTGGCTGTTGGCCCACATTTATTTATTGCTTGATGAAACTACATAAAGTAAAAGTTTGTGTAAACAGGGGTTTATCTACAATAACACTATTTTTTCTACGATTTGAATAACTATAAATACTGCATTATATCACTTATTATAATCGATAATTTTAAACAGGTAGAAGAATTAGAGAAAAGGGGTAACAAATAACAATCGACGGTCGATAGTAGGGCCTATTTCCATCTCTCTCTGACTCTTCTGGGTGTCACATTCCGCATTATACAGCATGCTCATGCGTTGACAACGAAGCTAAGTAATGTTTTCTGAATGCCACTCGACTTGACAAACTGCTGCTGGTGGGTTTGCCATAAGCGATGAGTGACTTTTAATTGATTGACAATCAATGTTCTCAAATGTCTTCTCTATTATTTGTTATTATTGATAGCCAATGTGCCATCAATAAATTGTATAAGACATGCATGATGGTTAATAACAATTGACAGTGAATGTAGTGGCCTTAATGTTGGTTTATTTATAGCAAATTTAACAGCGAAGTAATCTAACTCGTGTTTTCTTCTGCATCTTGCGGTTGTTATGTTTTGAATGCGTCTTTCAGTCCAGCTCTCGGAGACATCCCGATTGCAAAATAACATGATAACATTGTGCTTGTGCAATATATACATGTTGTTCTGTCATAGACTTCGAGCTGGTGACCGTCGCCTCTGAGGAGAACGATGGCTACCAGAGGTTCGCGCGGTCTGCGGAGATCTATGACATCCCCGTCACGACCCTGGGTCTTGGGCAGCCCTGGCGCGGGGGTGACATGCTGTCGGTCGGGGGAGGGTACAAGATCAACCTCCTCAAGAAACACGTCGAGCAGTTCAAGGATGACAAGGATAAAGTCATCATGTTCACGGATAGGTCAGTTTTCAAAACTGTCTGCCTGGTTTTCTTCTCAGTTTAATTTTTAAATGAAAAACATTTTTTTTTATTACTAGCTATCCTCTCAAAGATAATCTGAATAAACTCGTTTTTTCTTTTTATCTAAATGGGTTTATATTATAAATAAATAGAATTGCTCAATTGTTTTGCACTAAATATAAAATAGTGGGAATAGTCAAAGTAAGGATGGGAAAAATGGTTAGTATTCTATTCAAACAGTTGACTGACCAGCTCACTAGTTATACACAATCAAATTAGTTATGAATTATGATACAAGGAAGCATTCTAAACATTTTAGTTGTAGATATCTTGCTGATGGCAACTATAAATGAGCTACAACAATATAACCATCAGTGGAGATGCATACTAACGCAAGTCAGTAGTCTCTACGTCAAAAACCGCAGAAAATGTTCATTATTAAATTATATCTCAAGATTGCAACAAGAAATCGAAAATCTAAATCAGCAGCGCACTGTACTTTGGTAAGCCCTACCAACTGAATAAAATATTATAACCATTAGCGTAGTATTTTGATTATAATTCGATAATTAGTAATCAAATTAATTATTTATAAAAAAAACATACTGCTTATAATATAAGTCACAACTTAGAGCATTCAATGTGTAGGGCTTACTAAACCACAGTGCGCTGTTGATTCAGATTGTCAATTTCGAAGTCCATTCTTGTGATATAATTTTAAAATGAAAATTTTGTGCGGTTTTTGACGTAGAGGTATCCTTCCCTGTTAACGACAATAATTACAAATACTGAACTAAAAGAAATGAAGTAAACACAAAAAGAACATAAACAGCCATATTGTATCTTCCACTTTCAAAAGCAAAGTAATTTACTACTGCAAACTATTCCATCCTTAGAAAGAAGCCCCCTTAGGCCTACCTTTTAGTTAGATGGAGGTAGATAAAACTAAAACTAATATGACTTTTACTGAAACCCAAAACAAGAATCCTATTACATTGACCTATGAAACTGATAATAACATATTTCTTTGCTACTCTATGTGATAGAATGATAGAACTTTGTGTCTCCTTTCCTTGTAGTTTCGATGTGATCATATTGTCTGGCGTGGAGAAGATCTTGGCAACGTTCGAGTTCTTTGATTGTCGAGTGCTCTTCTCGGCCGAAGGTTTCTGTTGGCCCGATCGTACTCTAGCGTCAAAATACCCGACGGCATCGAGAGGGAAGCGATATCTCAACTCGGGAGGTAAACATAAATCTTTTGGTCTCCGCTCTTTTTGTACATGAGTGTTGATGATACGCTGTACAATATTGTACTACTGTAATATTTATAGTTTTTTTGTAAACTGAAATTGTATTAAGGACAATATACCATTTTATTTTAATGGTCCAGTGGTTAGTATCCCTGCTTCCAATGCAGAAGGTCTCAGGTTCAAATCCTGGTTCGGGCAGAATTTTTTTAACTTCTATCAAGGATTCAGTTACATTACTTCTAGTCGTAGGAATCAGTAAACGGTGACTTTGGAGCCGTCCTAGCAACAAAGCACTCAATAAATTCAAAGTTGTTCTGAATCGGCCTTGTTGGTTCTGACATTTGTCCGCAGGTGTTCGCACTGTCCAGTCACTGATTCACATGTTTCGTATTTCAAATATCGATCTTTGATTGGTTATCGCTCACTCGTTGATGGTGTTCGAAGCCTACAGGGTTGGTTTAGTCACTTTAAATTAAAGTCCCCCACTGAAAATCAGTTTCGTTACTGTGTGGGTAGACTCTAAATGTGAATGTATTTATTTTATTTTTTATTTTATTGGTAGCCAAATCAGTGAGGCTGTACTATATTTAATTATTTGTCTCCTCTTGTCAGGTTTCATCGGTTATGCACCCGAGATCTTCAAGATTCTCAACTCCTCACTAGTCAAGGACAAGGACGATGACCAACTCTTCTACACTAACGTCTATCTCGACGAGAAGCTGCGAGTCAAGTATGGCATCAAACTGGATCACAAGTCAGAGATATTCCAGAATCTCAACGGAGCAATCGGTGAGTTGCACAACTTTTATGAAGTTTATTTGTGTACTCCAATTAATTAATATTCTGGGTTGCCATGTAATGTCATTTGAAGTAGTACACACTTTATTGATGCGTACAAATATAGGCCTTTATGCTACTTACCATACAAACAAATGTTTGTATTTTTTTAGAAAGTGATCCTCAACTTGATATACAAATTTACAAATTTAATTCAATCTTAATATTCCCTTTGTGAGAAATAGCAGAGACAAATGAGATTGGGTAATGAATTAGAACTATAAAAAGTGTCACTAAATTGCTAATAATAAAATAAAGTTGCCGACACCACCACTGACATAAATGCTGTGTAGCCTGTACTGCAGCATTGGACAGCTAAGTCAATCGATACAAAATTAGTGCAAGAACGAATACAAACGTATAAAAAATAATCTTTAATGCAGTAACACATTACAGTACTTTCGTTGTATTTAATTATTTATACACACTAGCATTATTACACCAACTTCTCTATGTTGTTAAGTTTTGTAGAAAGTTAGGTATGGGTTTATTAGGTAGGCCTATATTAGGACAACCCACATGTACTCTGAAACTTCTGGTTGAGCAAAATAGGTAAGAAATTATGTTTATTGTTTGTAGGACATATATAAAACTTATTTGTAATTTAATTTTATTATAATATGATGAGAGACCAATTGGCTGAATGATTCATTTGCAAAAAGAATAAATATTCTTCCAGCTCAATTAGGTATTGTTTAGCAGTTTAGTTTTCTAGCTTGTTGATTTGTATGCTTGAGAAGAGCTAGAAATGAACTAGTTGGATATTTTCCCCAGATGACGTTGAGCTTCGATTCAACGAAGAAGAAGAGGCTTATCTCCACAACAAAGCAATGGGAACAGACCCGTTGGTTGTCCACGGCAATGGCCCAAGCAAGCTGGTACTGAACACGCTAGGTAGCTACCTGGCCAAGGCGTACAACACCAAGGATGGCTGCATTACCTGCTGGGATGATATAATTAACCTCCAGGAGAAGGACGTGAGTGCAACATGTCCATATTGTTCTACTAAGGGTATCATCATCATCATCATCTGTTGGTATTAATCCTGTAGAGGTGACAACGGCAAATGGTAGTCTCACTGTAAAAACTGCACCAAATTAACGTTTGTTAGTTATATTTTGATAACGCTACACAATATTGAAAAGGTTAAAAATGAGGGTTATGTGTTTTCGTACGGACTTTAGACTGGACTAACAAAATGTCAAATATTTCAGTCATTGCGGTTGTCATTATGAAATCCATTAAAAAAATTAACAATGAATTGATTTCCCTAATGACAACATTCAAGGCTCTTCACAATAAATTTTTGTAACAATAATGATAGCATGATTTTCATTTGCTGTGAGCTGTCACCATCATACATTGTTTCACAATCCATACCACAAGTAGGTTTTCAATCCATACCACAAGTAGGTTTTCAATCCATACCACAAGTAGGTTTTCAATCCATACCACAAGTAGGTTTTCTTAGTCATCTCATCTCAAGACACATTCTTCTTGTTAGTGATATTTAACAAATGTAGACTACATAGTTAATTAATTTTTTTCTACAGGTAAAGACTTTCCCAGTCGTGTTGATTGCTCTTTTCATCGAACATCCGACTGCTTTCCTAGAAGAATTCCTCAACAAGATATACGAGCTCGACTATCCTAAGAAGAAGTTACATCTGTTTATTCATAATGCTGTGAGTACAAGTTATCGCCAACTAAAGAATGTTTAGTGCTTATAACTGCTTTTGGAACCCTATAATTAACAGCATGTAATACATGGTTTATGTTCAATAAGTCTGGCTGTAGTGAGCATAGAGGGCTCACCTTGGGCTCCTTTCAACAAAATCAACGACATTTTCTTTAGTGGGTTATAAAACAATCCTTATTATTCTCTGCTATAGGTCGAGTTCCACGCTGGAACTGTAGACGGCTTTTTGAAGAAACATGAAGCTGAATATCGCAGCTTCAAGAGGTTGAATCCTGAGGATGAAGTCAAGGACACGAAAGCCAGGGCTCTGGCCTTGTGAGTAAAACTTCTGTTAACTCTTCCATGATGAGCATTTTACACATGTTGTAGGCGGAGGCCTATTCATTCTGTGTTTTCGTGTACATTCGCAAAGACTTGAACTTACAAAAGGCTTGTTCTTTATAGTTTAAACTATTCGAGGTATGTGTTTAGTAGTGTCATGCATGGATATATACCCAGGTATACAAAGTATATCCAAAAAGTTATTTACATCCTCCAGGATACCTAAAAATATATTTGGGACAAACTTAGAAGTGGTGAAAGCTTACTGTCCTATATATAGTAAATGGGGTAGAAACATTGATAGTCTTGCTCTCTGAAGTCTTTAAAGTTATGAGAAAACTTAATTCGAAATACTCCTCTGGCCTCGATGGTATCCCTGGTGCTATCATTGCCAAATGCTCTAGATGGCTAGCGTTTCCCCTTTCTCATGCCATCAACCTATCCTTTCATTGTAGCTCATTCCCTTCTATACTTAAACACTCCATGATTATTCCAGTCCACAAGAAAGGAAAAAAAGATGTCCTTAACAATTATCGACCCATTTCATTACTGTCATCATTCTCTAAAATCTTTGAACTAACTATGCACTCCCGTCTTTCTTCATTTCTTAATAAATATGATATCCTTGATAATAGCCAACATGGCTTCCGCGCACGGAAATCCACAACAACTGCAATCTTCTCTTTCCTCTCTGCGCTATATTCTGCACTTGATAAAGGAGATGAGGCTCTTGGACTATTTTATGACTTAAGTAAGGCTTTTGACACCATTGATCACCAGCTGCTCCTCAACAAACTTATGTCCATGGGGATTATGGGTCCGGCCCTCAGCTGGATTGCTTCTTTCCTGTCTAATAGAACCCAATCAGTAAAAATCTCATCCTCCGTAACCAATAAATCAGTTCTTTCTAACCCGCTTCCAATACAGAATGGTGTTCCCCAAGGCTCAGTCCTTGGTCCTCTTCTTTTCCTACTGTATGTCAACGATCTTCCTAAAATTCTTTCTATAGATTCTGTCTCTGAATATGTGAAAAGCTTCCTCTCACAATATGCTGATGACACAACTCACCTTTTCACATGCCCAAAGCTCACCAACCAATGTACCAATGACCAATCTGTCCCAAAGCCAACTGATCAGCTGCTTATACAAGCTGCCACACTTGGGGCCTCCTGTATGTCCTCATATTGTTCACAAAATCGATTGGCCCTTCAAACGTCTAAAACAGTTTATATCAAGTTCTGCTCAAGTGTTTTAAAACCAACCTCCAGTCCACTCATTCGTCTGGATGGAAACAGCATTGCAGGGGCCATATCTCACAAAATCTTAGATCTTAATATCACAGAATCTCTTGATTGGTCACCCCACATTAACAATATTGCATCCAGACTGTTAAGTGGTTGTTTTATGCTCCGTAAGCTGAAAATGATTGCTAGCAAATCATCCCTACTCCTTGTTTATCATGCGTACATTCATTCCATTCTTTCCTATGCTGTCATTTTCTGGGGCTCCTCGCACCATGCACATAGGATTTTTATCATTCAAAAACGAGCTGTTAGAATAATAGCTGGGATATCAAGGGGACAATCGTGCAAGCCCCACTTCAGCAATCTTGGTATCCTCACTCTCCCCTCTACACTTGTCATGACTGCGGCCACCTTTGTTAGGACTAACCCTGAACTTTTCCCCCTTAACGCTTCGAACCATAGTCACATGACTAGATCTAACTCAAATATTTTTATACCCTCTTTCAAACATGCCTTCTTCAAACATAGCCCTGCCTACTTGTGCTCTAAAATTTTTAACTGCCTCCCTGCTGAGATAAAAAATTCTGACTCAGTCGCAACATTTAAAATCAATCTAAAAAACTACCTGCTTCAAAAGACTTTCTACAATCTTAACGAATTCCTGATTGCCACTGACTAGACTATTATATGTATGTATGTATGTATGTTTGTGGTTATGTATGTATGTATGTATTATGTGTTGTTTGTATCATATGTACGTATGTAATATAAATGTAATGTTAAATGTTAAATTTCTATGTTTGTTCTTGTTAGTTTTAAGTACATATTCACTCTCTCTCTCTCAAGAGGAGTACACCCTTACATTGTAATGGTCAGTGAACTATGAAATAAATATGAAATAAATAAGAGAATACATGACAATGTTTTAAAGAGCATTCTTTGTCGAAATACATGTTTTCCCAAGCACATTACTTACCGATTGGCTATTTTTCAAAATACGTATATATTTGCCCAAGTAATAGTTACCGATTGGCAAATACTTTTTGTCTGTAACTATACATTATTCTTTCAGAGATTATTGCAAGAAGAAGAATTGCGACTATTACTTCAACGTGGACAGTGAAGCCCATGTTGATAACCCACATACTCTGAAACTGCTGATTGAGCAAAACAGGTAAGAAATTGTGTTTATTGTTTAGTAGGGCATATATAAAACGTATTTATAATTTAGTACCAGTATATGATGAGAGACCAATTGGCTGAATCATTCATTTTCAAAAAGAATACGTATTCTTCCACATTCACCATTCATTCATTCATTTATTCACCCACATACTCTGAAACTTCTGGTTGAGCAAAACAAGTAAAAATTGTGTTTATTGTTTGGTAGGGTATATACCCTACCAAACAATAAATCCACGGCTAAATTATAAAACTTATTTATAATTTAGTATATGATGACTGATGAGGGACCAATTGGCTGAATCATTCATTTGCAATCTCAAGAGGAGCACACATTTATCATGTAAATGTCAGGTGAAAGAATAATAAATAAATAAATACATATTCTTCCAGCTTACCTTAGAACAGTAGAGTAGGCCTATAGGTGAGCTGTCATATACGTAGTGTGATACCTGTAAAAATTCAAATACTGGGAACAATTGCCTACAAAATGTTTTGGCGTCATAGGACCTTTTCTAAATTTGCTGCGATCCATCGATTTGATAGATAGCAAGCGAAAGTGGTAGCAATAATTGGAATGGGGACTATAAATAAAGACAGTAGCCTATACAGATACTGTACTTACTTATGGAAACAACTCTCGTAGGTAAAACTAAAAATTGAAAAACTTTCTCCTGGGAGGCCCAAATTCAATGAGATTCATGCAGATGAAAAAGAAGTAAGAACAAGGGCATTTGGTGGTTACGATCACATGGCTGGAGTTCTGACTTCTGCCTACTGAGTACTGTTCGATTGTATTCAATATGTGTACCGGTATAAGGGTTTGTGCATGCATTAAATCAAACAGTAGTGTAGAAAAGTGCTGCTACGTCACTAATGTGTGTATGATTGTCTAGGACCATCATTGCACCAGTACTAGTCAGGCCTTACAAGCTATGGAGCAACTTCTGGGGAGCGATGACCGCCGATGGCTTCTACGCCAGGTCTGTGGACTACATGCAGATCATTCACAATGAGAGACGGTGAGTACCTGCTACATTCAAAGTGAAAAATGAAAAAGTATAAAAATAATAAGTTCTAACTCCATATGGGTAGGCCTAATTAGTAATTAGAAATTTTAATTCCAATGTTACATTGTGTCAAGCAATAGGCTTCTGAGTTTATCCCTTGATAAAAAGCCGTGCACAAACAAGAACAAAAGTTTAGTCTGCTATGAGCTGCAATGCTATTTTTTGTTTTGCTGCTATTGCTGCTATGAGTAATAATCTTGCCATGAGAATGCCGGTACATACAGTACAGTACAATACAATACAATGAGAAACAAGTAGGTATGCATGTTCTTAGTATGATCCAGTTAGTTAGTATGCTCCAGGTATGTAACATGTGAGACAAGTACCGGTACCGCTAGTTCTAGTTATACGCAATGAAGGTATGTCGGCTTTAGTTACTTCAATAATTGTGTTAACCTAACATGTGCCCTGGGATTATGTTTAACTAGCTCCCCTATAACATACAAAAACCTTTCTTTTATTTTATTTGAAAGAAATCTTAACCTTTATGAAAATGAGAGGGTAGCCTGTGAAAACTAATAACAGTCAACATTTTATTACTTTATTTCTGTAGAAATATGGTTTACTACAGAGTTCAATTTTACATAACTAGTATTAGATTTTTAATTACAAAATTAATAGTAAGTCTAGGTACTTACGCTTAGGTAGACCTAGATTTTTTTAGGTAACTAAATAATTTCTTAACAGTACAGTACTAAAGAATGCGTATACATATAGGTACTTGTACATACAGCGTACAGTATTATTTTCCCTTCTTAACATGTCTACTATTTATGATGTGATGTTTATGATCAAATTGTACGTAATCTCATTAGGCATTATTCTTGTTTTATAAACATAAAAAAGCAATAAGCTTACAATATTTGATAATACAAGTTTTTCAAAAATTGCACCAGGAATGGTATTTCATTGAATGCCAATAGTAGAACTACTTGCATTAAATGTTGACATATATTCTGGTGGTAGAGACAGCAACAAACATGGAACCAACTTGGTTGCTACTTTTACATTAAACAAAAATATTTTTCAGTTAAGAATAGTACTAATTTTCAAATATTTTTTTACTAGGTACCGTTCACGTCTAGTTCTTTGACAGGGAAGTTCATATTGTCATTTAACAGTTGTACCAAATTAATCTAAAACATAAATATGAATAATGTCTCTATGCATTGTTCAGTCAAATGCAATACTGAAATCAGTCTTAAAGCTTCTCCGATCAACTGAGTACATATTATCAGCAAAACACTCGTAAAGTCCGGCATCCATTTGAGTTGCGGGATCAATTTCAAGCTTGCTCTTCATCTTGTCCTTTTCCATTGGCCATTCGTGGACCTAGAGAATAACAAGGAGAATGAAACATACCCAATTCAATGTTATAATTCAATGCAAGACTATAAATATACCAATATATTAACAAGAAGTCTAAGGGGCATTAATTTTATAATTCTTTGAGAAATATAATAATATAGGAATAGTTTAAAATATATTCATTGATAAGAAACTTCATCTAAAATAGCTATAGTACAGTATTACTGTAGCATATAGCAACGAAGCACATAATAAATAGTTTAAATGTCTCCCACTGAAAATCAGTTCTTGTAACTGAGTGGATAGACTATAAATCCAAATTTATTTATTTTATTTATCTATTTATTTGTAATTAAAGGAATAATTAAAAGGCTATTCTAGAAACTTTTTTTATTTTTTTTGCATCCATAAAAATAGACTTGTGAAGAGTGAACCTGAAATTGGTATGGGCCCCTTATGCAATGGTAAAAATTGAAAATAAATTTTGTCAAAGATAAAGATAAAGATATTTATTCTTCAAGACATGATAATACAAAGTCTAAATCTCTGACGAGATGTGCGAAGAGTGTGGTCTGCGTGTGCATACAGCACAGACATGACGGGTGTTTCCATTACAACACAAAACAAAACAATATTTAAAGTTGAAATAATTAGCCTGTAATAGTATACATACCTTCAATACCAGTACGTTTTGCATTCACGTTACGGAAACTGTTACTAGCGTGCCCATTTAAGGTTCACTTTTGCATAAAAAAATAACAAAAAATAAAAACAGTGTACTGTTACTAATATATAGATATTTTGGTAAAAGGAATAAGCTGCTAGAATAGTTTAAGGTGATTTAATGAACAAATTAAATGTAAACAATTAAAGAGAACTTTTTTGGGAAAATACAGGTAGCTGCATTGCAAAACTATATACAAACTTAGTGATGACTTCCCTGTAGAAAGTTTGGGATGATGCTTAATATAAATGTTCTTTTAATTCAAAATTTTGTATTTCAAATTGGGGTTTTTAAGGTCCCTTAACATTTCAGTTAAAGGTGGACTATTATATTGATGTTCCCAGCGCTAAACTAAAACTATATCATTCAACTTACGTGCAAGTTGTAGTGAGCATAAAGCTCCGATCCATCTTTGAACCATGTAATGTATGGGCGTGGCGTTCCCCTTGCAACGCACAGAAAGATGATCTTGTGACCCAGCGTGTATTCATAGTCAAAGTGGGACGCTACCAGAATCTTAGCTCCCTGAAAACAGAAAAACAAAAATCAGAAAACATGGGTTGGCACTAGATTCACTGGAATCTTGGAGGAAAACCATAAAAAATACGTCTTAAACAAATTAAATAGAGCCGAGTGGGAATAAACACTGAAATTAACTTCTTCTTTGGATTTAATTAATATAATGTATGCCAGGAAGGGTATCTGACTATCCGAATTGCTTACAAAATGTGCCACAGCATATAAAATAAAATAAAATTACAAATTACTTTCATGTAGCATGCAGAAGTTTTTTCTTTTAAAAAACTAGTGATAGGAAAATGCACACATTATGTTCATTATGTAGGTAATTAATAAATATTTGTCAATTAATAATGAATGAGGAAGGGTATAATGTTCTGGCAGGAGCCCTGAAAAGTGGTTGAAAAATGCTTGATCCCTCTCGCAGAATGTAGATTCTATGACAATAAACTATTAATAATAATAATATATTGAATACTTTGAAGTACGTAGTAATAATAGTGCGTTGAATAGTTTTTAAATCGTCATATTCCGTCGACAATGATTTAATAAACATATACAATTAATCATTTAAATTTGATTTTAATTCGATTGATTCTAATTTGTTCTTTTTATTTCAATCATATTTTATATTTAAATTACCAAGATGGGAGCCTCTGAGCTTTGCGTAATAACTTCGCACAAGTACGCTTGTCACTTGCTCGTGTACAGGTACGTGTATTCTTTATATTCTCGTGACGTCACGGACATTGTTGGTGGCCATATGCTCGTACATTAGGTCTTGCAGTTTCAATACATAGCGGCCATCATCCCGTACACCAAGTCATTGTTGTAGACAAACAAATGAGCATATTACATGCCGAGAATAAGAACTTGCACATTATTGAAAAATGTCTAATTCTTCCTCCCATCTAGCCAATTGTTGCCAAAACTTGGCTTTAAATTTCAATTACACGACAGCATCAACTTACATTCTTGTTGTTGTAATACTGGTCTGATTCGGGATCTCTGTATTGTCCAGTGATCGGCAGCCCGATCTGTACTCTGCTCTTGCTCTTTGCCCTTCCCCTCCCTCGTCTCCCGTAGGCTCCTCTTGGTACCCCGAATATCAGCAGGAGCATCAGCAGTAGTCCAACAATGCGGCCACTCATTGCGACGCGCCTTGCGAGCTGTGGATAAAGCATAATAGTAGTTCGTGCGCGTTTCAAAATCACAGATTTATTAGAACAGGTCAATAGAAAATGTTGATAGAAATGCAATGAAGAAAGGTATAGTAGTAGATGATTTGAATAGGCAATATACATAATTTGACACCACTGTATTCAATAAATAAGTTTCTTGCTATAAGAATACCATAAGAAATTCATAATTTTACATATTTATGTACTCAAATATTGAATTGAATAAAATAATAATATGTTTACCCTGTTAAAAATAACATTAAAAACATACCACATTAGAGTTGAATTTAACTTCACTTATACTCTAAATATAATAATAGAATAGAATATAAATGAAATATAAATAAACTTAATCATACTTATATCTGTATGATCATTCAATGCCTTGTGCACAAATTTAGAAATATTATTGAGATTGTTGGCATATTATTGTAATTATGTGCTCAAACAAATGAGATGGCATTTGACAAGGTGTGTCATGTACTCACCATTTTTGTACAATTAGTTATTCTTGCTTTTCAAAATCAATCAGAGTAAATTTAATAAAAACATTAATCATCATTTCAAAAGTGTATTAGAAACATAATAATAAGAGAGTAATTGTTGTACTTACCGTAGTTATAGCTGGTAACTACCACAATGTGATGTTCCCACTACGCACGACTTCAATCCCTCACGGCAGCTCATTTCCAGGCCCCCATCTGTAGTGATTTCCCTCTAATAGACGCTTTCCTCTCTCCCCTCTCGGTGTTTCATAATCAACCTTGTCATCTACTCATACTCAATTTATTACATGGTAGGCCTACAGGAGGAGAACTATTTAGCAGAGTTGGAGGCAAATTGCGTTTCTATATTGGCAGTAATTAAATTAGCGTGGTAAGGGGATCATATCTCCAGCGCACTACGCATGTAACGCTGCATGCACCGTACTTAAACTCTGTTTATTTGGAACACGTGGATGAAGTATACTATGTTCCCCTGGTTCTAGATTAAAATTGTTGTGGATGAGTAATCAATCAGTATAATCATTATTTTTTTATTTGAATAGCACCCATAAATATAAATATAATACATACAGTATCATGTATACCTGCTGAATTTTAAAGAGGCTAATAAAAATACAACTATAATTTTTTAATTGTACCCATATACATGCTATAATGACAATAAATGTTGTATATGATGTAGGCCTACTAGTTTTTGTTTCTTGGCTTATTTGATTTGCTTATTTATCCATCCATGGTACATGTACATGCTTGAACATGATTTGTTGAGTAATGGACAGTTACAAGTACAAAGTTGGAAATTCTCATGGCTTTTCGTTACTATTCTTTTAAATTATGGACTCTTTGTGATAACATTCAGCCCTTATACCAACACATAATTGTAATATGTTGTAGCCAACCAATTTGTATTCTTAATTGTTTATTTTTGTTTGTATTTATATTGATACAATGTCAAATAATGTAAGGCAACCTTAGTTAATTTTGACATAGGTCTACTATTCCAATTTGTATTAAGTTTCAATTGTTCTTCTGTAAGCCGTGACTTAATTTGTACATGCATTCATCAATTATCAATTGAATTTACATGAGACAAACACGATTCAAAGGTAAAAACGTAGAAGAATAGTGATGCATAAAAGATAATTTCTCATCACTTAAAAGAAAAGAAAAAAGATGTCACTATATATTTTACTTCCCAATTATGTTCTTTTTGGGCCAACAAAATGATTTGACGCCTCAATATTTTGGACATATCCACATCAATATTTTATAGTCAATTTAAAGTTGGTTCATAATTGAAATGACCTTTGCAGTGCAATAAAGACTATAGTGATTAACCATTCTAGTAGCTTATTTCGATAGAGATTGATTGATTGATTGATTGCTTGATTGCTTGATTGATTAATCAGGTAGGGAGAGATGGAGAGAGAGAGAGAGATAGTAGTAAAACTTTTCTCAAGCATAATATAATTTCCACATTTGATAAATCCATGATATTGTGAGTTTTTTTGGAAGGGCTGAACTCTAAACCATGGCCTAATTTGTGACTCAAAGAGTCAACTAGTTATTTAGAAACATTTTGAATAAATGCTAATTTATTTCTATGTCCGTTACCACTTTCCGCTCTGTTCCGTGCAGTTGGTGGCCTCTTCTTCTTCAATTATTCTGACAGGTTATTTTTAAGAAGCACTGTGGGAAGTTGCACGTAATAATATATAGTAATGATTGATATCAGAATTTGCCGATACAGATACCAATACTAGCTCAATTTTTCAATGACTCCGTACAGATACCAGTATCGATAGGATTTACAACTATTCTATAAATAAAATTCTAAATCTAAGATAACAGTGCTTATTGACTGTAAATGTCATGTTAACGGTAGGAAATATATATAATCATTTTATTTAGGGGTGTATTTTTATTTTTATCGGTAAAATGTTGTGACACCATGTCTGCTGTTACCAATGGTATCGACGGATGCCCAGTATTGGTGTTGATATCTTGCGCATTGCATCTCATCTTGAACAACTATACAGAATTACGACTTACCCCTTTTCCAAATTTGATTTGAGGTGTATATTATATTATAGAATACATTCAATAGATTCCAGCAATGTAGTTCTAATTTTATATGATTTTGAATAGCTTTTGTTTTGTGTAGACCTTGATAGTATTTAGCTGCGGTATCTACCCACAATTTCAATTTTACAAGTGGTTTTAAAGATAAAAACAGGTTACCTTAAATGCTCACGCTTTGAGAGCTCTGACTGTCACAGACTCTTAACTAAATTATGTTAATTTAAAATGTATGTATACATCAAACTCGGGTAGACGGACCTGCCGAAGGTTTGGGCATAAGACTTAGGCCCGAATGCATATTCCACACTTAACCCCTCCTCAACTCAGCCTCTCCTCAGCCTTGCCCAACCACCAATCACGGAACGGCATTGCCGTGTGGACAGCTCTGTGATTGGTGGTTGGGCAAGTCTGAGGAAAGGCCGAGTTGAGGAAGGCTTGAGAGTGAACTATGCATTCGGGCCTTAGTGTTAATGCTCTTTTAATTCAAATTATAGTTTTTGGATCCTATGTATTTGAAATAAAGACGATTACTATTAGGATTGTAGGATGTACTCTTTTGGAACCATGGATGTTGATAAAAATTAAATTTTCTACAAAATGTGGTTTATTCATTTTCAAAGATGCTACTAGGTTTACAAAAACTGGCCTATGTCATTTTATTTACAAACTTTGATCTTATTTCAACCTCAATAATAATATAGACGAGATGCCACCTTGGGATTATTTAATACAAATTTGTACTGGCTATTGCAGTGACTAGTTTTAATTAAAGCATCAGTAAACATGTCGCTGCTGGGTAAACGGACAGTCTATTGTAACCAACGTTATGGAGTGGGATTGTACTCAGTAGGTATAAATGACATAGTCAGTTCTGAAGCCGCGTCTGTCGATAGCGTATTGATTGTCGGCCTGGCACTCGTAATATCCGGCGTCCTTCTGCGTTGTGGGGTCGATCTCCATCTTGCTCTTCATGGTGTCGTTGCCAGACGGCCATTCGTGAACCTGTGCCAACACATTTGCTTTTAATCTACAGTTTTTGCATACAAAACAATTTTTGGGATAATTTGATGAATGCTAATTTTGTCATTTTTATTTTTGTCACATAACTTTCTGACTATGTTAATCTTTGTAGTCGGTCAACGGTTTTTACATAAGTTTACTTTGATCAACAAAAATTATTTTTAAGTACCTATCAGTTTAAATTAATCTTTATACACTTGCATTATGTATCATACGTGTAATATTATTGATTTCATTTGTATTATATTTATTTGTATAATTATTATTTATATTGTCATTTATCAAATCAAACTCTTTCAGTTAAATTCAATCTAGTGATGAAGTTCTTGCAGAAACCTTGAGTATAATGCTTGGCATTAATGTTCTTTTAATTCAAACTTTTTAAAATTCAATTTAGGGTTTTCAGAGCCCCTAGAATGTGAATTGAAGGGTAGTAGGTTAAATGAGTCCTCAACCATAACATTACCTGGAAGAACTTGTGTGCATAGAGCTCGATGCCGTCTTTAAACCACGTGATGTGTGGCCGGGGAAGTCCTTGCGCCATGCAGAAGAACGTTATCTTGCGACCCAGCATGTAATCCAACTCAAAGTGGGAAGACTTGACGATACGAGCCCCCTGAAATGATTGTGTCGGACATAAGAGCAGTGTTCGTTGAGTGTGAAAGTCAAATGTGGAAAACAATAAAGTATATTACCGAATGATAATACGTGATAATACTATAATAGCAATAATAAATACATTTTTTTTTCAAAAATAATAGTGTTGACGTTTCGTTTACATTGGGGATATAAATTGATTAATAGTTTTTCAGACTTAAATCTAGTGCCAATAAATTGATATTGAATAAAAATGTAATAATGGTAAAACAAATTAAAAAATGGTTGGAAAATTATCATATATATATATCGATAGAATAAGAGGCATCATCAACACGACAAAGTTGACCAGAAATAATACAACAGTTAATATATCAATATCGTTAGGCCCTTATTGGACAGTACATTTATTCATTTTTCATATTGTTGGCCACCCCTCGTGTTAAAATGTGTTTTCAAATGTGTACTATAGTAGCTTCTAAATTAGAATATAAATAAGAATTTATAAAATACTAACATTGATAATTTCATAATTAGTAACTCTAATTTCTATAAAATGTGTTGTATGCTTGTAGGATTCACAATACCTACCTAAATACAAAAAAATCATCTCATAATCATATGTAATGAATGTACTGTGAAATCAAGTTACATTATACAAATCTATAAAAATGGATGAATTACAAAAATTAATTGAAGCCTATCTAAATAAACTAAGAATTCTCCATTTCTTATCATAATAATACAATGCTTTTTCCAAGAAATAGTGTTAATTGGTTTAATACGCTACCTCAAAATATGACCCAGTTAGCCAATGTCTATAGATGTTAGTAGGTTAAGTGTGTCATGATTGTGGACTATTACAGGAGTAAATTGTTAAACTCTATAGCACTTACATCCTTGTGGTCATAATAATTAGCACTTGCTGGATTTCTGTGTCTTATCAACACAGGCATTCTTGATCCATAGCCTTTCCTGCCTGTACCCCTTCCTTTCCCACCCCTCCCTCCCCCTCCTCCACCTCTGGCACCGAAAACTATCGTAATGCACAACAATACTACAAGCACCGAGAGAAACACACATTTAAACCGTGGAACCATTTTAAAACACTGAATCTTCACAGAAAATCTTGTTCGGTTGTTAATTCTTGAATTGGTTAATTGTTGTCGAACTATTGCACTAAAGAGTCTGATTTGAGTCGAGGTCCCATGCTCTGCAAGACTATGTTGGGTTCCAATAGACGTGAAATGCTTCTCTGCTTATTACGCCTGTGGTTAGGGATGCCAATTGGATGATGGCGGCTTCATTTAGCTTCTGCGGGAGGAAGGGGGGGTCATTGATATGTGACAGGCTGATGTATGATCTAGAGACACTAGTACTAAAACACAATGAATCCCAATTGAAAATTATATTATCTTAAACTCCTGTGATTGCACAGGGCAAATGTTTATCATTGGTTTATTACGTAGTGTATTTTGTACGTGTCAATAGTTGTGATGTGAAAATTCAATGAGGCACATGAGATAGTTTCTTTAGATTTTTAATAGTAAAACAATAATTTTAACAGTATATACACATTTTGTTCAAGTACCTAATTAATATTCTCCTAATTGGTATACTAATTAATTAATTATGAAGTACCATAATTGACTAGGTACTTTGCATTGTCGTTACTTTATGTCCGTACCAAACCTGATGTCCTTTATTATGTGCGATGTTGACATGGCCTGATGATGATATCGATTATAAGGACACACATTTAAATGTTACATACTTCGTAGTTCATTTCATACACATTATTATTAATGTTATTGTGTACTTTGTTGTTCTCAGGGGACTATGGAATGTTCCGTACATCCGATCGTGCTACCTTCTTAACGCAACATTGATCAATCAGAAGGAATTACGCCCATCTTATGAACATGAGAGTCTGGATTCAGACATGGCATTCTGCAACAATATAAGGGAAAAGGTAAATAACATTAATCATCATTTACGTGATATTTATTAAACCACTTAATAATTAAAATTAAAGTTCCCCACTGCAAATCAGTTTAGTTACTGAGTGGGTAGACTCTAAATGTGAATTTATTTATTTATTTATTTATTTATTTATTTATTTATTTATTTATTTATTTATTTATTTATTTATTTATTTATTTATTTATTTATTTATTTATTTATTTATTTATTTATTTATTTATTTATTTATTTATTTATTTATTAATTCATTTATTTATTTATTTATTTATTTATTTATTTATTTATTTATTTATTTATTTATTTATTTATTTATTTATTTATTTATTTATTTATTTATTTATTTATTTATTTAATTATTTATTTATTTATTTTATTTATTTATTTAATTGTAGGTAGGTAATCTTAACATTGCATCATTCCATTAAAGTGTATTTTCTATGTTCATTTTGTTAATTGGAAGAAATATATTTTGCACGATACACGGTAGCACGATCGGATGTACGGAACATTCCATAGTCCCCTGAGAACAACAATATTGGTAATTGGATTAACGTATTTCAGTTGATACAAATCGAGCTTATCATTATGTGATAAAATGGAACTTTTCTTTGCCAGCTTGAACATTTTGAAACACAGTTTAGCAATTATGATCAATGCAGATTCTAAATTTTTCATAACTCATATGAAATGTATGACAATAGCTCTCCTATGTTTTATTTTTTGCAGAATATTTTCATGTATGTATCAAATCGATTCGACTATGGCCATCTCGTTGATAACGACAACTTTGACATTACGAAAACCAACCCTGAGGTTTATCAAATCTTTGATAACCGTTGGGATTGGGAACAACGATACATTCATAAGAATTATACTGAGAACCTGAACCCGAATACTACTATTGAACAGGTAATAATAATCTGTCAAATATGTATAATTATGTTAGGAACCTCATTTATTTCTGGGTATGGTGGAGCATAAATGCCTTCAGCTGTCTGTCATAAGATGCAACAAAGGAACCCACATCATATGACCTAGCTGGTAAGTATGCCATAAAAACATTAAATATTATATAAATAGTGCTATGAATATTTATGGTATGGACAAGGGTTTTCAAATTTGTTTTTGGAAGTCCTGAAAGTTTTAAAACCCTTCAGGATGGATTAATGTTTATATTGGTCATATGGTTATGGTTTGGTTTGGTGTTTATTAGTTTTTTTTTACACAAAACTGGCAGACTGTAATGTCTGCAATTCTCTAATGTAAAGAAATGTATTCGTCAATAATCCAGTTGTGTATTAAGAAGGGGATGTGGCCTATATATGTAATCCCAGTAGGCCTGCTTCAGGCTGACATGGCTACACAAAGCTACGACTCCATTGGTTTCCCAATTACCATTATAATAACATAATATGTGTATGGGATTATGCTTTTTGTAAAGAATTGCAACATTCCAAAGGTAGGTTAAATATGATGGCAACACCACATTTTCGTGTAAGACACATATCTCAGCTTTTCTTTAGGACTATGGTTCTTTTCTTTATGACTGTCGTTCGCATTTGCACCAAATTTGCTTTTTTGTGGTAAAATGTGGTGCTGGCTACTGTATATATATTGTAACGTAATACATAAAATGCTCTTCCTGATTACGTTAGTTTAAACCCGAGACCTGTTCGTCAGACGTTGCCCAGACGTCTGCTTCCCAGATGTCACTCGATACGAAGGCTGGTGCACAGGTCAGTCGGTTGGTGTTGATATCGTATGAACGGGAGCCTGCAACGGCGTTGTCATAGCACGTTTCTCTCTATGTCTTTGATTCAAGGTACAGAGATGGTGGCCTATTGATTGAATGAACTTGAAATATTGACAAGTAAAAGCATTATGTATGCATAATCTTTGCCAATAGAAGCATAGCGGTCGGTTTGATCTTTGCCTGTTGCAAGACATGCAGCATCCACTCTGATCTAGTCTCAGAAATGCTGCAGTAAATGCAAAGCTAGTAATATCTTACATTAAAATACTACATATAGTAAACCTTATAGTATAACCAATTTTTATATATTATATTATATATAGAGAAAAAAAGGAAACTCACTAAATTAAAATTCAACTATCAAAACTTCTTTAAGCAATTTGTATTGGAATTTAATGAAAATTACTTCCGATAAAAAAGCTAAGGTACTTAAAAGTTGGAAGTAACATTATTAATTTAAAAAAAACTGTTTGCATCAAACATGGTATACTTCCACCAACCTCAGATGTTACTTGTTGTTAGTCCCAAAAGGAACAACGTCTAACCGGCACCCTACAACCTCATTGTCTTCAAGCCCATAACTCCATCGGTTTTGTTTGAATAAAATTTAATGGCCGTAGAAATCTGGCATAGCACAGCGTATAAACTGATATACAATAGTAGCTTTACAATGCCAAATTTATAGGATCAACAAGTTGTGGTTCATATGTCTACATTTCTATGTACAGTATTTTAATGAGTTATGATACTCTAAGTTACTTCTGTAGCGTACTCATGATACGTCCTCTTGATTCGATGTATCTGTCTTGTATTTCCTGCACTATACGGCATGTTTACATCATACACTGTTTAGTTGCTTTACTGAAAGATGAACTTGCGGCGCTTTTGTCAAGGGCTTGACTTCAATAGCATGAGCGTAGTTGTAAACACGAGTAAGCACATTGTATATATATATTTATTTATTATTACTTCTGTATTGTACTATTGGATATTAAAACTATATCTACACATAAATTAAAACCTCTGCTGGGTAATCGTGCTCTGTTTTAGTAGATTATTTGTGTTTAGAGCACTTGATGGTCACACAACGTTATTCAAGTATGTTCTTATTTTGTGTTATCCCAGCTATTATAGGTAATGAAGGAGTGGTTCAGGGATTGTGGTTTGCATAGTGGTTAATGGCTTGTTCTTCTTTCTGTCAATGTCTTTACATTTTTATCAAATGATAATAGTTATGGTATTATTTTTACATTGGTTCAACTGACATGTACAAGTGTGCATGTTTGATACTATATTCCATGTTTTATGCCTTGGGAGTGTTATCTATTTGCCTGTTTATATGCACAGTGTGCATTGGTATTTTGAGCACTGATATGGGTTAATTGTTTGTTCACTGCGTACTTTCCACAAGAAATACTATGGTTCACATTTCTTTGCTACAGCACACAAAATAATTTTATAAAATATGAATTCCTTAAGTGGCTTAAGTCCAAATTTGGGCCCCGCCCTTTCTACAGAGACTTATATCCATGTGGGGCCATGATATTCATATTGTTTTGTTGCATGGACATTGAGTCACATATACCTATTTGTTGTCATTAAATGCGACACTGATATGTTGCTGGATCATTTATGTCTAATTCATGTTCTGTTTTTAGCCTTGCCCTGACGTCTACTGGTTCCCCATCGTTACTGAACGTTTCTGCAAGGAGTTCATTGAAATCATGGAGAATTTCGGAAGATGGTCCGACGGCACTAATAAGGTTAACACACTTTTTAACTTTTTCAGTATTTTACATTTGAAATTTTAATTTTCTGTTAGTTATTGATTAGTTGTGCATATCCATTTAGTTGTGGTAAAAGCATTAGTATCCAAAATAACAACATAGTGACGAATATATTAGAAACGTAATTCATACATCTGAGCTATGACAAAAAAAATATTAATTTGCACAATTATGATATTGATAGTTACATTTTCCCAAAACCTCGGCAGAAGTATTTCTACGTACGTGTCTTTATTAACTTGTCATTGAGATTTCAAGATTACCAAAGCATACCTTATACAGGTAATTTAATATGCTAATATACATTTTTCTTGTGTAATTACTAATTAGGAAGGCAAATAAATATAGTAATTAATAATTAATTGGTTTCCCTAATGACAACTTCAATGATTGCAATATTTGAAAATCCAGATTTTAGTTATTACAAAACCACAACTCCCTCATTTGTTACTGTTTCAATATATTGTGTAGCATTCTCAAAATATAACTAACAAACATTAATTTGGCGCAGATTCTCCAGTGAGACTATCCTTGCCCGTTTAGCTGGTAATCTTGTTGCTATGTCGAGTGTTTGAAGTAGACAGACACGTGAGAGATGTTTGCAGGACGAACGTTTGGACGGAGGCTACGAGAATGTTCCCACGCGAGATATCCACATGAAGCAAGTAGAGCTAGACCCTCAGTGGATGGAGTTCCTACGCTTGTACGTTAGACCTCTACAGGAGCTCGTCTTCACGGGCTATTACCACAACGTACGTCCCCGTCTGATACAGGACAGGCTGCTCGGACGTTGTGCTGTCAACCTCCTCCCTTGTTGCTTTCCTCTCCAGTCCAACTCTTCCGCACTGATTGTTTTAAACAATATGACATTGCATATTTATTATTTCAAAAGAATTTTAATTTCTTAGGTCACTTTTAGTGTGAAGTGTACCACTATACAGATAATTTTGGTCTACATTTTAATACTCATGTGAAGTTGATTTGATTTCAAATGTTTCTTTTTTCTGACAGCTAGATTTACTAATGAGGCTGTTACTGTAAATACTACAGCACCTACGGTACTAAAATATTTACTAGAACAGTTTTATTTTACACATAATGAAAATACGGTCGAATTATTTGATGACCAAGCCTTTTGCAAATTTACAGTATATGTTAATTTATTTTTGGAACCATGGCTCTGGTACTTCGCGACTGTGTTTAGCTTCATAAAAAAACAGTATTGCACAATTGCCTCTTTGATTGTGCAACAGAAAATCTGGCCCCACATTTTAAACCCAAACAGATAATGTCTTGTTATAGTGTTAACCTCCTTTCGTCCTTTCCTCACAACATTGTATTCCTCGTTGATCATGGACGTAAGCACAACGTTTGATGTCACCTTGTCCACTTATTATTACTAGTTTTATTAATATTAATCTCTTCAACTAGGACGAGCGAATCGAAGGGGGTTACGAGAATGTGCCAACGCGTGACATTCACATGAACCAAGTGTTCTACGAAACAGAATGGGCTCACATCCTGAGGGCGTACGTAGGCCCACTACAGCGGAAAGTGTTCATAGGATACGAATCAGTGAGACTTGGACGAAAGACTTAATACTGCACTTACTTACTGCTACACACACTGTACATATACTGGCAGCTACGTTTTGAGAGCACTTGGAGTAGTGGTGTTGGGTGGCTAATGGGTATTATGTGGGTAGTCGTAATGAACTACTGACTGTAGTTGATAATAAAGCATGTTTTGGTGTTAAGGGATGGCTCCACATTGTTAATAAAAGAGTGATATTATTAATTAAGCAGAAATTATCAAGAAAAGTAAGATTTTATTGATTTTATCCACTATTTCAGATTGATGTTGTCTCACGTTAGATCGGTTTCTCAATCAAAATACTATTCCAATGTAACTAAATCTTCTTTATTCCATTCAATAAATTTTACATACTCTGAACTTGGAACTTACAAGTGTTGATTTTGATTAGTATATTCAGACAGATTTAAGTAAAACTCTGCATACAGCCTTCTGCTATTTGACTGGCTTCTCCCAAACCTCTTATACCAATGTTTTCTTTGAGTTGCACAGTACATTGATATGTACGTAGTATGTAAATACACTCGTCTTGCTTGCTTCTCCTGATGACAGTGGATGATAACATGATTGTGTTCTTTCTTAGCCCCCTCGTTCTCTGATGAACTTCGTCGTGCGATATCGTCCAGACGAGCAACCGTCTCTCAGACCCCACCATGATTCCTCGACCTACACCATCAACCTGGCGCTCAACAGGCCCAATATCGACTACGAGGTATGGACAAAACTAGATGGTGTTTTTTATATTTTCAGAACCATATTATTTTGGACTGATTTTTTATTCACAACAATTTGTAACAACTCTGTTTTCCCGTATCTAGGGCGGGGGCTGCCGCTTCATCCGCTACAACTGCAGCGTGACGAACACTCGCGTCGGGTGGCTGCTGTTGCATCCGGGCCGTCTCACTCATTATCACGAGGGGCTGCAAGTCACGTCCGGCACTCGATACATCATGATCTCCTTCGTCGATCCGTAAACACCGAGGGGACTCCAGGGGATAAGGGAGATTGCTGAAGTGTAACTCCACTCCACCAAAGAATCCGTTGCAGCTCTCTCTCTCTCTCTCTCGTAAACAAGATGCGATATATACTACAATGTGGTAGGGCATTTCCTAAATGATAAAATCACTTTTGCATTTTTAATTAATGTGTTCAAATTTAATTTAGAACATGTTGAAGTATTGGAAGAGGCCAAATACCTGGGAAGACTATTGTTTAATTTCCATAAATATTTTCTCCCACTCCTACTACTTGTGCGGAACATACATGCTAATTAAAACGTAGGAATACTACACACAGGAACATGAACACTACATGATATATTAATTGAAAATCTTTAATAAATATGGTGTGAGAGCAAAGTGTTAATGATTGTCATTGAAGTGAAGTGTTTGTGTCTTTGAATAATTTTTTTCAACTTTGAGAGGTACTCAGTTTGTGTTTATTCATATATGTTTAATCACAAAGTGATTGTCTTTAATATTAGGAGGATTAAGAAATAGATTCAGATTTCAGATTTCAGATTTCTTTATTGATAAATATTACAGTAATTACAATTATATAATATCACTGACCCCCAGTGAATAATAACAACAACACATAAGCCAACCATTAACAGTAAACATTAAAATAAAGATAAGATGACATTGCAGTAAAAGTACAGTAAACTTTACACAGATTTATTCATTTTATTGTTATTACACTTTACAGTATTCTGTGGTTGCAACTTAGTGTTACATATCCCTATACATTCCATACACAATATTAATTACTGCTGGTTCCAAACAAGATGATGATGGTGATGATGGTGATGATTATAGTGTATTAAATATTAATGTCCCACTTGGTAGTTTTTTTGCCTACTAGGTTGTGCAATGTTGGCTTTTTTGGTCCTAGCTAAGGCTCCTTTATTTTAAATTTTTATACTCCAGGCTTTAGTCTCTATTTTATTTTGTAACTGTTGAATTTGATTTTACCAAATTGTATGGGATATTTGATATTTCTATGGACTATTACCTAAATGTTACAACTTGTGTGTACAGTGCCCTACCACAAATACTAAAACATGAACCATTATTGGGGAGAGCATATTGCATACTAATCTGAACTAAAATATTTGCTTCTCCCTAATTTATTTTATGTATTAGTACTGATACCCAAAACTATCCTAGTAGCACGTCGTGTTAAGAGTTACAGTAGCTAGTTTATTTTTCACGTTTTATTCAGTGATGATGCGAATTGTTTGTGTAAACATTCCCTCCCCCCCCCCCCCCCACCCCCCTCATCGTGTACACTACACTCCCCTCGTTCAATGAACTGACCCTGAATGTTGCCAGGAGCTTTGGTTAACAATAAATCGGTGCTTAGTGATTTAGAAATCAGTCCCACAAAGATTGATACAAATTAAGTAATTACATGCGTACATATATAAATAGTATGGAAGCACTACCAACCTAAAGTGTGACCGGAAAGAAATACTGATACTATAGCGAGAAGGAGATTAGAATATTCTACTTAAGAAAAGTCTGAAGGGTAGTTCTGTAATATTATTGGCACATCTAGGAGCCACATTTACTTTTTTTTCACATTTCTGCAGCCATTTTCAGTAACCAATAAGCAATTGTGGTAAGGTGGTATATTTAACTGCGCTATTATTAAAGTTGCTAGGGTCATTTTTAAAGTCATTTTCTTCACTTCAGGATCAACGATGCTGTATGATTTTCAACATGAAATACTTGTTGTGTATATTATTCCATCAATGCTCATGTCATTACATTGAGTGACTGTTTCCTATCTCCATGAGAAAGCATTATTTGATGTATACTACGTTAACGTATACAGAGGAGTGAATATGCACAGTATGTATTATGTAACTTTAACAATAGTTTGGAAGAAATCTGAGAAGAGGTTATTGGCACAAAGAAAAGCACAAAGTCAAAACAAAATTACCCTCAAAGGAGATGGCCAAAGACAATGCAATTATCTCTTGACTAAAACAGCTGCTAATCGTAAGCTATACATATTTCCATTGCACTGTCTTACCCTTGGTTGGTAATACTATACATAGTTTTGTTTTTTGCTTTACCTGTATTGTCCTGCATCTTGCCTTGTTTCTATAGCATGACCCAGCCATTTGGCCATCTTATCAAAGCAAACATGTGTATTAATTGAATAATTGTTTTGCTTGTTATTAACATGGAGTCCACATTTATAGACTGTAAACGGATGTGATCCAACAAATTGTTGCTCATTGTGTTCATGTTTGGTTCTTCCCAGTGATATACCCATACTAAATGTTACTAAACTTGACTCTTTATGACATATGTTCTCATTTGTGCTATTATTTCTTGTTCAATTCGAAACGTTTTCTTGAGTTGTCTCTTTGACGTAGGTCTACTGTATTAAACATAGGATGTCGTATACTATGTGTAAACAGGAATACATGAGGAAGTGTGCTGAATACTCAATGTTGTGCATGCTTTTAAGAGTATGCTTACGGTGTTTAAGTGTTCAAGGTTAATGGCCAGGTGTGCAATTGATGGGTTGTTAACCGCAATACAATATCCTCATTTTTTATGCAAATATAATATGTATAGTCCACAACACTGTAAAAATGAGCGAGTTTGAAGAAATGTAAGTTTAGTGATGTTGTTTGTACTCGAAGTGTAAAAACAGAAATAAAACTTTTGTTTGAAAATAAAGTGGGTGTTGTAGCTTGTTATGTTACCTAATTGTGTCCTTCCCATTAGTACTCTCTATTAGTTATCATTTATCAAAATAATACATTAGAATTTATATTCATAAATTTCACTCTTAACTAGTATACAGTAACTAAAAATTGCCCCGAGTCAATGTGTCTCAATGAACAATGTTCCAGCTAAATATCGGTGTCAAAAAGATCCAGGGTTCACCTACTTCAGCCCTGGTTTGATTGTATTCTAGCTTCGTTTATTTAGAAACAGTAGGATTATCGTCATTACATAAACATAATTTTGCGACAAAGCTATCAGTCTTTTAATCCTATAATGATGATTCCATTCCAATAATTAACAACATCTATAGTAGGCTAGATCGCCAGGCTAGCAGCAGCACCAGCCGTTGATTGCAAAACGGCTTAAAAACGTTTTTTGCAATTTTTGGAAGTTTTTATGATCAGATCACATTCTTTGATACTTTTTGCATCCTGTGAGACCATCAGTTCGTAAATACATCCATATTTGGCCTTACAATTACAATAACAATATTTGGGTGGAATATTCATTTTTTTTTACTGACAAACGGTACGTTTCCGCCAAAAACCGTTTACGGTTTCGCAATCACGTGGTCAAGATCTATCAAATTCCATTTTAAAAACACAATGAGTTTTTTTATTTTTTTTTATTTTTAGAGTTTTTATCATCAGATCGTATTTTCGGATATTTTTGGAATTCAACGAGACCCTCAGTTCGTAAATCCATCTATGTTTGGTGTTACAATTACAATAAGAATGACTCGAGATACAATGAGATTCATTCATACATGCATACATTGACACAGTGGGTTATCTACCAGAGTAAAAGCATGGCGTACGAGATAGCGTCATCGATTAGTGTTTTCGCGGTCCAGGGTTCGAGACCCGTAACCAGCAGTCTATTTACTTCCATATTCAGACAAGCAAAGTTGAGAAAAGGGATTTTTTTAAGCGCTCGTAGCTACCAAACGTGTAGTCCAAATGTGTTTCTGTATTTTTTTTTTTTTTTCGTCACTTATCAAGACTTGCTTTGATACAAAATTATGCTGAGGGCCATACTAACAGAGATACAGGCGCCCAAAGTTTCAAAAAATATCTCTCTTGCGGACGTGTAGCGTCTCTTGTTAAAGGGTAAGGAAAATAATGATTAGAGTTTCTCCATTGGACATTCTTACTCTAGACATGAAACATGTTCATGTTTGCCTTGCATTAACGGTTAGTCGAGGAAAAATGTTTTAATGTTGGCATGATGACGAGCTATCTGAATACAACAAGCTATGCCATACATTGAGAGCAGTGTCTTATATACCAGTGTAAGCGATGCTACTTCCATCGGGTGCCGTGGCGTACGAAGAACGTCGGCGCCTCGAGTGCTTGAGGTCTGGGGTTCGAGACTCGTCACTCACAATTTTTTTTTTCACCATATTCACACATTTATATCAATACATCAACGTGCATGGACACGGTTTATTTTTTAACGGTCAAACGGCTCGTTGTTTCCACAAACGATTTACTCTTTCGCGATCACGCGATCAAGATCTATCAAATGCGTTTTTAAAAAGACAATGTGTTGAAACTGGATTTTTAGAGTTAGTTAAAAAACGGCTTCTTGGATATTTTTTAAATCAAATGAGACCCTCTGTTCGTAAATCCATCTATATTTGTTGTTACAATTACAATAAGAATGAATCGAGATACAATGAGATTGGTACATGCATACATTGAGAGCAGTGAGTTATCTACCAGTTTAAGCCGACCTAATTCCATCGTGAGGCATGGCGTACGCAGTAGCGTCGTCGACTAGTGTTTTCGCGGTCCGGGGTTCGAGACCCGCAACCGGCAAACTTTTTTATTCCATATTCAGACAAGCAAAGTTGAGAAGGGTTTACTAAGGGGAAATTTTTTTTTTAAGCGCTCGTAGAAAAAAAACCAAAGGTCCAAATTTGTTTTTGTATTTTTTTTATTTTTTTTCGTCAATTATCTAGACATCCTGAAAACGAAAATATGCTGGGGGTCATACTTACAGAGATACAGGCGCCCAAAATTTCAAAAAACCTCACAGAAAGGCAGAATCGGAGAATATTGAAATTTTTATTTTTTTTTATTTTTTAAAAAATACGAAACATATCAAGAGAGCAATAAATAAGAAGGAATTGACAACCAAAAAATTCTATCGTAAACCGTTTACCCGTAAAAAAAATAAAAACCTCAAAAAATCTTCTATTTTGGTTACCTGAAGTTGGCGTCGCCTCACCACGACCTGTGCAAACCGACGCTACCAACGCTCATACTACGTCACCAAGGATTCTTACTGACCTTAAGTTCGACGCTACGACTAAGTAGGTACCACCGTTCATTCACAATCGGTACCGAAAGTGGAACTTGACAAGAACATCTTTAAAATTTCGGCGACGTCTGACGTCGTTCACAACAAACATAGCGAGGCGATGATTTTTTTCAAAGTAGAGAATTTTTAGATCTACCTTGGGAATTAACCTGACGATAGCCCAAATAAACAATATAGCCGTAAAGAATAAAATTCTAAAAAACAGAGTGTATTTAGCACGTATTTGACGACGCGTAGCGTCTCTTGTTAAAGGGTTAAGAAAAAAATGATTAACCTTTCTCCATTGGACATTCTTACTCTAAACATGATACGTATTTATGTTTGCCTTGCATTAACGGTTAGCTGAGTAAACATGTTTTAATGTTGGCATGATGACGAGCTATCTGAATACAACAAGCTATGCCATACATTGAGAGCAGTGTCTTATATACCAGTGTAAGCCATGCTACTTCCATCGGGTGCCGTTGCGAACGAAGAACGTCGGCGCCTCGAGTGCTTGAGGTCTGGGGTTCGAGACTCGTCACACACAATTTTTTTTTTTCACCATATTCACACATTTATATCAATACATAAACTTGCATGGACACGGTTTATTTTTTAACGGTCAAACGGCTCGTTGTTTACGCAAACGATTTACTCTTTCGCGATCACGCGATCAAGATCTTTTATATGCATTTTTAAAAAGACAATGTGTTGAAACTGGATTTTTAGAGTTAGTTAAAAAACGGCTTCTTGGATATTTTTTAAATCAAATGAGACCCTCTGTTCGTAAATCCATCTATATTTGTTGTTACAATTACAATAAGAATGAATCGAGATACAATGAGATTGGTACATGCATATACATTGAGAGCAGTGAGTTATCTACCAGTTTAAGCCGATCTAATACCATCGTGAGGCATGGCGTACGCAGTAGCGTCGTCGACTAGTGTTTTCGCGGTCCGGGGTTCGAGACCCGCAACCGGCAAACTTTTTTTCTTCCATATTCAGACAAGCAAAGTTGAGAAGGGTTTACTAAGGGGAAATTTTTTTTTTAAGCGCTCGTAGAAAAAAAACCAAAGGTCCAAATTTGTTTTCGTATTTTTTTTATTTTTTTTTCGTCAATTATCTAGACATTCTGAAAACGAAAATATGCTGGGGGTCATACTTACAGAGATACAGGCGCCCAAAATTTCAAAAAACCTCACAGAAAGGCAGAATCGGAGAATATTGAAATTTTTATTTTTTTTTATTTTTTAAAAAATACGAAACATATCAAGAGAGCAATAAATAAGAAGGAATTGACAACCAAAAAATTCTATCTTAAACCGTTTACCCGTAAAAAAATAAAAACCTCAAAAAATCTACTATTTTGGTTACCTGAAGTTGGCGTCGCCTCACCACGACCTGTGCAAACCGACGCTACCGACGCTCATACTACGTCACCAAGGATTCTTACTGACCTTAAGTTCGACGCTACGACTAAGTAGGTACCACCGTTCATCCACAATTGGTACCGAAAGTGGAACTTGACAAGAAAATCTTTAAAATTTCGGCGCCGTCTGACGTCGTTCACAACAAACATAGCGAGGCGATGATTTTTTTCAAAGTAAAGAATGTTTAGATCTACCTTGGGAATTAACCTGACGATAGCCCAAATAAACAATATAGCCGTAAAGAATAAAATTCTAAAAAACAGAGTGTATCTAAGCACGTCTTTGACGACGCGTAGCGTCTCTTGTTAAAGGGTTAGGAAAAAAATGATTAACGTTTCTCCATTGGACATTCTTACTCTATACATGAAACATAATTATGTTTGCCTTGCATTAACGGTTAGCTGAGTAAACATGTTTTAATGTTGGCGTGATGACGAGCTATCTGAATGCAACAGCTATGCCATACATTGAGAGCAGTGTATTATATACCAGTGTAAGCGATGCTACTTACATCGGGTGCCGTGGCGTACGAAGAACGTCGGCGCCTCGAGTGCTTGAGGTCTGGGGTTCGAGACTCGTCACACACAACTTTTTTTTTCCACCATATTCACACATTTATATCAATACATCAACGTGCATGGACACGGTTCATTTTTTAACGGTCAAACGGCTCGTTGTTTCCACAAACGATTTACTCTTTCGCGATCACGCGCTAAGATCTATCAAATGCGTTTTTAAAAAGACAATGTGTTGAAACTGGATTTTTAGAGTTAGTTAAAAAACGGCTTCTTGGATATTTTTTAAATCAAATGAGACCCTCTGTTCGTAAATCCATCTATATTTGTTGTTACAATTACAATAAGAATGAATCGAGATACAATGAGATTGGTACATGCATACATTGAGAGCAGTGAGTTGTCTACCAGTTTAAGGCGACCTTATTCCATCGTGAGGCATGGCGTACGCAGTAGCGTCGTCGACTAGTGTTTTCGCGGTCCGGGGTTCGAGACCCGCAACCGGCAAACTTTTTTTCTTCCATATTCAGACAAGCAAAGTTGAGAAGGGTTTACTAAGGGGAAATTTTTTTTTTAAGCGCTCGTAGAAAAAAAACCAAAGGTCCAAATTTGTTTTTGCATTTTTTTTATTTTTTTTTCGTCAATTATCTAGACATCCTGAAAACGAAAATATGCTGGGGGTCATACTTACAGAGATACAGGCGCCCAAAATTTCAAAAAACCTCACAGAAAGGCAGAATCAGAGAATATTGAAATTTTTATTTTTTTTTATTTTTTAAAAAATACGAAACATATCAAGAGAGCAATAAATAAGAAGGAATTGACAACCAAAAAATTCTATCGTAAACCGTTTACCCGTAAAAAAATAAAAACCTCAAAAAATCTTCTATTTTGGTTACCTGAAGTTGGCGTCGCCTCACCACGACCTGTGCAAACCGACGCTACCGACGCTCATACTACGTCACCAAGGATTCTTACTGACCTTAAGTTCGACGCTACGTCTAAGTAGGTACCACCGTTCATCCACAATTGGTACCGAAAGTGGAACTTGACAAGAAAATCTTTAAAATTTCGGCGACGTCTGACGTCGTTCACAACAAACATAGCGAGGCGATGATTTTTTTCAAAGTAGAAACTTTTTAGATCTACCTTGGGAATTAACTTTACGATAGCCCAAATAAACAATATAGCCGTAAAGAATAAAATTCTAAAAAACAGAGTGTATTTAAGCACGTCTTTGACGACGCGTAGCGTCTCTTGTTAAAGGGTTAAGAAAAAAATGATTAATCTTTCTCCATTGGACATTCTTACTCTATACATGATACGTATTTATGTTTGCCTTGCATTAACGGTTAGCTGAGTAAACATGTTCTTATGTTGGCGTGATGACGAGCTATCTGAATGCAACAGCTATGCCATACATTGAGAGCAGTGTCTTATATACCAGTGTAAGCGATGCTACTTCCATCGGGTGCCGTGGCATACGAAGAACGTCGGCGCCTCGAGTGCTTGAGGTCTGGGGTTCGAGACTCGTCACACTCAATTCTTTTTTTTCCACCATATTCACACATAAATATCAATACATCAACGTGCATGGACACGGTTTATTTTTTAACGGTCAAACGGCTCGTTGTTTCCACAAACGATATACTCTTTCGCGATCACGCGATCAAGATCTTTTAAATGCATTTTTAAAAAGACAATGTGTTGAAACTGGATTTTTAGAGTTAGTTAAAAAACGGCTTCTTGGATATTTTTTAAATCAAATGAGACCCTCTGTTCGTAAATCCATCTATATTTGTTGTTACAATTACAATAAGAATGAATCGAGATACATTGAGATTGGTACATGCATATACATTGAGAGCAGTGAGTTATCTACCAGTTTAAGCCGATCTAATACCATCGTGAGGCATGGCGTACGCAGTAGCGTCGTCGACTAGTGTTTTCGCGGTCCGGGGTTCGAGACCCGCAACCGGCAAACTTTTTTTCTTCCATATTCAGACAAGCAAAGTTGAGAAGGGTTTACTAAGGGGAAATTTTTTTTTTAAGCGCTCGTAGAAAAAAAACCCAAGGTCCAAATTTGTTTTTGTATTTTTTTTATTTTTTTTTCGTCAATTATCTAGACATCCTGAAAACGAAAATATGCTGAGGGTCATACTTACAGAGATACAGGCGCCCAAAATTTCAAAAAACCTCACAGAAAGGCAGAATCGGAGAATATTGAATTTTTTTTTTTTTTTTATTTTTTACAAAATACGAAACATGTCAAGAGAGCAATAAATAAGAAGGAATTGACAACCAAAAAATTCTATCTCAAACCGTTTACCCGTAAAAAAATAAAAACCTCAAAAAATCTACTATTTTGGTTACCTGAAGTTGGCGTCGCCTCACCACGACCTGTGCAAACCGACGCTACCGACGCTCATACTACGTCACCAAGGATTCTTACTGACCTTAAGTTCGACGCTACGACTAAGTAGGTACCACCGTTCATCCACAATTGGTACCGAAAGTGGAACTTGACAAGAAAATCTTTAAAATTTCGGCGACGTCTGACGTCGTTCACAACAAACATAGCGAGGCGATGATTTTTTTCAAAGTAGAGAATGTTTAGATCTACCTTGGGAATTAACCTGACGATAGCCCAAATAAACAATATAGCCGTAAAGAATAAAATTCTAAAAAACAGAGTGTATCTAAGCACGTCTTTGACGACGCGTAGCGTCTCTTGTTAAAGGGTTAAGAAAAAAATGATTAACGTTTCTCCATTGGACATTCTTACTCTATACATGAAACATAATTATGTTTGCCTTGCATTAACGGTTAGCTGAGTAAACATGTTTTAATGTTGGCGTGATGACGAGCTATCTGAATGCAACAGCTATGCCATACATTGAGAGCAGTGTATTATATACCAGTGTAAGCGATGCTACTTACATCGGGTGCCGTGGCGTACGAAGAACGTCGGCGCCTCAAGTGCTTGAGGTCTGGGGTTCGAGACTCGTCACACACAACTTTTTTTTTCCACCATATTCACACATTTATATCAATACATCAACGTGCATGGACACGGTTCATTTTTTAACGGTCAAACGGCTCGTTGTCTCCACAAACGATTTACTCTTTCGTGATCACGCGATCAGGATCTATCAAATGCGTTTTTAAAAAGACAATGTGTTGAAACTGGATTTTTAGAGTTAGTTAAAAAACGGCTTCTTGGATATTTTTTAAATCAAATGAGACCCTCTGTTCGTAAATCCATCTATATTTGTTGTTACAATTACAACAAGAATGAATCGAGATACAATGAGATTGGTACATGCATACATTGAGAGCAGTGAGTTATCTACCAGTTTAAGGCGACCTAATTCCATCGTGAGGCATGGCGTACGCAGTAGCGTCGTCGACTAGTGTTTTCGCGGTCCGGGGTTCGAGACCCGCAACCGGCAAACTTTTTTTCTTCCATATTCAGACAAGCAAAGTTGAGAAGGGTTTACTAAGGGGAAATTTTTTTTTTAAGCGCTCGTAGAAAAAAAACCAAAGGTCCAAATTTGTTTTTGTATTTTTTATATTTTTTTTTCGTCAATTATCTAGACATTATGAAAACGAAAATATGCTGGGGGTCATACTTACAGAGATACAGGCGCCCAAAATTTCAAAAAACCTCACAGAAAGGCAGAATCGGAGAATATTGAAAGTTTTATTTTTTTTTATTTTTTAAAAAATACGAAACATATCAAGAGAGCAATAAATAAGAAGGAATTGACAACCAAAAAATTCTATCGTAAACCGTTTACCCGTAAAAAAATAAAAACCTCAAAAAATCTTCTATTTTGGTTACCTGAAGTTGGCGTCGCCTCACCACGACCTGTGCAAACCGACGCTACCGACGCTCATACTACGTCACCAAGGATTCTTACTGACCTTAAGTTCGACGCTACGTCTAAGTAGGTACCACCGTTCATCCACAATTGGTACCGAAAGTGGAACTTGACAAGAAAATCTTTAAAATTTCGGCGACGTCTGACGTCGTTCACAACAAACATAGCGAGGCGATGATTTTTTTCAAAGTAGAAACTTTTTAGATCTACCTTGGGAATTAACTTTACGATAGCCCAAATAAACAATATAGCCGTAAAGAATAAAATTCTAAAAAACAGAGTGTATTTAAGCACGTCTTTGACGACGCGTAGCGTCTCTTGTTAAAGGGTTAAGAAAAAAATGATTAATCTTTCTCCATTGGACATTCTTACTCTATACATGATACGTATTTATGTTTGCCTTGCATTAACGGTTAGCTGAGTAAACATGTTCTTATGTTGGCGTGATGACGAGCTATCTGAATGCAACAGCTATGCCATACATTGAGAGCAGTGTCTTATATACCAGTGTAAGCGATGCTACTTCCATCGGGTGCCGTGGCATACGAAGAACGTCGGCGCCTCGAGTGCTTGAGGTCTGGGGTTCGAGACTCGTCACACTCAATTCTTTTTTTTCCACCATATTCACACATAAATATCAATACATCAACGTGCATGGACACGGTTTATTTTTTAACGGTCAAACGGCTCGTTGTTTCCACAAACGATATACTCTTTCGCGATCACGCGATCAAGATCTTTTAAATGCATTTTTAAAAAGACAATGTGTTGAAACTGGATTTTTAGAGTTAGTTAAAAAACGGCTTCTTGGATATTTTTTAAATCAAATGAGACCCTCTGTTCGTAAATCCATCTATATTTGTTGTTACAATTACAATAAGAATGAATCGAGATACATTGAGATTGGTACATGCATATACATTGAGAGCAGTGAGTTATCTACCAGTTTAAGCCGATCTAATACCATCGTGAGGCATGGCGTACGCAGTAGCGTCGTCGACTAGTGTTTTCGCGGTCCGGGGTTCGAGACCCGCAACCGGCAAACTTTTTTTCTTCCATATTCAGACAAGCAAAGTTGAGAAGGGTTTACTAAGGGGAAATTTTTTTTTTAAGCGCTCGTAGAAAAAAAACCCAAGGTCCAAATTTGTTTTTGTATTTTTTTTATTTTTTTTTCGTCAATTATCTAGACATCCTGAAAACGAAAATATGCTGAGGGTCATACTTACAGAGATACAGGCGCCCAAAATTTCAAAAAACCTCACAGAAAGGCAGAATCGGAGAATATTGAATTTTTTTTTTTTTTTTATTTTTTACAAAATACGAAACATATCAAGAGAGCAATAAATAAGAAGGAATTGACAACCAAAAAATTCTATCTCAAACCGTTTACCCGTAAAAAAATAAAAACCTCAAAAAATCTACTATTTTGGTTACCTGAAGTTGGCGTCGCCTCACCACGACCTGTGCAAACCGACGCTACCGACGCTCATACTACGTCACCAAGGATTCTTACTGACCTTAAGTTCGACGCTACGACTAAGTAGGTACCACCGTTCATCCACAATTGGTACCGAAAGTGGAACTTGACAAGAAAATCTTTAAAATTTCGGCGACGTCTGACGTCGTTCACAACAAACATAGCGAGGCGATGATTTTTTTCAAAGTAGAGAATGTTTAGATCTACCTTGGGAATTAACCTGACGATAGCCCAAATAAACAATATAGCCGTAAAGAATAAAATTCTAAAAAACAGAGTGTATCTAAGCACGTCTTTGACGACGCGTAGCGTCTCTTGTTAAAGGGTTAAGAAAAAAATGATTAACGTTTCTCCATTGGACATTCTTACTCTATACATGAAACATAATTATGTTTGCCTTGCATTAACGGTTAGCTGAGTAAACATGTTTTAATGTTGGCGTGATGACGAGCTATCTGAATGCAACAGCTATGCCATACATTGAGAGCAGTGTATTATATACCAGTGTAAGCGATGCTACTTACATCGGGTGCCGTGGCGTACGAAGAACGTCGGCGCCTCAAGTGCTTGAGGTCTGGGGTTCGAGACTCGTCACACACAACTTTTTTTTTCCACCATATTCACACATTTATATCAATACATCAACGTGCATGGACACGGTTCATTTTTTAACGGTCAAACGGCTCGTTGTCTCCACAAACGATTTACTCTTTCGTGATCACGCGATCAGGATCTATCAAATGCGTTTTTAAAAAGACAATGTGTTGAAACTGGATTTTTAGAGTTAGTTAAAAAACGGCTTCTTGGATATTTTTTAAATCAAATGAGACCCTCTGTTCGTAAATCCATCTATATTTGTTGTTACAATTACAACAAGAATGAATCGAGATACAATGAGATTGGTACATGCATACATTGAGAGCAGTGAGTTATCTACCAGTTTAAGGCGACCTAATTCCATCGTGAGGCATGGCGTACGCAGTAGCGTCGTCGACTAGTGTTTTCGCGGTCCGGGGTTCGAGACCCGCAACCGGCAAACTTTTTTTCTTCCATATTCAGACAAGCAAAGTTGAGAAGGGTTTACTAAGGGGAAATTTTTTTTTTAAGCGCTCGTAGAAAAAAAACCAAAGGTCCAAATTTGTTTTTGTATTTTTTATATTTTTTTTTCGTCAATTATCTAGACATTATGAAAACGAAAATATGCTGGGGGTCATACTTACAGAGATACAGGCGCCCAAAATTTCAAAAAACCTCACAGAAAGGCAGAATCGGAGAATATTGAAATTTTTATTTTTTTTTTATTTTTAAAAAAATACGAAACATATCAAGAGAGCAATAAATAAGAAGGAATTGACAACCAAAAAATTCTATCTTAAACCGTTTACCCGTAAAAAAATAAAAACCTCAAAAAATCTACTATTTTGGTTACCTGAAGTTGGCGTCGCCTCACCACGACCTGTGCAAACCGACGCTACCGACGCTCATACTACGTCACCAAGGATTCTTACTGACCTTAAGTTCGACGCTACGACTAAGTATGTACCACCGTTCATCCACAATTGGTACCGAAAGTGGAACTTGACAAGAAAATCTTTAAAATTTCGGCGACGTCTGACGTCGTTCACAACAAACATAGCGAGGTGATGATTTTTTTCAAAGTAGAAACTTTTTAGATCTACCTTGGGAATTAACCTGACGATAGCCCAAATAAACAATATAGCCGTAAAGAATAAAATTCTAAAAAACAGAGTGTATCTAAGCACGTCTTTGACGACGCGTAGCGTCTCTTGTTAAAGGGTTAAGAAAAAAATGATTAACGTTTCTCCATTGGACATTCTTACTCTATACATGAAACATAATTATGTTTGCCTTGCATTAACGGTTAGCTGAGTAAACATGTTTTAATGTTGGCGTGATGACGAGCTATCTGAATGCAACAGCTATGCCATACATTGAGAGCAGTGTATTATATACCAGTGTAAGAGAAGCTACTTACATCGGGTTCCGTGGCGTACGAAGAACGTCGGCGCCTCGAGTGCTTGAGGTCTGGGGTTCGAGACTCGTCACACACAACTTTTTTTTCCACCATATTCACACATTTATATCAATACATCAACGTGCATGGACACGGTTCATTTTTTAACGGTCAAACGGCTCGTTGTTTCCACAAACGATTTACTCTTTCGCGATCACGCGATCAAGATCTATCAAATGCGTTTTTAAAAAGACAATGTGTTGAAACTGGATTTTTAGAGTTAGTTAAAAAAAGCTTTTTGGATATTTTTTAAATCAAATGAGACCCTCTGTTCGTAAATCCATCTATATTTGTTGTTACAATTACAATAAGAATGAATCGAGATACAATGAGATTGGTACATGCATACATTGAGAGCAGTGAGTTATCTACCAGTTTAAGGCGACCTAATTCCATCGTGAGGCATGGCGTACGCAGTAGCGTCGTCGACTAGTGTTTTTCGCGGTCCGGGGTTCGAGACCCGCAACCGGCAAACTTTTCTTCTTCCATATTCAGACAAGCAAAGTTGAGAAGGGTTTACTAAGGGGAAATTTTTTTTTTAAGCGCTCGTAGAAAAAAAACCAAAGGTCCAAATTTGTTTTTGTATTTTTTTTATTTTTTTTTCGTCAATTATCTAGACATCCTGAAAACGAAAATATGCTGGGGGTCATACTTACAGAGATACAGGCGCCCAAAATTTCAAAAAACCTCACAGAAAGGCAGAATCGGAGAATATTGAAAATTTTATTTTTTTTTATTTTTTAAAAAATACGAAACATATCAAGAGAGCAATAAATAAGAAGGAATTGACAACCAAAAAATTCAATCTTTAACCGTTTACCCGTAAAAAAATAAAAACCTCAAAAAATCTACTATTTTGGTTACCTGAAGTTGGCGTCGCCTCACCACGACCTGTGCAAACCGACGCTACCGACGCTCATACTACGTCACCAAGGATTCATACTGACCTTAAGTTCGACGCTACGACTAAGTAGGTACCACCGTTCATCCACAATTGGTACCGAAAGTGGAACTTGACAAGAAAATCTTTAAAATTTCGGCGCCGTCTGACGTCGTTCACAACAAACATAGCGAGGCGATGATTTTTTTCAAAGTAAAGAATGTTTAGATCTACCTTGGGAATTAACCTGACGATAGCCCAAATAAACAATATAGCCGTAAAGAATAAAATTCTAAAAAACAGAGTGTATCTAAGCACGTCTTTGACGACGCGTAGCGTCTCTTGTTAAAGGGTTAAGAAAAAAATGATTAACGTTTCTCCATTGGACATTCTTACTCTATACATGAAACATAATTATGTTTGCCTTGCATTAACGGTTAGCTGAGTAAACATGTTTTAATGTTGGCGTGATGACGAGCTATCTGAATGCAACAGCTATGCCATACATTGAGAGCAGTGTATTATATACCAGTGTAAGCGATGCTACTTACATCGGGTGCCGTGGCGTACGAAGAACGTCGGCGCCTCGAGTGCTTGAGGTCTGGGGTTCGAGACTCGTCACACACAACTTTTTTTTTCCACCATATTCACACATTTATATCAATACATCAACGTGCATGGACACGGTTCATTTTTTAACGGTCAAACGGCTCGTTGTTTCCACAAACGATTTACTCTTTCGCGATCACGCGATCAAGATCTATCAAATGCGTTTTTAAAAAGACAATGTGTTGAAACTGGATTTTTAGAGTTAGTTAAAAAACGGCTTCTTGGATATTTTTTAAATCAAATGAGACCCTCTGTTCGTAAATCCATCTATATTTGTTGTTACAATTACAATAAGAATGAATCGAGATACAATGAGATTGGTACATGCATACATTGAGAGCAGTGAGTTGTCTACCAGTTTAAGGCGACCTTATTCCATCGTGAGGCATGGCGTACGCAGTAGCGTCGTCGACTAGTGTTTTCGCGGTCCGGGGTTCGAGACCCGCAACCGGCAAACTTTTTTTCTTCCATATTCAGACAAGCAAAGTTGAGAAGGGTTTACTAAGGGGAAATGTTTTTTTTAAGCGCTCGAAGAAAAAAAACCAAAGTTCCAAATTTGTTTTTGCATTTTTTTTATTTTTTTTTCGTCAATTATCTAGACATCCTGAAAACGGTTATATGCTGGGGGTCATACTTACGGAGATACAGGCGCCCAAAATTTCAAAAAACCTCACAGAAAGGCAGAATCGGAGAATATTGAAATTTTTATTTTTTTTTTATTTTTAAAAAAATACTAAACATATCAAGAGAGCAATAAATAAGAAGGAATTGACAACCAAAAAATTCTATCTTAAACCGTTTACCCGTAAAAAAATAAAAACCTCAAAAAATCTACTATTTTGGTTACCTGAAGTTGGCGTCGCCTCACCACGACCTGTGCAAACCGACGCTACCGACGCTCATACTACGTCACCAAGGATTCTTACTGACCTTAAGTTCGACGCTACGACTAAGTAGGTACCACCGTTCATCCACAATTGGTACCGAAAGTGGAACTTGACAAGAAAATCTTTAAAATTTCGGCGACGTCTTACGTCGTTCACAACAAACATAGCGAGGCGATGATTTTTTTCAAAGTAGAGAATGTTTAGATCTATCTTGGGAATTAACCTGACGATAGCCCAAATAAACAATATAGCCGTAAAGAATAAAATTCTAAAAAACAGAGTGTATTTAAGCACGTCTTTGACGACGCGTAGCGTCTCTTGTTAAAGGGTTAAGAAAAAAATGATTAACGTTTCTCCATTGGACATTCTTACTCTATACATGAAACATAATTATGTTTGCCTTGCATTAACGGTTAGCTGAGTAAACATGTTTTAATGTTGGCGTGATGACGAGCTATCTGAATGCAACAGCTATGCCATACATTGAGAGCAGTGTATTATATACCAGTGTAAGCGATGCTACTTACATCGGGTGCCGTGGCGTACGAAGAACGTCGGCGCCTCGAGTGCTTGAGGTCTGGGGTTCGAGACTCGTCACACACAACTTTTTTTTTCCACCATATTCAAACATTCATATTAATACATCAACGTGCGGGGGATAGTATTGGTGTGCAGAGAAAGTGACGGCAGCAAGAGAAAGAAGGAGGAACGATATTTGACAACACATCACTATGCAAATAATTTCGGAATTTTATGGTTTTAGAAGTAGGTAGTCTACTCTACAAGTCTAGAAGCTGTAAGTAGGAGAACCTTATATCACAAGAGAGACCACAACCTCATACATGTGTTGAAATCGATTTACTGTCAATATGGGCAAGGCAATCAATCGTGCATTTTACAATTTCAGTTCCATAGCACCTAGGTCAGTGGTTCCCAACCTTTTATGACTCAAGGCACCCCAAGCCTAAATTTAGTAGACACGCGGCACCCCCCCCCCCCCCCACCATCTTCCTTTAACGCCCACGCACAAAATAAATTTTAAATATATAGGAACACTGTAATAAATCAACATTTTGCAAATTTTATTCAATGATTTACTAATAACTGTACCACCATTTACTTATAGTTGTATAGTTGAATGTACACAACGGGAATAGCTTTGACGGTTTTTACTATCATTTTCTCTTCAACCTATAGAAGTCTTTCTCTTTTCTTTGATTTAATGTTGAAACACTTAACTCACATAGATAAGACGTTCATAACTGCCTACGGCAGTTATGAGTCCTGTTTTCTGAACTGTTGATTTCATAAACTGTTTTTCGGGGTTGAAGGATTGTCGAGGGTGAGAGTGTTAATCTGCAATACTACTGTAGCATCCTCAATGTAATATATGTTTCAGTGAAAATTCAATCGTGGTCAGACTATTATTAAGATGGTTTCGTTTGTACTGTTAAAATATAAAAAAATATTATTTTGTTTCACTTTCAAAATATGCGGAAACAATTTTTTTAAATTTTGACGAAAATTTCGCGGCACCCCAAACAGAGGTTTGCGGCACCCCGGTTGGGAACCACTGACCTAGGTACCGATATATCATTTTACGCACGCCGAGTGTCGTGTACATGTACACATATCAAACTCAATTTGGGAAAAGCCTTCTTTGCAGTGTTAAAAGTTACGTTTTGTTGATATTTTTCTAATTTCGTTGTTTTGATTGCAGATGCCGGGAGCGTGTTGGGTCGAGTCAAGTCAGCCGAAGTCAGTCCACGCCTTGATCGTCTAAGACACCGGCCGTGACATGGAACACCATGATGGTTCTATAACATCATCGCTCATCATCATTCAATCACCTCACATTCAACCACCCTCTGAATAGTGATGGGAGGCAGCGAGGAGATGGGCTGGATGGATTAGTTGCCATGTAACCCCTCTCCACGCTGCCAACTGCTGAGATTACTTCAGCAGTGATGCTCCCGTCACTAGTCAAATGGCTTCTTTCATTATTTCCGATCTTTCATTCTTTGCTTGATTGCTTCATTTGTTCTTTGCTTGCTTGCTTCATTTGTTCTTTGCTTGCTTGCTTCATTTGTTCTTTGCTTGCTTCGTTCATTTGTTCTTTGCTTATTTCATCCTTGTTTGCTTCTCTATTACTTTGCATAATTCATTTTGCTTGCTTCTATTATTATCATCAACAATTTGTATTGTAAAATAATAACACAAATAATGTCGGTATTAAAAATATATTTATTAACATAATTTAATTACAATGTAATAATATATAAATAATTGTATACAATATAATTATGTAAGATATAATAAAATATACACAAATTTTAGAAAACTATGGTTGGAATTCATAGTCGGCCCCTACACCTAGGGGCACCCATTGTTGCTATGGATTTATTTTGTTTATGGGAAATAACATGCAAACAATTGTTACCTTGGTAACAATGGGCGCCCCTAGGTGTAGGGGCCGACTATGAATTCCAACCTAAGTATTTTTAATGAAAAAAAATAAACTTAGTCCAAAACCTGGTTCCGTTTTAAATAAGTTTGAAAAGCCTTCTTGGAGATGGCCATTTTTTCACAGGGAAGAAATCGTGCGACCAGGTTTAGCGCAAAGCTTTGGCTTGCCACTCGGACTATACTCTCCAATACTGGACGAGACTGATGATGACCGAGTATTAGCCCTCATGGTTAAATCATCAGTCTCGTCGGCAGTACGATTGGTTTGCCAAAACTTTCTGCAACAACAAACAATACAGTTATGAGCATAAGTAAAATGATCTGTTTTCATTACTGGAAGAAAAGTTAAGAGAGCATCACATCATTTCCACCACAACCATGAATGAATCGCGGGGTGATTGTCCGATTTAAATAAGAATTTACATTTCAAGCCATGTTTACAATGCAACAGTTACTATCCTTGAGCAAAGTTAACCTTATCAAATACCTAGACTCACAGCAATATAGTATATCCGGATAAAACAAAACAAAAAACTCTCATCCACTGTTCACTTAACCCTTTTGTTGCATAATTAAAAACTCCTCTACGTCTCCAAAATTAGTCAAACACAACCCAAACATGAAATAATTTTGTTCAACCTAAAACATTTTTTGTATTATTTCTATTTGAAAACTTCCCCACAAGCCAGAATCAAATATTTAATTTATAACACATTGTTTCATTGTGATTTTTAAACTTAAAAAGCATAGTTAAAACATTCCAAAAAACATGCATGCTGCTGCGATTTATTGGTGAAAAATTAACTTTTAGAGACACGGCAACTATAAGTCAAGCATTGCCTGTTAACCTCATGTTCTTTAGAGTGGTCGAATTTCGCATCCAATGTGTATTTTTCTACTTCGACTAACGTCGAGTCGGAACGTCGTCACAGCAAAAGGGTTAAGGTTACTAGTAAGATACAAGTTCAGTTAACGCAGTGCTAACGAAAAGCTCTAATCGCGAATCTTCGAGGATGAACCCATGTCTAATTTAAATAGTAGTAGGCATACGTTCAATATCATAGCCAAGGCTTTTAATTCTACAGTGCCATATTACGACCAAGTATGGCAGAAAACGTTTTGACGAGCTATTGTTTTAATGTTTTCAGATGTATCGAATGTCAAACAAGTAAGCTGTTAAATTACTCAAATAGTATAATTTCCTTATTCCCGAATTCAATTATCGCCTACTAAATCGTAACGCTAGTTAGCTGCAGACTATATAGCTTGTATAGTGGTTGAGTTGATGTGCCAACTCCGCCTGGTTTGATTATAAAGTATCGAAAGCCCATGGTAACGGTTTACTGTATTTATCTTAACCAATAGCAATCCTTGCATAACAATAAAATCATATCTACTTTTCACATGAATGGCAGGTGGGGAAATGATGGTGTTGCCTCTTTAACACAGTTCTGCAACGTGAGCTTACTTTGTGAAAACAGACTCACATTTACATATGCTCATAATTGGATTGCTACAATTCAATTAGCCAGCAATACACAATGAAAGACAATCAAGGCAGCAGGTACTAACTGGTAAAACTTGGGGGGTGGGGGGAGGTGACAATTTAAAAGAATTACATGGTTCAGACAAAGTTATAGAGACCTATAATGAGTTGAATTGTCAAATTAACCTTTTGAAATTAAATTTCTGGGCATGAAGAGTCCCAGTGTAATAAAAATAGGACTAATAATTAGATTAAAGGCCTATTATTATTATTTGTCAATTTACTTTATTAGTAGGTAGGCTACTAGTACAAGCTATAATAAGTATTAATTTATTAATTAGAAAATGTATTCTTTTGAAAACTAGGGCTTTATGATTGAGAATGCTTGATTAATGAATAATGTTTACTAAAGTAATCGTCACTGTGAAAGCCATCTCTGATACCAACATACTACAATGTTATTTAAGATGTTGAAATATAAATTATTATAACTTGAAGTGACTCTAGGGGCCCAGTACAGTTTCAAACATATTTTGTAACTGTTAACAAACTCTAATCCATCCATGAAGAGAATATGCAATGTAGGCTCAATGCCCAACAGAACAAGGATATAAAAGCAATAGGTACAGTATCTACTATCTAGGTAATATGACAGTAGGAAAAGCTAAAGATAGTCAATTTGAGTAGCTCTAATCATCTACCATTTTTAGAAGAGAAGGAAAACGAATGTAAAATGCAAGCACAGAGATAACATAGTATTTACACTTACCAGACATTACTTCAGTCCACCCATGACGTGGTTACTGCCAAGGAACTGCATCATCAGCTGAACAATGTTCTGCTGTTGCTAAGGAAGAACATGTACATAAAAAGTAAATGGACACACAATAAACATCACAGTTACAGCAGTAGCAATTAACAACTTAGAAAACTAGTTAAACGTAGTCAATTAAATTACCATCACTTTTTTCATCTTCTAGAAAATATTTTTCATTGTCTTACTCAATTCACTTCACTTTTGTCTTTTTGTTATGCAAAATAATACTTATTCAAATGAAACTTATTCAAATGTACTTGTACAAACTACTCTACAATATGGAATTATTGGTTGGGGAGGTTGTAAAACAACTCATCTGGAGAAGATACTCACAGCACAAAAAAGAATCCTCAAAGTTATTTTAAATCAACCAATGACCTTCACTAGTAATTTATTATTCTCAACTCTTTATCTTAAAAATCAGTACACACACGAATGATTCAGAAAATGTGAGATAAAGAGAAATTTGAAAATCTGTCCCCCCCCGAAGGTGGATGAAAATGAAAAATGTGTTTACGAAATAGCCGAGTACCAACTTCATTTCTACACGAGAGTAAAAAAAATAAAATAAAAAAGTAACAAACAAAAATAAATCCATGATACACATGAAACGCATGACGTTTTTATAGTATATTAGTTTGCTGTAAATTCCAGCCACAGTGGGGATGACTAAATAATGACGCGTGTGCACTCTACTAATCTACTAAGCGGAAACCGCCTTTACGAATGTGTGACAATAGCGCCAGGAATTTGTTGATTTTGGTGGAAATAGCGAGCGTGAAAGGGGGGTGGGGGGGGGGGGGAGGTTAACAGGATCTGAGATCGGTATGAGACTTTAGTTACGTAACATTCGGACTAGCACGTTGTTGAAACAAAACACAGACATCTTAAACGTTCACTATAGTCTATAGTCATCGTTTCTATATTCACTACGTTGTACGGACAAGATATTTGAAAGATTATCGAAACAGATCCAATGACTTCTGCACGACGGACGCACCATGTATGACCTCGTATGACGTCGGTTTGACCTTGACGCTATTGAATAACCCGTCTAGAACCAATTACGACACAATACCGGCCCACCTGGTCGACCGAGGACGCCCCCCCCCTCCTAACAACACGGCTCGGTTTATTTTTGTAGACGAAAACTAGTTTTATTTGTTTCCATGTTTGACATATTTTCCTGGAGAGGATGTAGGCTGTAGGGAAAATCCATTTCACAGTTAAAGATTTCACTTGTGTTTTAATTATTCCATGTTGTAAAGTAAGATAATTACGGTCTACAGTGTAAACACACAATGACAGATTGTTGTTGACATGAGAAGCAGTTATTACAGACACATTATACTTGTCAAGGTTCTTTATTGAACTTCTCGGATTCAGTAAGATAATATTGACATATTTAATGATGATGTATGTATTGCCATTGGGCAATTATACCCGATACATTTGCTGCAATGGTGATCAAGGCAATGAAGGTATATCCCGACAAGCTCCAGAACATCTAAGCTCAAGGCAGGAGTCAAACCTGGAAAGCAGGAGGCATGGTTTCCCATATTCAAGCCAACAAAAGAATTTCGAATGGCAATTTATAATTTCAAAACCGATATTTCATTATCTTATGCAGACATTAAAATGAATGCGTAATAAATTTGAATTTTGGTCTACCCTTCAGTTACAAGAACTGATTTTCAGTGGGAGATATTATTTGTACAATTTATTTAGTACTTCATTACTATGAAGGGTTCAAAGTCTCCATGTCATAAATATCGTGATATCCCCCCCCCCCCTCTGAAAATATATTTTATTTATTTATTTAATAATTGGGTTTCTTTGAAACCTTCATACATATACAATGCACAATTGTAATGATGGGCAAAGGGAGAATGCTTAAAACGCCCACAAATACAATGTAAGTTACAAAATTAATGGAAAACAGCAGTTTAAATAATGTTACAATTAAATTAATTAGGATGCGTACTAAATATATAATAACTAAGTGAAAACACATAAACGCGAGATTGCCGAATTAGCGTTCACATAGTCAAAGATATTATGAACAAATTAGCATAATAATATAGGTAGTGATAATCACTAATTTCCTGTTATTCGGATACATAAGAAGTACAACGGACAAAGGCCTACCTTATCCTTCATCGTAATCAATTCAATCCATAAAATCAATTCGATTTGTTTTGATCACTTCCGACAAGTTGTGTAACGTTGTTTGTGTCTACTTTCCACGGTGGTTTAAGGTCATGGATTGACTGTGCCGAACCAGAAGGTTTTCGGTGTGTATAACCTGCCCCCCCCCCCCCCCCCCCAGCATCTCGTACAGTGGTCTGTCAAGTTCACACGTAGAGCTCTCAGCTGTCTGCATGCGGCCAGTTAAAAACCACCATTAGAACTGGAAGGATGTGTTTGTGGTTCTCGAGGCTCGTATTCGCATGCGCACTACTCTCGCTATCGTCAGGTATCGTTATCTTCACATTCGACAACCTTCACTCCTAGAAACATGTTTATTTATATTAATATCACTACCATGTAATTATGTTTGTGCTACTGTCATTTGAACAGCATCCAGTTCAGTGGCAACCAATATTACATATAGATGATCTGTTGTTGTTGTCGTGAAATACCATTGATGTTTGTCTACCGGTAAAAATAGAACAGTTATGATCACGTCACGTGGATTACTGTCTTTATAGTGACATAACTTTGGATGCTATGAACTGTAGATGGACTCGAACTAGGACCTTCTGCTTGCTATGCAAATACCTTGACCTTTAGTCGTGTGAATGTGTACAGGAGTCTAGCGGGCGGCACACCGTGGGTAAGTGTAGACTAAGCTATATAGCGATATGGGAGACCACTTCATAAGATTGCTGCCGGTCGAGGTGGGTCCCTCCTCGTGGTGACCGCTGCCCGCAAAGAGGGCTCTCGTGCACATTTTCACTCATGCTCAATGCTCATCCTCACTGTCTTGCTCATTTTGTTTAACGTTTTCGTCTGAGGCTCTCTTCTCATTCTAATTCTCTAACATGCCGGCCCTTTTTACGAACTATACACCTAGTCCTCCACCCCCCCCCCCCCCCCCCCCCCCCAGCATCCCCTAAGTGGACTCGCGTTCTGACGATCTGATTCGGCCGACGTCACAATTACGATATAGTTGTCGAGTAGTATGAAAAATAAATATAATATAACTATAGTTGAGAAACTGTAAGAATGACGGCCCCCGCCTTATCCCCACCACTGCTACCGGACCCCCCCTTAACTCCATGAAACAACAAACTGAACAACTGAAACAAACTGATTTTCAGTTACGCATTTTATTTTGTTAGGTTGTCACAGAGTTGAGGGGGGGTCGGGTAGCAGTGGTGGGGATAAGGAGGGGGCCGTCATTCTTACAGTTTCTCAACTATAGCTTTTGTCATATTGAAACATACGTTAGAACTTTAATTGTATTGTATACAACTATTATTGATTGAAACGTACCAATATCTCAAAATAGAGCATTACATTATCCAGGGAATTCACGATATATATTTAGAGTTTGAAACATTTCGCGCTTTGCTTCTACGGTTCGAAACTGACACTCAGAATATAATAGGTGCATTCTGGTGGCAAGAAAATAAACTATACGAGGAGGAAATCAGCTACTCATTGTTCATTGTTGTGTAATTGTTAAATCGTCAATGGCGCAGCTAAGGAGGTTGCTGAGCACGATATCTCTTCATGTTTGTTAGGTATAGCTTGAGTTGAGTCTCCAGAGAGAAGCTGTGTATTTGTTAGACCGGCCCACTCTTCAAAGAAATACACGATCGAGTAGTTAACGTCTACAATTATTTACAACTAATATTTATGTCGAGGTAAACGTGTTGCTACTCTGCCATAACTCTGCGCTAATATAGAGGAGCTATAGAGGAGCTTGTCTTGTATTTGGATGAAACATATAATTACACAAGCTACAACACACTCCATATTTAGCACGTCATCCCCATGTGAACCATAGAATCATTCTTTGAACTTTGGTCTAAGCACAGATAACTAATTACCCGTTATCTGTGGTAGGCCTATACGCAAATGAGAAGGCGAGTGGCGATAGTTGTAATTTTGGGAATTCAGTTGCCTACAACAACTTAACAATTGCAAAATACTTCATATAAGATATAAAACTAGGAAGGTAATACTAATACAAAATACAATAACATATTTTGTTGCCTGCCTGCCTTGGTCCTAGTCGATAGACAGACACATATCATTTTTTTATTTTGGCATAGAGAATTTCCGCTCAAGAACATAATATTTTCCGGATAATATGATTGTCTCATTGACCGCATTTTCGCTACCTCAACGAAACAAGTTACGTTAGCGATTAGTTTGTTTGGACATTTTCGTGTAGACTTTCCTGTATGGTAAACGCGCGAATCTTCCGCATGCCATTTTGTTAGGCGGGCGGGCGTGAAGTGATGTAATGGTGTTTATTTGGGACTTGTGTCTTCAGGGTGGGGTCTCCTCTCTCCAGGTCAGTAGCCTATGATCTTATGTACGCTAGGGTTCGAACGTCCGAGGCTATTTATTTACAGTAGCCAACAGTACTGGTTTTGGTAACTTTGTATACAGAAGCCCAAAGAACCTCACTCAACCAGTATGTGGACTATGAGACTATGGTCTTTGTGTAGGGACATGAAATCAAAAACGCATTATTCTTAATGAGAAGAAATACTCATGTCTCGGTGGGACGCCAAAGGGATGCCCAAGGGGTGAAAGTATAGACTATAGACAGTAGACACTTCCTTCACCGTGTTGACGTATTTTCATTTTCAATGGACAAACATTAAAAAAAAATACAAAAAATAACGTGGACAAGGGAAAAGAGACTTGAAATGTTTCAAGATGACATCAGCGAGGGACAAGTTTGCACGGGGCAACTGTACCAGCCCTCGTCATTGATGGCAAGCAATACCCAAGCAGAAGAAACTTTCACATAAGCTAAGCTAAAACAAAGTTGTAAATTTCGTGAAGCAGTAATTTGCCCTATTCGTATCAGAACAGTTAGCAGCCCTATAAATCTACCTTTAATTAGTGACCACGTTCGAAGCTGTAAGTCAAAGTGCAACCAGCCAACACCCATAAAGCAAAATGTATCCGATTCAACCTTTCAAAATGTGCTGCTGCATTTCAAAACGCTGTCTGATACCACTTATAATAATATTATGATGAAGGTTAGCACCAGCTGAATTCAACGGAACAAATCACATGCTTAGACTAGACGTTAGTATTTATCGTAAATTATGTACACACAATAATTAATGGCAATGCCAATAATGATACATTGAATACTTTTTCCGGTTGAGGTTTTTACAGTGAAATCGGTGATGTCATATAAAAGTAGTTCCTGAACATTATCCGTGAAGTACTTTTCACTTTTACGAATTCCCATTCTCGACCTTATGACGTAGGCATTTTAACATATTTTCATGTAACGGTTAACGGGATCTCATGTCTGTAAGATACCTATTATTGTCGTGACAGTTACCTCATAGGTAAAACTGGTTACGTGGTTAATTTATTGTTTTGTACTTATGTCACATGTTAATGAATGCGTGGACGTGGATTATTCTCAGAATATTACACTCTGTTGGGGGGGGGGGGGGCTAATTGTTATATTATAAAGTACAATATCGCAAATTTTCAGTTCCATTCACAATTTCAGACCAATCAATCCTGTTGACTATAGATTTGTGCCGAATATTATGAATAGTTTGAGATTTCATATAGGAATGAGCCGGTGTATAGAATTAATGGTTTGACAAATTAATATTAATTTAATATATTTAAGTATAGGTGTAGTTTATGTATGTCTTAGAAACTAGAGTAGTAGAAAATGAAGTTGGTACCATTGTAGTCGAATATTTCGTCAGCATGAGATTAGGACTACTCTATAACCCGGTTGTTCCCGTAGATTGCCAGTTCTGGGGCGGCAACAGGCGATATGGACGGCCCCAAGTTATGACTATTTGCCCGCATGACGTGTCTGACGGGTACAGCTGTGTCCCGAGTTATGAATGCCCAAACTTCGAACATCGCTTGGACAAATACTACTGTCCGTGGGATGGGCAGGGTCTTGTATGTTGCCAGGCGCAGATCGCCACTGAACAAGGTACACTCAGACCTTACGTTGCTCGTAGCACTGGGGTTCAGGTATAACTATGCTCGTAGCACTGGGGTTCAGGTATAACTATGCTCGTAGCACTGGGGTTCAGGTATAACTATGCTCGTAGCACTGGGGTTCAGGTATAACGATGCTCGTAGCACTGGGGTTCAGGTATAACGATGCTCGTAGCACTGGAGTTCAGGTATAACTATGCTCGTAGCACTGGGGTTGAGGTATAACAGCATGCTCGTAGCACTGGGGTTCAGGTATAACGATGCTCGTAGCACTGGGGTTCAGGTATAACTATGCTCGTAGCACTGGGGTTCAGGTATAACAATGCTCGTAGCACTGGGGTTCAGGTATAACGATGCTCGTAGCACTGGGGTTGTGATATAACAGCATGCTCGTATAGCACTGGGGTTCAGGTATAACTATGCTCGTAGCACTGAAGTTCAGGTATAACTATGCTCGTAGCACTGGGGTTCAGGCATAACGATGCTCGTAGCACTGGGGTTCAGGTATAACGATGCTCGTAGCACTGGGGTTCAGGTATAACGATGCTCGTAGCACTGGGGTTCAGGCATAACGATGCTCGTAGCACTGGGGTTCAGGTATAACGATGCTCGTAGCACTGGGGTTCAGGTATAACGATGCTCGTAGCACTGGGGTTGAGGTATAACAGCATGCTCGTAGCACTGGGGTTGAGATATAACAGCATGCTCGTAGCACTGGGGTTGAGATATAACAGCATGCTCGTAGCACTGGAATTCAGGTATAACTATGCTCGTAGCACTGGGGTTGAGGTATAACAGCATGCTCGTAGCACTGGAGTTCAGGTATAACTATGCTCGTAGCACTGGAGTTCAGGTATAACTATGCTAGTAGCACTGGAGTTCAGGTATAACTATGCTCGTAGCACTGGAGTTCAGGTATAACTATGCTCGTAGCACTGGAGTTCAGGTATAACTATGCTAGTAGCACTGGAGTTCAGGTATAACAGCATGCTCGTAGCACTGGAGTTCAGGTATAACTATGCTCGTAGCACTGGAGTTCAGGTATAACTATGCTAGTAGCACTGGAGTTCAGGTATAACAGCATGCTTGTAGCACTGGAGTTCAGGTATAACAGCATGCTCGTAGCACTGGAGTTCAGGTATAACGATGCTCGTGGCACTGGTTTTCTTAACCATGCTCGTAAATTAAGCTGAACAACGGAGCTTGAAGTACTACTGGGATTTGTAGATCGACTTGTAGATACTGGTCTGTGGGTTACTATTCACTAACCATGCATGAAGTGGACTCGACACGGACAACAAAATTTGGGTGTAACCCCTTTACCCCCCGTTGTTTACGCGCCTGGTCTGCCACACTCATAGACAGTCAATTGGTCAATGGCATATACAGCACTGTCACTTCACTACTGTAAAGTGTAGTGTAGGTTCCTAATGACCTCTGTCTGCCCGCCAGGCTGCGGCTTGCTCTACGGAGCGAGGGCGCAGGCGCCAGATCGCATCTTGTCCCTACTGTAAAGTGTAGGTTCCTAATGACCTCTGTCTGCCCGCCAGGCTGCGGCTTGCTCTACGGAGCGAGGGCGCAGGCGCCAGATCGCATCTTGTCCCTACTGTAACGTGTAGGTTCCTAATGACCTCTGTCTGCCCGCCAGGCTGCGGCTTGCTCTACGGAGCGAGGGCGCAGGCGCCAGACCGCATCTTGTCGGCGGTGGTCGGGGGAGTCCCCAAGAGAGAGGCGACTACGTCACCGTGGATGGCGGCCATTGGCGAGCGCATGGGTAACGGCTCCACCGCGTGGTATTGCGGGGGGTCGCTCATAAACGGCTACACCGTCGTGACGGCCGCACATTGCGTCGTCAGGAGGTGAGTACGTCACACAATTGTCACTCTATAGTCAAGTCGTCACGAAACAACCTGGCCGATGCTTTCGTCATAGACAAGTGGTGCGCGTGCGTGGCCGACTGGCGAGCCCCAGTTTCAAACACCGATTGATGATTTGCCTTACAGCAAAGATCAAATCAATCGTTGACCTACCGCGCCGAAAACTGTATTATTCTTCTCTCATTTGTACCTCTATATTTCTTATCATCATCATCATCATCATCATCTGTTGCCACGTCCAACTCTGCGAATTGGGTCGGCATTGAAGATAAACCTCTCCATCTTCTTCTATCTTGCCACCACTCTTCCCCCTCAACTACATTCCAGTCCCCTCCTCGCATTTCCACATCCTTCCTCACTTTGTCGTGGTCTTCCTCTCGTTCTTTTACCTGGAATCTCCAGTTCTAGCATTCTCCTCGGCAAACTTTCTCTTTCCATCCTCTTGACATGTCCGAACCATTTCAGTCTTCTCTCTCCAATACGCTCCAATAAATTCCTTACGTCTTATGATAATTTTAAAATATAATAAATCATGCTGAGCCTGCTGGTGACTTGTTGCACTTAGGAAGCCGCAGGTTGTCCGCGTGGGTGACCTTGACCTCTCTCGCAGCGACGAGGCGAACGCGTTGCCCGAAGACATCCCCATAGCCTCCATCACCGTCCACCCCAGCCACCGCCTTCCAAGCTACTACAACGACATCGCACTCGTTCATCTCTCGAGGGCGGTGCAGATGACCAAGTACGTCCGACCCATCTGCCTCGCCGACAACTCTACGGACGCTGTCGTCGGCAACCTCGCCATGCTCACCGGCTGGGGGTACCAGTCTTTCGGTAACTACCAACACTCGCTTTCTAGTTGGTGACAATTTCGTCTAGTGGTTTTTTCGCCGTCATTGTCGACTATATTCAGAGTCTGTATTATTCCAGGGGGTGACAGGAGCGATGTGCTACACGAAGTGAGTGTCACGGTGTACAATAACTCTGAGTGTCGTACGGCCTACGCGCCACCTAGAGTCCCCGCTAAGAACTACCCCAGGGGTATCATTGAGACCCAGCTCTGCGCCGGCGACAGGAAGGGCGGAAAAGACGCGTGCCAGGTATAGTGTAATATCAGTTCACTCCTTTTCATGACACTGTAGTCGGATAACCAAGACTTGGCACAACCTCTACCATCACCATCCCATTACTTACTGTCTCCTTCCATCTCTCATCATCTTGCAAGTTGTAACTCTCCTCTGTTCATTGTTCATCTCTCCACCCCGCACCCTGCTTTATGCTGTCCTGTCGTCATTGGGTCTGTGGAAAACGCGGCCTGTGAATTCGCGTCCTGCGGAAAGTGAGACACGGGTGTAGAATTTGAGGTCTGCTCAAACCAGTTTGTTCAAAGTCACCGCCAACCACTTAAGATGAACAGCATTCAACAATATAGATAAACCACCCCCTAAACTGGTGCCTCAATATCCGCAGAAGGATGTCAAGTGATTACGCAGGTGGCGTGCCTCGATTTCGCAGGGCTCGTTTTCCGAGTTCCCGTCTTCATTCACAATATGAGCTTTCTACCTCCTCTGTTCAAATGCTCATCTCAGCATCCTCATCAACCATTCTCTTTATGAGACTAACCCCCCCAAACGATTTCATCCCAGCTATATAACACTCCACTATAACCACTAGCCACGCATCCGACTGTTAGAGCTACAGACATTGACTTAAGGTAGGGACTGCTACTAATAGCTGTAGTATACTCTACACTCTACAGTGACTGTATGCAAGAGCTATTACCCCGGAAGACTATTAAAAACATGACTAATGAACCTGTCCCCAAAGGTCACTTATTCCTTCTATTCTCATGAGGACATCCTTATCTAAGTGCAGTAGTGCATATTGTGCAAGTTTCATGTACGCTCAGGGGCGGACTGGCAGGTACGTGGAACTACGGAAACCCGTACGGGGCCCTCCAGGGTGGGGGCCCCCTTAGGGGCGTACACCCAACTCCCTGAAAATAAATATCACGCTATATAGATTATGCAACTAAAAATTAAGAAGAGCATACATAATATTTCATCTCATGTCAGTGTAGAAAGGGACATAACGTATCAAATAGACCATCTACAAGTGCTACAAAGATTTCCACTTTCCTCGTCTAGTTTATTTTAAAATATATAACATGCCACATTGTTGGGAAAGTTGTTCACAGTCTATATGTTCCACATTTATCGTCGTGTATCGATTTTTAAACATGTTAATATGCATTCCAAACAAATTGATAGGAAACAACATAGTTTGAAATATCCAAATGCCAGTGTTGGGAAAGTTCTTTCTTTAATTTACTCTTGACCAGTGGTGTTCATCATTTATTGATTTTTACACATGTTTATATGCGTTCTAAAAACATTAATGGGAAACAACGATCCTCCAAATAACTGCTCGCTAGCTCGCAACTTGTTGAGTGACTTTTGGTAGTTTGCGAGTAAACTTAGGTTGGAATTCATAGTCGGCCCCTACACCTAGGGGCACCCATTGTTGCTATGGATTTGTTTTGTTTATGGGAAATAACATGGAAACAACTGTTACCGTGGTAACAATGGGCGCCCCTAGGTGTAGGGGCCGACTATGAATTCCGGCCTTAGTTATATCAGAAAAATGACACATCGGGCTGATCGCGTGTTTATAAGTGTTCGAAATTTGCAAAAGCGAACATATAGGGACATTCTTATACTCAACCTCCAGTTGCGTGCACGCTGTTTCAACTAATGTAAACAGATACCTACACTCATGCTGTCATATTACATGCTTATACTCAACCGCCAGTTGCGTGCACACTGTTTCAACTAAAGTACACAGATACCTACACTCATGCTGTCATATTACATTCTAAACCTCAACTGCCAGAAGCGTCACGCTGATCCAACCAAAGTAAACAGATACCTACACTCATGCTGTAATATTACATTCTAAAACTCAACTGCCGGAAGCGTCACGCTGATCCAACCAAAGTAAACAGATACCTACACTCATGCTGTCATATTACATTCTAAAACGCAACTGCCAGAAGCGCGTAACGCTGATCCAACCAAAGTAAACAGATACCTACACTCATGCTGCCATATTACATTCTAAACCTCAACTGCCAGAAGCGTCACGCTGATCCAACCAAAGTAAACAGATACCTACACTCATGCTGTCATATTACATTCTAAAACTCAACTGCCAGAAGCGTCACGCTGATCTAACCAAAGTAAACAGATACCTACACTTATGCTGTCATATTACATTCTAAAACTCAACTGCCAGAAGCGTCACGCTGATTTAACCAAAGTAAACAGATACCTACACTCATGCTGTCATATTTTATTCTTATACTCAACCGCCAGTTGCGTGCACGCTGTTTCAACTAAAGTGAACAGATACCTACACTCATGCTGTCATATTTCATTCTTATACTCAACCGCCAGTTGCGTACATGCTGTTTCAACTAAAGTAAACAGATACCTACACTCATGCTGTCATATTACATTCTTATACTCAACCGCCAGTTGCGTACACGCTGTTTCAACTATAGCACACCGATACCTTTACTTATGCTGTCATATAACATTCAGGCAAAAATATATCTATCGCAGCCTACTGAAATCCGATCCCGCGCAGCACTAGCCATATACTAGGCTACCTTTCTCAAATGACAGGATCGAACTTCTGTCTTAAGTAAGGAATTATAAATGCAATATTGACTGTAGTTTCATTGTTTTTCATGATAGGATATCGCCTCAAAACGCGTTTTAGACCAGTAAGCATCATGCAGGACCGAAAATTGTTTCGCCTTCGGCAAAGTTGTCTCCGGCGGCAGGGGCTTCGCCCCAGACTCCCCAGACTCCACCTCGTTGCGAGTAAAAATTACGAGATGCGAGTGGACAACTATAGTCGATATTTGTAGAAGGTTGAGAAACAATATAGTTTTAATTTTTGAAATAATATACAATATAAAACTGCCAGAGTTGTGAAGTTTGTTATTCAATTTCGTTTTTTAAAGTGGTGTTCACAGTTCAACACGTTGTCGTTGTTCCACATAACTGTCATTATTTATCGATTTTCAAACGTGTTAATATGCGTTCTACACAAAATAATATGCTGAAAATTTTTTACCTCCGGCGGTTGGGGCTTGGCCCCAGTCCCCTTTCAACTTCGCCAAGTTCCGGGGCCCCTAAAATCCTTTTTCGTACGGGGCCCTTACCCCCCAGTCCGCCTCTGTGTACGCTACACCTACGAGAATGTGTGTCTTTCATACATACATAAATTGCATGAGGCATTCTGCTTGTAGATTAACTAACTTCATTAAAGGCTCATTAGTCCCACCCACTGTGTTTGGATTTTAGCCAATACCAATAATACAAATACTAATGGGCAAACAAATCACTTTTGTACCTGGTTGAAGCAGATATGCTTGAGCTGCTTATATGTAGCTGCTATGATGAGTAAAAAGGTTGGTTTAATGATTTTTTTTTACAAACACACTAAAGAAATTAAATAAATTTAACCAGATTCTTTGTACTGTACTTATTTGCTGTCACGGATTCTTTACCTTGCTGATCAATATCTGCAAGCAGCATGTTTGATGCAACAGGAAGTTACGTCACTTATATGGTAGAAGGGTTATCGAGATTATGATCTTCTTTACGTGCGGTTTGTTTGTTAATTGTTGTAGGAGCAGACAAAGTGAGGAGACTCCATTAGTGTCAAATTACACTTTCCTCTCAATTATACGGGTTTCATTTGTTTTTGTAACTCAAGGTCGAGTACATTAAGATTTGTTAACTTGATAACATGAGATGGATACTTCGAATCGGAACAAACACAATGTGACGTGTAATTGTGTCATACATAATTCATTATGTATTTATAGCCCTAAATAACCATGCCTAATGTTTCTCTAGATACCTGGAACTACTTATTACAAATAGACTGTCTATAAACATGTATTTGATATTGTGCAATCACGTGTGTTCGGGATGGTGGCCACTATAATATGGGGAACGCAGAATGTCAACCTGCAGAAACTCATCTACACGGAAGTAAAAGGAAGCCGCTATCTATCTCTGGTGCAGAAACTCGAACAGTAGGTGCGATACCTTTGGCGGTAAAGGCGATAAGATAACGCGCTATCAGTACACGGGTTAGGGGGTCATCCACTGTTGGGTTATACCTTTGGCGGTAAAGGCGATAAGATAACGCGCTATCAGTACACGGGTTAGGGGGTCTCCACTGTTGGGTTATACCTTTGGCGGTAAAGGTGATAAGATAACGCGCTATCAGTACACGGGTTAGGGGGTCATCCACTGTTGGGTTATACCTTTGGCGGTAAAGGTGATAAGATAACGCGCTATCAGTACACGGGTTAGGGGGTCATCCACTGTTGGGTTATACCTTTGGCGGTAAAGGTGATAAGATAACGCGCTATCAGTACACGGGTTAGGGGGTCATCCACTGTTGGGTTATACCTTTGGCGGTAAAGGTGATAAGATAACGCGCTATCAGTACACGGGTTAGGGGGTCATCCACTGTTGGGTTATACCTTTGGCGGTAAAGGTGATAAGATAACGCGCTATCAGTACACGGGTTAGGGGGTCATCCACTGTTGGGTTATACCTTTGGCGGTAAAGGTGATAAGATAACGCGCTATCAGTACACGGGTTAGGGGGTCATCCACTGTTGGGTTATACCTTAGGCGGTAGAGGCGATAAGATAACGCGCTATCAATACACCGGTTAGGGGCTTATCTACTGTTGAGTTTCTGCAGGTCGACTTTACGGGTACCCATAATATGTAGGAACTGCAATACCTCATGCCGCCAACAATGTCAGTGACGTCACGTGAATATAAAGAATAGTGTATACTCACCTAGAGCGTCGTCTCTCCGGCGTCGCTGAGTAGTGGGCGTCGCGGCGTCTTGACACTGATGTACTTTCAACGGCAATACACACTTGGTTCTCTCTACTTTATTATTCACGCGTAAGGCCTTTCTAGTCTGCGAATATCACGTGATACTTCAGTCTGCTACTACTGTTTATACTTCTTTCTTTAGTCACTAGTAGTGACTCACTACCCACGCACTTCACTCACCGAAGACTCCAGGGCGAGTGTCCGCGCTTGCTTCTACCGTCGAGTGCATGAGTAATATCACTCGACGCTTCTACCTTTGGCTTCTACCCCCGGCCCCTGGTTGGCCACCACTCCATGTGTAGCTAACTTGATGCCAGATGTACTGTTGGCCACCACTCCATGTGTAGCCAGCTTGATGCCAGATGTACTGTTGGCCACCACTCCATGTGTAGCCAACTTGATGCCAGATGTACTGTTGGCCACCACTCCATGTGTAGCCAACTTGATGCCAGAGCCAGATGTACTGTTAAAGTGTCAGTGTCATTGAATAGAATAGAACACTTGTGTCACACGTGAAGTTGGCCCAACCTAAGTGTTCTTATGCCTGCGACATAGTCTTTTTTTTCCTTCTTGTGCCAAGATGGCTTTTTCAGCCATTCTTTTGTCTTACTATCCAATACCGGTATAAAACTGCTTCCTTTTCTGGCCTGCTCATATCATTGGGCAGGGAGTGAATAAAAACCTTGAGGGCAGCACATCTAAAAAGACAGTCTAACATAGTCTAGTCCAATAAACATTCTACTTATAGGTTTATAGCTCTACTTGAAAATAGCTCAGTTTCCATTATCGGATTTGGCTGTTTCGTTAGCATGAGACTACTATAATCGGAACTTTCTTGTTGTGCCTAGGGTGACTCAGGGGGGCCCCTGGTGGTGAAAAGAGGCAACATCCACACGCTTGTTGGGGTGGTATCGTCAGGCATCGGATGCGGGGCCAAGTCTTTCCCAGGGGTGTACACACGAGTATCGTCCTTCACAGACTGGATCAACATGACCTTGAAAGCCAAGACACCCCCGGCCAGTAGCCGCCCCCAAGCCGGCTTCTCGGGGCGCCCGAACAGGTTCAATGATCCGCAAAGATTCAACCCGTTCTTTTGTTCACCCTACAGTAATCAGTGTTGATATGTTGTCCGTGTTTATTCTCTTTAAACACCCTTCTCGAGAACAATCAGAGAATTTGTTGGTTTGGTTTTAACTCAAAGATGTTGATGGAGTGGAGTCGAAGAACACAAGTAAATTGATTTATTTATTTGAAGGTATAGAGTTTAAAAACATGTGTCAGTGTTTTTCGTTATACCCAATAATCGGTAATACGCCGATACTAGTTATATGTTTTTCCTATTCTGTTAAATTAGAGACTTTGTTCATTTTTCAACGTATTCTTGTTATTTTGTCTTAATTACTCCTACAGTGTTTTTCAATAATCCTTATTTCACTCCCATTCAATCGAATGTGTTATCACTGTTTCGAGTTTGTTATTTTTAAATATCACTTCTCAAACACTTGCACAATATGGCTTTCACCTACACAAGGTTTCATCATATTTCTTAGTTCATAGTTCATAATTCATGGTTGTTTGTTGTTGCCTAGAACTAATCGGGGACATGCATGATCCAGATCCATATAGAATGTGCTTATCGCTGCTGTATGGAAATGTTTTATTTCGTGCTATTTTCCATAAGATCTCAAAGCTCAAAGCTGGATCACAGCTTCACCCTTTCTTCTTTAGATGTCACTTTCGTTGTTGCTGAATTGTTTGGAGAGTGTTTCCTAACCAGTGGTTGGTCAGCAGCTAGACAAACATACATTCTTATTTTTTATTTAAAAATATGCATGTATGTCCCATAATGAGAGACCAGTTTTTTATTAGTATTTTGAATACAATAAGCTAAATATCACCGGCAAAATTCAGTCCTTTAATGAACGCAACCATTCCATTCTCTCAAAACAATAAAAATTTCGTTTGTATAAATAAGAACCGTCCCACTTCAAGGCAAACGTCTTGCGCGTGGAGCGGTAACCTCAACCCTTTTCATTGTTATCTTTGGAGCTCCAAGCTTGATCTCAACTACCTTCTCTTTATCATGATCAACGGCCGGTGAACTCATATCCCCTGTTATACTTTTCATAAGTATGGTGTCACAGGGTATTGCCTGAAAAGTAAAGAATCAACATTAAATCTATGTTAGTATAGTAACAACCGACCCACTCTACGGAAGGGAAAATTATATCAAACAATAATCATGCGTTTCCTATTTATGTCTTCTTTTCCTATGCCTGCATTTTTGGCTTACTGGGCCATCATGCATTTTCTGGTTTTTCAGTAGAGACAGACTTTTTTTCCTCATAGCACATGCCAGGTGGAGGGGCAGCTACTTCGTCTTAATGTTATAGCTCAGTGTAATTTTGATAATTTCGATGTAATTTCGAATACAACACACACCACTGAAATACAATACACCACACTGAATCAACAGCATTTTCCCATATGCCCAAACTATGAGAAAGAAAATATAAATATTGTCATTTGTGACTAGTCCTGAGAAAGACACCAACATGGGTGGCGAAACGTCTACCAAGTGCAAATAAAAAAAAAGCAAATAGCAAATAACCAAGGATTAATACAACAGTTCGCAAGGAAAATATTATCGTACAATAGAGAAGTAAAATCACTACCCTACGTCTCGAGACAACCGTAGAGATGCTTTCGTCATAGACATGGAACTCGTGGCCAATCAGTGACGCAGTGAAGAAAACTACTGTACAAGGTATGACTCACCGTAACGTTCACGTCCGATGGCGACACGGGGAACTGTAGCAAGCTGTCGATCTGTCTGGCTGCATGTTGTTGCTTGGCTACTTGCAATATCTCGTACTGTGACGTGCACAGGTATATGTATGTATGTATGTATGTATGTATGTATGTATGTATGTATGTATGTATGTATGTATGTATGACTCACCGTAACGTTCACGTCCGATGGCGACACGGGGAACTGTAGCAAGCTGTCGATCTGTCTGGCTGCATGTTGTTGCTTGGCTACTTGCAATATCTCGTACTGTGACGTGCACAGGTATATGTAGAGATGTAAAATTTCCGGAAAGATAAATCTCGGAAATTTTCCGGAAATATTTCCGGAAATATTTCTGGAAATATTTCCAAAAAAATTCCTTACCTAAAATTCATGCAAATTGCAAATTAATGTGGTGGGGTGTAAATCATAATATACATCTTTCCACAGAACTTGCATGAATTCTTATTGCCTTGTTCTGATGCTTACCCATTCTTTTACTTACTAACTAGGCCTAGTCAGGCTAGACTCAAACAGTTGCACTTCAGTTCAGGATCTTGTGAACAATAGGGTTATGTAGCCAATACCATGTGTTGAAAAGCCACTGCCTTGCTCAAAAACATTTATTGTGGGAAATTTGAAACATTAAAATAATAATAGCTTTGTTCGTTTGTCCTGTGATCATTACTCCAGGAGTACGGTATTACGAAAACCCCGTTTTTCTGTCCTGGAGTAAGTGTGATGGGAGTAGCTGTGACAAGTTCTTTAGTCCAGTGGTAACTTACTACAACTGTGATGGGAGTAAAGTTTTTACACCTGCTTCCCGAGTAGGAGTAGGAGGAACAACTGAAACGATCTCAACTGTGACATCTTTTTTGTCCAAGTGGGAGTACCTAACTGTGATTTCTACTCCCATATCCGTTACAATGACGTATTTCCGGATTACTCCTGGCGTAAAATACTACTGTTGAGGCAGGACAAACGAACAAACCTAATGAAGTTCCGTGCCCACCTTACATTTTGTGAGGGAAATTCAAAATATATTTCCAGAAAATTTCCGGAAAGATAAACTCGGAAAATTTCCGGAAATATTTCCATTTCCGGAAAATTTCCCGTGGAAATATTTCCGATTTACATCCCTAGGTATATGTATGTATGTATGTATGTATGTATGTATGTATGTATGTATGTATGTATGTATGTATGTATGTATGTATGTATGTATGTATGTATGTATGTATGTATGTATGTATGTATGACTCACCGTAACGTTCACGTGCGATGGCGACACGGGGAACTGTAGCAAGCTGTCGATCTGTCTGGCTGCATGTTGTTGCTTGGCTACTTGCAATATCTCGTACTGTGACGTGCACAGGTATATGTATGTATGTATGTATGTATGTATGTATGTATGTATGTATGTATGTATGTATGTATGTATGTATGTATGTATGTATGTATGTATGTATGTATGTATGTATGTATGTATGTATGTATGTATGTATGTATGTATGTATGTATGTATGTATGTATGTATGTATGTATGTATGTATGTATGTATGTATGTATGTATGTATGTATGTATGTATGTATGTATGTATGTATGTATGTATGTATGTATGTATGTATGACTCACCGTAACGTTCATTATCATAGGATACGTGCGATGGCGACACGTGTCTAGACTGTCCCCGGGGAACTGTAGCAAGCTGTCGATCTGTCTGGCTGCATGTTGTTGCTTGGCTACTTGCAATATCTCGTACTGTGACGTGCACAGGTATATGTATGTATGTATGTATGTATGTATGTATGTATGTATGTATGTATGTATGTATGTATGTATGTATGTATGTATGTATGTATGTATGTATGTATGTATGTATGTATGTATGTATGTATGTATGTATGTATGTATGTATGTATGTATGTATGTATGTATGTATGTATGTATGTATGTATGTATGTATGTATGTATGTATGTATGTATGTATGTATGTATGTATGTATGTATGTATGTATGTATGACTCACCGTAACGTTCATTATCATAGGATACGTGCGATGGCGACACGTGTCTAGACTGTCCCCGGGGAACTGTAGCAAGCTGTCAATCTGTTTGCGCTGTTGTTGCTTGGCTCTTTGCAATATCTCATACTCCGACGTGCACAGGTTCAGGTCTAGTTCTCGCACCGCTCTCAGTGTTGGCGCTAACGTGTAGTCGTTCAGTTCGCTGTAGAGATGCTTCTCTTGCTGCAGTTCCTAGAAATGGAAAACATGAGGGTTGTCATTCGTTTACCCCGAACAGTATTAACACGGTCATAAACATAAAACAAAACAACAACGTGCATAAAATTAAATTCAATATTATTTTAACATGGTGTAAGCAATAACTATTTAGTGTGAAATTAACAAATTAAAAAATTAATTACGACTGGTAATCGAACCAACTTGCCAGGTGTTTGCATCAATTTGCCACCCACGAGAGTGTTTCTCCAATCAAATATCCATTTGCAGTAACTTGTAAGTAAATAAAAAACAACGAGTCTTCTACTCGTGATTGTGTATTGTATTGGACATGGAGAAATGAAATGCTGACAGCAGAGTGGCAATAATGGAGCTGTTTCAAACAAGAGCAAGGATCGGTAATGCTTGTTGCACTACATGGACGTCGACGAGCGCCGGAAGTGGATGATCCGACCAATCAGGGAGAAGCGGCGCTTGCAAGCGCCGAAGTTGGCTTCGGATCATCTACTTCCGGCGCTCGGCGCTCGTCGACGTTCATGTAGTGAACAAGTATAACACGAAGAAACAAAAGAACAATTCTCACCTCTTTCTCGCCCGCTGCCAGTACAGCCTGCTGTGCAGCCAAGACGCACACGGCGCACTGTCTCTGTCGCTGCGTCAGGACTGCAATGACGTCACCGTCTGCTCCTATTGGCTGGATGCCGACTGCGTTCAAGTCTTGAGCCACCTCGGACCAGACCTCTCCCAACTTGAGGGCGAAGTAGTTCTCGACCAGCTGTAGCGTCACCTGCAACACGTCATACTGTGACGTCACCGTCTGCTCCTATTGGCCGGATGCCGACTGCGTTCAAGTCTTTAGCCACCTCGGACCAGACCTCGCCCAACTTGAGGGCGAAGTAGTTCTCGACCAGCTGTAGCGTCACCTGCAACACGTCATACTGTGACGTCACCGTCTGCTCCTATTGGCTGGATGCCGACTGCGTTCAGGTCTTGAGCCACCTCGGACCAGACCTCTCCCAACTTGAGGGCGAAGTAGTTCTCGACCAGCTGTAGCGTCACCTGCAACACGTCATACTGTGACGTCACCGTCTGCTCCTATTGGCTGGATGCCGACTGTCATGTCCATAGTCCACAGCCTTGTAAACCAACCTTGCTTCTAACATCCCCGCCCACTCATGCTACCCAACCGTTGTAGAAACTAGACTCAATACACACCTTGCAATGGCACATCACGAAGTCGACTACTTTATTTCTCATCCGTCTTTATCTGACACATCCTTCAATCATCCTTTAATACTACAATATATTCAGACATTACAATGGCGACGAGGATTATAAGAGACTATTCAGTGTTCAAGAAACGTAATTGAAAGGTATTTTCAAAGCTTTAAGTGACATCTTCATTTTCTAACCTATAACTTCAACTCACCATGTGCGACCCATCAGTCTTTCCACCTTTCAATCCGAAAGATACTGATAATCCGGGCCTCAGATGGGAAAAGTGGATAAAACGGTTTGACATATTCTTAAAAGCTTCCAATATTACCAATGCAGAGAGAAAGAAGAACATGTTTTTGTTTCTCATGGGAGAAGAAACGTTCGAAATCCTGGAATCTCTTCCCAACAGTCAACTAGGCGAAGACGGCGAGACTTACGACGTATTAAGCCAGCGTTTATCTGCACATTTCAAGCCGAAGATAAACGTCGATTTCGAAGTCTTCACTTTTAGGCAATCAGTGCAACTCCCAGACGAGAAAATCGATACATTCTATGAAAGACTCTTAAAACTATCGAGGAACTGCCAATTCTCCAATGCAGGTAACGAGATCAAAGCACAAATTATTGCGCACACAAACAATAAGCGGATTCGACGCTATGCTCTTCGAGATTCTCCAACTCTAACAGAACTGCTGGATACAGCTAGATCATACGAAGCAACCGACACCCTAGCTCGGCGCATGGAAGACATGTCGACTAGTTCCACGCCGAAGCCAAATATTGAATCACTCAATGCAGTAGGCCACCAATCCAGGCTTAGGCCTACAAGACAAGAATCTGAAAGACACCAGACACAACCAAAGCAGTCATTCAACAAGAATTCTAGGCCTCAGGCAAGTACCAGTACCTCTCAGAGCAGGCTAAATTCAGGCCCTGAAGAACCATCGCAGTCGACACAGACAAGAAAGTGCTTCTTCTGTGACCAATCCTGGCCGCACGACGGAGGACGTCTAGCCTGCCCTGCTTACAACAGAACATGTTCAGCCTGTAAGAAACTGGGTCACTTTTCCAAGGTATGTAACTCTAAAACTAATCCTACCCGTGCCTATTCTACCACAGTAGAGTCAGTGGAAGATAGTAGGCCTAATCAACAGTCTATGACACAGCATGATTCGTCATCAGACGAGGAAATCTTTGTAATTTCCGCAGCAAATCATTCATCGGAACGTACGCCTAAAGTCACACTTGGGGTAAACGGGACACAAGTAACGTTCATTCTAGACACTGGTGCCTCTGTGTCCATTATCAGTGAATCGATACTCAAAGAATCCAAAATTTCATACGAAACGGAAAAAACCACAACAAAAATATACTCTTATGGCTCAACAGAACCAATGCCTGTTGTAGGATGCTTTGTTGCTAATCTCAGCACTGAACAAAAGACAATTCAGTCAAAGCTGTTTGTTGTGGAGGGAAACAGTATCCCCCTTCTCAGTTACTCATCAGCGTTAAACCTTGATCTAATCGAAGTCAAAGCTCAAGAGGTAGGTTTAACAGTAAACACAACCTCTTTGAGTGATATCTATCACAAGCAATTTCCCAAAGTCTTTACTGGTATCGGTACACTCGAAAACTTCAAAGTTCACTTACACATCGACCCGAATATTCAGCCAGTTGCGCAAAAGCATCGTAGAATTCCGTTTCACATTCGAAAGTCAGTAGAAAAAGAAGTTGAGCGTCTCGAAAAGATGGATGTAATCGAAAGGGTGCACGGTCCGACACCATGGGTATCGCCAATTGTCCCAGTTCCAAAGCCAAACGATCCGGATACAATACGATTGTGTGTGGACATGAGACAGCCAAACTTGGCTATCAAACGCGAACGTCACATAACTCCAACAATTGACGACCTAATCTCTTCACTCAATGGAGCAAAAGTGTTCAGCAAGCTGGACCTAAACGAGGGATACCACCAACTCCAGCTCGACGAAGAGTCGCGATACGTAACTACTTTTTCTACGCATATCGGGCTGCGAAGATATAAACGCCTTAACTTTGGCATAAACGCGGCAAGCGAAATATTTCAGAATACAATCCGCCAAGTTCTCAATAATATAGACGGGGTGATAAACATCAGTGATGATATTTTAGTGTTTGGAAAAACCCAAGAAATTCACGATTTGGCACTAACCCAAGTATTGCAAAGATTGCAAGAATCGAACCTCACTCTTAATCCAAAGAAATGTTCATTCAGTCAATCAACACTCAATTTCTTTGGATACAAGTTTTCTGAAAAAGGCATTGAAGTAGATCGTAGCAAAGTCCAGGCAATTTCTGCTATGGGTCCACCAAGGACTGTAACCGAGGTACGCAGTCTACTTGGTATGTTGCAATTCTGCGGCAAGTTTATCCCCGATCTTTCTTCCACCAGTGCTCCAATCCGACATCTCACCACGAACGGTGCTGATTTTGAATGGGGTTCCGAGCAACAGGCAGCTCTAGACAAATTAAAAATGCAACTCCAGTCTAGCAAAGCTCTAGCATATTTTGACACAACAAAGCCAATTCACCTAACGGTTGACGCTGGACCAAAAGGACTCGGAGCAATTCTTTCGCAACGGCACTCAAACGAACCAGACGATATCATAGCATACGCAAGTCGATCACTAACCGATGTAGAAGAACGTTATAGCACGATAGAGAAAGAAATGTTAGCCGTAGTATGGGGAGTAGAACATTTTCATTTATACCTCTTTGGAGCAGACGATTGTACCATACACACGGACCACAAACCACTAGTTCACATATTGGGAAACGTTCGTTCGGTGACATCTGCTAGACTTGAACGGCTGACTCTTCGACTTGTTCCCTACTCGTTCAAAATTGTACATAAACGAGGTACGGATAACCCATCAGACTACATGTCACGTCATCCTTTACCCTTTAAAAAAACATCATCCAGAACTTCGAAAATCCCAAGCGAATACATCAACTTCATCGTCAAAAATGCTGTTCCAAAAGCCATGTCATTGGAAGAAGTAAAACTCGCTACCACCCAGGACAAGAATCTCCGAGATTTAATCAACGTCATACATTCACCCGATCCATCGACAGAAATTAGGAGGCATACCAATTTACAACCATTCTGGAGTATCGTCCCGGAAATAACTACCGCGGACGGAATCCTTCTCCGAAACAATCGAATAATAATACCGGATAGTTTACAAGACCAGATCATCCAACTTGCGCACCGGGGACATTTGGGTATTGTAAAGACAAAACAATTAATCAGGACAAAAGTCTGGTTTCCCGGAATTGATAATCGTGTAGAAAAGGCAATCAAAACCTGTCACCCATGTCAGTCAATCACAAAATCCAACTCTAGAGAACCCATTGTGTCAACACCACTCCCTGCAAACCCATGGGAAAACCTAGCGATAGATTTCGACGGCCCGTATCCGAATGGCAAATATCTCATGATAATCACGGATGAACATTCGCGTTACCCAGTCGTAGAAATAATCTCAACAACAAGTGCAGATGTAGTAATACCAAGGCTCCGAAGGTTGTTCACTATGTTCGGTATACCACTTCAACTTAAATCGGATAACGGACCACCGTTCAACGGCCAAGCTTTTGCTGACTTTGCAACAATGTTCAACTTTCGTCACCACCGTGTCACACCATTATGGCCAGAAGGGAATGGGCTAGCAGAACGAAGTGTTCAGAATTTACGTAAAACCGTGCTGGCTGCTCATCTATCTAAACTCGACATTCAAACCGAACTAGACGTATTCCTTCTTAACTTCAGAGCTGCCCCACATTCAACGACCGGTATTCCACCTTACACCGCACTATTTGGAAGACCAATGAAGACCACTCTACCTCATTTTCCCTCTGCCGAGACATTCAACAAGAAACCATCAATGGAAATCGCAGATACAGAGAACAAGAAAAAGTATAAAGCGTACGCCGACGAGAAACGCAAAGTCTCGGAAAACAAGTTCAACATCGGAGACAGGGTACTTGTCAAAACTAAGAAAATAAACAAGCTTACCCCACCTTTCGACCCCATCCCATTCACTATCATAGCAATCAAAGGATCCAAAATAACTGCTTCACGGCCTACCAAAACTATCACCCGAAATTCATCCTTTTTCAAAACATATTATCCTTCCGACTATCCTGATGGAACATCCGTCAAAGATCATACTTCAGATGACGAAGGAGAAGAGGAGGAACTTCAACACCATCCTCAGGGGAACCCTAACCAGTTGGATCTTCAAGCAGAGGAAGAACTTCAACATCATCATCAGGAGAACCCTAACCAGTTGGATCTTCAAGCAAGATACCACATCGCAGCACCCCAGCGCCAGCGACGAAACTGCCGACCACCAGCTTACCTTCAACTTTATGAACATTAAACAAAAAACATCAAGATAAGACTTAATCATTCTTTGTTAGCTTCACATTGACTTAATAATTATTAAAAAAAAAAAAAAGTTATGTAAGTTTTCACTCTAAATAGGGGAGGACTGTCATGTCCATAGTCCACAGCCTTGTAAACCAACCTTGCTTCTAACATCCCCGCCCACTCATGCTACCCAACCGTTGTAGAAACTAGACTCAATACACACCTTGCAATGGCACATCACGAAGTCGACTACTTTATTTCTCATCCGTCTTTATCTGACACATCCTTCAATCATCCTTTAATACTACAATATATTCAGACATTACACCGACTGCGTTCAAGTCTTGAGCCACCTCGGACCAGACCTCTCCCAACTTGAGGGCGAAGTAGTTCTCGACCAGCTGTAGCGTCACCTGCAACACGTCATACTGTGACGTCACCGTCTGCTCCTATTGGCCGGATGCCGACTGCGTTCAAGTCTTGAGCCACCTCGGACCAGACCTCGCCCAACTTGAGGGCGAAGTAGTTCTCGACCAGCTGTAGCGTCACCTGCAACACGTCATACTGTGACGTCACCGTCTGCTCCTATTGGCTGGATGCCGACTGCGTTCAGGTCTTGAGCCACCTCGGACCAGACCTCGCCCAACTTGAGGGCGAAGTAGTTCTCGACCAGCTGTAGCGTCACCTGCAACACGTCATACTGTGACGTCACCGTCTGCTCCTATTGGCTGGATGCCGACTGCGTTCAGGTCTTGAGCCACCTCGGACCAGACCTCGCCCAACTTGAGGGCGAAGTAGTTCTCGACCAGCTGTAGCGTCACCTGCAACACGACATACTGTGACGTCACCGTCTGCTCCTATTGGCCGGATGCCGACTGCGTTCAAGTCTTGAGCCACCTCGGACCAGACCTCGCCCAACTTGAGGGCGAAGTAGTTCTCGACCAGCTGTAGCGTCACCTGCAACACGTCATACTGTGACGTCACCGTCTGCTCCTATTGGCCGGATGCCGACTGCGTTCAGGTCTTGAGCCACCTCGGACCAGACCTCGCCCAACTTGAGGGCGAAGTAGTTCTCGACCAGCTGTAGCGTCACCTGCAACACGACATACTGTGACGTCACCGTCTGCTCCTATTGGCTGGATGCCGACTGCGTTCAGGTCTTGAGCCACCTCGGACCAGACCTCGCCCAACTTGAGGGCGAAGTAGTTCTCGACCAGCTGTAGCGTCACCTGCAACACGTCATACTGTGACGTCACCGTCTGCTCCTATTGGCCGGATGCCGACTGCGTTCAGGTCTTGAGCCACCTCGGACCAGACCTCGCCCAACTTGAGGGCGAAGTAGTTCTCGACCAGCTGTAGCGTCACCTGCAACACGACATACTGTGACGTCACCGTCTGCTCCTATTGGCTGGATGCCGAGACCTTATTCATGACGTCACAATTAAATTTCCCAACAACAATTTCATAAACAATGACTCTTTGTGGATACTTGACCAATCAGAGAACCGTCATAAGTGTGGTTGCAAAATCCTTCCGTCCCCCACTATCAATTATGGGGTTCAGTCTTCGGACTACCATTTTCTTTGGTCACCAAACCTTTATTGGGCAACTAGGCGGAGAATGGCATAAGTTCCAACTCTGGGTGTTCGGAAGAAGAAGAAGACATTCTATGCTGTGAATGTGATAACATACCTTGAGATCTCCTTATTAATGTTTCTATTTTCAAATGACATTCTTACAAGTATATTAACAGATGTGTAAATTATTACTGTAATTTGAACACTTCCTACTGTTGTTATCAATACATTGATCGGGTAACATAAGACATACCTGGTTGATGATTGAGACCGGTAAATAGTTAATGTGATAATACTCCTCCAATATCTCTGCCTTGAGCGAGTGTCTCTGTTTGATCAGTTGTAGGATGGCGTAGATCTTGGGCCGCACCGAGCCGAGTATATCGACACTAGCGGGACTCGTGGTGGGATCTTTCTTGCGGTAGAACGTGTGATACCACTGGTCTTCCCCCATCAGCGGTAGTTCAATGTCTAGACAGAACAACAATAGTGTATGGCTCAATGGTGCGATATATTTAGGTACAACTGCCATTGTTAGGACTACACTACTGTGTGAACTGACTATGATACATGAGTGCTCGGTTATCTACAAAAGGAGCGACGATATCGGTTCAACAATTTTGGAATCGACGAGGGACTTAGGAATCGACTCCTATTTTGGCCTTTTTTTGTATTTGAAGGACAAAATACAGATGGTGTTCTTATTTTCTACATTTTTGTACCTATCTGCTTTAATATTGCAAAATTATTCAAGTTTGAAATTTTTAATAACATTAAGCATCGTTTTGCTCTACGACGCACCGTTTAGCTGTAAAATGCAATTAAAAATCGATCTCACGGCAGCCAGTAGCGTTGTATGGGAGTCTAGTGAGGCAGCCTGTGTGATGCTAGAATAAGCGCCGTTTTACTCTACGACGCACCGTTTAGCTGTAAAATGCAATTAAAGATCGATCCCACGGCAGCCAGTAGTGTTGTATGGTAGTCTAGTGAGGGTGCCTGTGTGATGCTAGAATAAGCTCCGTTTTGCTCTACGACGCACGGTTTAGCTGTAAAATGCAATGAAAGATCGATCCCACGGCAGCCAGTAGTGTTGTATCAAAGATTGTTGTATGGTAGTCTAGTGAGGGTGCCTGTGTGATGCTAGAATAAGCTCCGTTTTGCTCTACGACGCACGGTTTAGCTGTAAAATGCAATGAAAGATCGATCCCACGGCAGCCAGTAGTGTTGTATGGTAGTCTAGTGAGGGTGTCTGTGTGATGCTAGAATAAGCTCCGATTTGCTCTACGACGCACCGTTTAGCTGTAAAATGCAATGAAAGATCGATCCCACGGCAGCCAGTAGTGTTGTATGGTAGTCTAGTGAGGGTGCCTGTGTGATGCTAGAATAAGCTCCGTTTTGCTCTACGACGCACCGTTTAGCTGTAAAATGCAATGAAAGATCGATCCCACGGCAGCCAGTAGTGTTGTATGGGAGTCTAGTGAGGGTGTCTGTGTGATGCTAGAATAAGCTCCCTTTGCTACGCACCGTTTGGCTGTAAAATGCAATTAAAAATTAATTATTAATTTAATTGATTCATTGATTCATCAATGTCATTCTGACTACTGACCTGCTATGGCTCCGGCCCCCGTACGTTTCACCCCGCACCTCTCCTCCTCATCCCGCCATATCTCGGCCAGGACCGGCAAGTACCCGTGCTGGGTGTGATACAGTCACCCTACTAGACCTGCCTGTACTGACCTGCTATGGCTCCGGCCCCCGTACGTTTCACCCCGCACCTCTCCTCCTCATCCCGCCATATCTCGGCCAGGACCGGCAAGTACCCGTGCTGGGTGTGATACAGTCACCCTACTAGACCTGCCTGTACTGACCTGCTATGGCCCCGGCCCCCGTACGTTTCACCCCGCACCTCTCCTCCTCATCCCGCCATATCTCGGCCAGGACCGGCAAGTACCCGTGCTGCGTGTGATACAGTCACCCTACTAGACCTGCCTGTACTGACCTGCTATGGCCCCGGCCCCCGTACGTTTCACCCCGCACCTCTCCTCCTCATCCCGCCATATCTCGGCCAGGACCGGCAAGTACCCGTGCTGCGTGTGATACAGTCACCCTACTAGACCTGCCTGTACTGACCTGCTATGGCCCCGGCCCCCGTACGTTTCACCCCGCACCTCTCCTCCTCATCCCGCCATATCTCGGCCAGGACCGGCAAGTAACCGTGCTGCGTGTGATACAGTCACCCTACTAGACCTGCCTGTACTGACCTGCTATGGCCCCGGCCCCCGTACGTTTCACCCCGCACCTCTCCTCCTCATCCCGCCATATCTCGGCCAGGACCGGCAAGTACCCGTGCTGCGTGTCCACGTCGCGCCAGGTGAGGAGATGGGGGATACAATCACCCTGGTCGACCAGGTCCACGATGGTGGCCAGGATGATCAACTTGTCGGGTAGCGGGGTTTTCTGAACGGGAAATAAATTTAGCGTCGTCGTTGTGATTTCTGTTTCGGCCACATGAACGTATGGGGTTAAACTTTGGACTGTGTTATCGTCCATCTTAGCCATCTATACCTGCAGAATTATTATTATTGGGGCTTAACGTCTCATATTTATGCAACGATGGCTAATCGAGACGATGAGCGGGTGATAATGAAGATGAGAAAGATGATAATGAAGAATAAAGCCACATCCGAATCAGATCCATTGTACGTCGCGTGAGTCGTCATACGGGAGTCCAGCAAGGGAGGGCAGGGCCAAGTGGGAGGAGAAATATTCAATAGGACAGTGGGGGGGAAAGGGGATTGGGGTGTGAACTGCACTTCGTCTGACTTCTCCTCCTCGACCAGTCCGGCTAGGGTGACCCTACCAGAAGCATAAGCTTCCGCCGGCATAGCTCTCGGGATCAACAAAGCACGCAAACCTGCCCACCACGATAAGGTGGCAGTCCCTGGGCAGGAATATACTAAGGTACATCTCATGATAAGGTTGGTGCCCTTGCATATGTTTTATCTTGTGACTTTGCCCAACAAGGTCAAACTAAAGGCCAAATTATGTGTTTACATTTGATTGGTCAATATATACTAGACGAATATGGTCACCACAAAACATGAGGGTTTTAATTAATACGTTTTTCCGCTGATAAAGTTTACAAAAAGTATTGTTTTCCATTCTGAAGCGTCATATAAAAACAGTGGACTGGACTAGACACATTGACGTACCCAAGTTGGGGGGGGGGGGGGGATCTTTCGCAAAGGAAAAATGGAAAATGACCGTTTAGCTTTCAATATAAGGACAGTAGTTTTGTTTCAGTTGGCCACGCACAGATTTGCACCAAAATGACCTTGCGGAGAAAGTTTTGCCCCCCACTTATGTTTCGCTTCCGCTTTCTATAATGTGGGTTGAACCCTCCTCTCCCCCCTTCCCAATTCCTGGATACGCCACTGACCAGACAAGATTAATGAATCCCAATCTGATTATTTGTTGTTTATGGTCATAGGATGCCGCCACGTAACCACTGCAGACAGAGCTACGCTGGATCAATTATATAATTAACTACTCATCGCAGTAAACAAACATGCCGTTTTTTTTTTTTTTTAATTCAAAGTTGTTCTGAATCGGCCTTGTTGATTCATGGCACTTGTCCGCAGGTGTTCGCATCGTCCAATCACCGATTTCATGTTTCATATTAATTGTCAATTGACATGTTTTGATTGGTTATCGCTCACTCTTCGATGGTGTTCGGAGCCTACAAGGTTGGTTTAGTCGCTTTAAATTAAAGTCCCTCACTGAAAATCAGTCTTGTTACTGAGTTAGTATAGGTACACTAAATGTGAATGTATTTATGTATTTACCTTCATTATGTCCATGAGTGGGTAGAACGAACCGCTCGCAACAAACAACTTGAGGTGAGGGGGTTGTGAGACTATAATCTCCCACAGAACATCGATCATGCTGATCACCAACCTGTAATCAATCATCATGGACACTTTTAGTAGTTTCAACTCTCCCAATGAGATCCAAGTCTTGAACAAAACGTTGTTATGTCTCAGACGTTTTGGGTGATCACGTGCAGATGTCAAAAAGTATTGCTGTACGCGTGGCGGCCATATTTGTGAGCAAACTTTGACGTTGCCATGTGGGAAGGCTGTTGTGGTAGAACACAGAAATCGTTTGTTCTTACAAATTCAGCCTGTTTTGTTTTAAATACAAAATGGTATGTGTGGTAATATATAAAAAAGGAAGCAGTTTTATATTGGATAGTAAGACAAAAGAATGGCTGAAAAAGCCATCTTGGCACAAGAAGGAAAAATATAATTTTTGATTAATGTACTTTTTCTTTAATTTTTTAATTCTAAATTATCTTATTTTGTGAATTTGAAGAATGTCCGCCAACGACCTAGGATAGGCCTTCATCAATTGTGTCGCTATAATGGCCGCTGTAGGGATTATAGCTTTGTTCGTTTGTCCTGTGATCATTACTCCAGGAGTACGGTATTACGAAAACCCCGTTTTTCTATCCTGGAGTAAGTGTGTTGGGAGTAGCTGCGACAAGTTCTTTTGTCCAGTGGTAACTTACTACAACTGTGATGGGAGTAAGGTTTTTTCACCCGCTTCCCCTAGGAGGAACAACTGAAACGATCTCAACTGTGACAACTCTGTTTTTTTGTCCAAGTGGAAGTAACTGTGATTTCTACTCCCATATCCGTTATACAATGACGTATTTCCGGATTACTCTAGGCGTAAAATACTCCTGTTGAGGCAGGACAAACGAACAAACCTTATGATTGTTCTTTACTCTTACCGACTGTCGGGGCGCGAGTCTCCGTGCTTGGCATTCAATATCCTGTTGATGGAGTTCGTTATGAAGTGCATCACTCTCTCGCCGAAAATCTGGATGTAGTGACAACTACCCCTTATCAAGATCTCCAGCATGACCATACAATGGGTCATGATACGCTGGTACTGCACTAAGTAGAAGAATTTTATGAGCCCCCTCTGGCATAAATCTAGATCGACAAATAATAATAATAATTAATAATAATAATTAAACATACACCAATTATTTTTCGTAAAAACCATGCCTAGCGACATATAATAAACTGTGTAGTATGAGGACTGGAATGTCCTATAGTGCTATTATGACAATAACCCAGCACGTACAATAAAACATAGTAGCTTATTTGATGATTTTCGTCAAGAAACCCTACTTTACAGGAATAGTTATTATATTTTAAAATGTCGGCACATATTTCTTTGACTTACACCCAATCAAGCTGATTGCTCCTTGGTCTCTGTACTCGTCCAGCAGCCGCTTGTTTTCCAATGACATTATCTTGCTCATCATTCTGACGCAGCTGTGTAGCACCTCCAGGTCGTACGGCTTTGACTGGTACAAGGATAGCATCTTCATTGTCCTGGAACATCAATCTATCTCTACACACAGGTGTATGTAATCTATCTTGATATCGACCCAAGAGATAAGTGGGTGGGAGTGGGAGGACCAACTGAAAAGTGATTTAAAAGAGAGATAGAAGCTGTGGGAAGACATGAAGTACGAAGACTGTGGAGAGGAAGATGGCGTGAAAGAAGAAGAATAAGAAGAAATGGAAGAAGAGAACGTAACGAGCCTGGAAAGAAGACGTGTTACGGATGGTGGCTAACTACCCCCTTCCCCTGGACCCCTATTCTGTAACTCATCGAATCAATTTCATCGACTATTTCCGCCGAGAACGGTCGAGAATGTTATAGAATGTGATCGTTCTCAGCGGAAATGGATATAAATTCGGTCCGAAATTGATTCGGTAAAGAGACTTACAGAATAGGTGCCCTGATCCGACTTATGTTGGACACATTAAAATATACATGTGTATCAACGCAGTTAATTACATTGATTCCCTACCTGGTGGGTCCGTGGCCATCAATGAACTCATCAGTCAAGACTGGAACCATAAAACACAGGGCCCGCAATGCAAACGTTGTGAGTGCAGTCTGTTGTTCGGATTTCCAGTTGACCTTCGCACTAGTCAAACCAGGGTTCACAAGGTCCAGCACGCCAACCATGACGCTTTTCTGTCGCAAGATCTGAAAGTGAACGGGTTGAAATTATATTTTACTATAATGTCTCCAGGTATTATATGGATGAAAGCGGTAGAGTTGTGTGTTCTGTGTGTGTTGAATTGAATGATGGTGGGTTCCTTTAGACGCGTCGTACGACAGGCAGTGCTGTGCTGAGCCTATTTTACCTCGGCCCGCCAGTCGGGAGGCACGTAGTAGCTGTCGGGAAGTTACTTCGAGCAGGTTATACTAACTTGCCGCCAAGTTGTCCGTAGACCGTTGTTAGGGGGCATTTTCGCCCGTGTATAGAGTGGTCCAACTCCAAACCAATCACAAGAAAAGAGCAGATTCGAAGAAGATATACATATACACATACAGCCTATATAATAGCTTTGTATGGTGTGTGTAGTTGCCGCAAAGTATTTAAAAAGCAAAGTAATCTAGACTATAGAGTTCAATTATTTCTAAATCACAATAGGGAAACACCTGTTTGAAAATCGAACTCTACCATATAAGGCTATACCTACTTCTATGGCAGCCGGGACCTTAGTAAGAAAACAAAGCGCTTGCAGCAACATTTTCTTTAGTGTCACATCTTCGGTGCTCACAGAAAACTTAACATCTTCAGCCCACGAGTTTGGCGCTCCCAATTCCGAAAACACAGACAGCATGGCAATATCTGTAAGAAAAATATTGATTCAAAACAAGATCCCTGAAATACATGGAAAAATGTAAATGTCTGTTTCTTCATAACAATAGTTATAGGTAATAATATGGTGTCTGGCTGCTGGCTGGATGTACTCTAAGTTTGAAAGATTATGAATTATATAGTTGAGAAACTGAAAGAATGACGGCCCCCTCCATATCCCCTCCACTGCTACCCGACCCCCCTCAACTCCGTGAAACAACAAACTGAACAACTGAAACAAACTGATTTTCCCATAGGTATTTCATTTTCTCAGGTTGTCACAGAGTTGAGTGGGGTTGGGTAGCTGTGGAGGGGATATGGAGGGGGCCGTTATTCTTCCATTACTTCTTGGCTTAGGAATAAATAAACGGTGACTTTGGAGCCGTCCTGGCAACGAAGCACTCAATAAATTCAAAGTTGTTCTGAATCGGCCTTGTTGATTCTGGCATTTGTCCGCAGGTGTTCGCACTGTCCAATCACTGATTCATATGTTTCGTATTTGAAATATCGATCTTTGATTGGTTATCGCTCACTCGTCGATGGTGTTCGAAGCCTACAGGGTTGGTTTAGTCACTTTAAATTAAAGTCCCCCACTGCAAATCAGTTTAATTACTGAGTGGGTAGACTCTAAATGTGAATTTATTTATTTATTTACAGTTTCTCAACTCTACATTCTGGCGCATGAGTGCCGTCTATAGTTCTGTTTCATGGCAATCAGTGTGAGTTTTAGAGTTTATCACGAACATTATGAACTTTCCACACATGAAGGGATATAACTGTTTTCGCAATCATTGGCCACACCATGTTGGGTTATCGTTTTTATAAAGTACCATTTTTTTATCACAAGAAAGAATAGGCCTTTATCATGACTGACGAAAAGAGCGGACCTTTGATTTTAAATTGTACACACAATTCGCACGGCCATAAGTAGATATCTACTTGATTTTAAATTGTACACACAATTCGCACGGCCATAAGTAGATATCTACTTATGGCCGTGCGAATTGTGTGTACAATTTAAAATCAAAGGTCCTCGAAGAAGTAGAGATACATAATGCTAGGGATATCTTACCTTCTGCTAGGCCGGACTCTACGACAAGGAAGCCGGGTATCACGTACAACGAAAACAAAATGAGCCCCACCAAATCATTTCTCAACCTCACGTCCGGTCGGCGAACTGACAGGCGGAGCACAAACCTCAAACTCCTGCACAAGAAATGATTTATTCATTTCGTTAATTGGGTGAATATTTTACATTAATAACATAACATTTATATTTTACAAACTCTTAATGACTTATGACTTATCTGACATCCATCATGATCAAAGGATGGATAAAACATATGAATATGAATTGCTGCCCATGAGGGCTGCTACCTTATCGTGGTGGGCACGTTTGGTGGCTTTGTTGATCCCGATAGTGCTAGCCTATACGCCGACGCAAGCGTATGCTTCTGGTAGGGCCACCCACTCTAGGTTGAGGGGGAGAAATCAGACGAAACGCAGTCCACGTCCTCACCTTTCCCTCCCCGTCTTCCTACTTTCCCCTTTCCTCAACCCCCCCCCCCCCCCCCCCCGACGGCATGATCATTAAGTTCTCAAAGACGTCGTTTAACTCAAATAATCAATTGAGAACTCATCAAGATATCATTAAAATACTGCTAGTTAATATAATTGCCGTTAGTCTTACCACAGCGCATGCTGCGGCGGACTCTTAATCCACGACTTGTCTTTCAGATGTTGCACAGACTTGAATAGATTCCACATGATGTGACACGAGAGGGACATGTTTGACTGGTGTTTTATAGAGTTGGGTATGGAAGTTACGTCTCTGGGGTCCGGAGGGGGATAAGCGGGGTCTCTGTAATAGTACTGGGGGTCGAGGCGCAGAATCAGGGCGTTCAATCCACCACACTCGATCATGCGGTGACCTGAAACAAGGAATGTCCCCTTCATAGATTATAGCCCGTTGTTATTTTGTTTAGTAGATAAAGCAACCTGAAAAATCATAATAAGTTCTGTATTTTTTTTTTTTTTTAAATAAGATTTGTACATTTTTTTAAATTTTGGGTATTTTAGATTGTACAGTACATAACACAAAAATTTGAGACTAAAATGAATTCATCCCAGAAATATCAAGTAAATTTGCTTTCCAATTTACACATCTTTTCACATTTGTGTCTCTCAAAGGCAACCAACACTGTCATTTAAGAAATTACTTCTTCTAGTAATAGTTTTCCTTTTCCCCCTCACCATATTGCATAATATTAATATTACTAACAGAACTTATCGGATGCTTTCACCATGACCACCATAAGATTGAGTAGTTCAGCAAACACACTGGGAGTAGACACCTCCAGTAGGTCGGCTAAGGTACACGGCAAGTAGCTTTCCTCCATTGCCTGAACGCAGATGCGGAGCTTAACGCAGGCTATGTTTGCAGGTACATATCGGGTCAGCAAACAATGCAGAGCTTCAATCAACATCAGTTGGGTTGGTTCATCGCGAATTATCACAATGCAATAACCTGCAATAAATCATACACCATGATAACACCCTAGAAAAATGATATTAAAAATAAACAAAATCACTTAATTGTAATATAGATTAGTATATGATTACCTACTAGGTAACAGAATTTACAGATTACAAAACAGAATGGACAACTCATTAGTGATTACCTATCTTTTATACTAGGCCTATGTTCCCCGATGTGTTTCTTGAAAAAAGTCAATTTTGTAGAAATAAAATACAATATTGTATTAGACTATATTTAGCCTACAACATTCTCCACATGTGTAGCCTACGAAAATTTTAGTGGATTACTCGAAATCATACTAGCAAACTTACATAAAATGTATATGAAATTCAATTTTTTAAGTTATTTTTGTGCCTACTACCATTGAGTTTGTTAGGCTACTACTATCAAAAACAACATATTATTTCGGGATTAGGGCTTTATGCCACTTTTTAGCATTAAGATTTAGCAAAATAAAAATTATCAGATATATCCTACACACAATTCCTATCACAATTTAGACAAATTAAATCAAAACCCAATAGTTATATCTAGTTATGTTCAATATAAACCTTGTGAACTTACCCAATAGTGAGAAGTATTCTTGCAGATCTTGAGAGCAAAACAAGCTCTCTGATGACTTCTCCAACAGCGGTGGCAGCCGACAAGTTAGTAGAAGTATTTGGAAGGGAATACGATATTCTTTGACTTGTTCCAAATGATTGGCCAAGTACTTCAAAGCACGAATGAGATGAGGAATATCTCTCATCAACTTGTGGATTGGTCAAGATTTATAATTATAATGTGCAGAGATAAACACGTCAAAATAAACAAGTTACTCTTTCCTTTCTGTGAAGCATGCATTAATGTGGCTCTACAATAGCTTGGGTATGAGAACGGGGACAAGAAAGAGACGGCTAACAAGAATATTACAATCCCAAGAATTACAATAGTTTTTATGTAGGTAGTTATCTTACTTTTATGACTAATAAATGTTGTGGAGTGTGTTTAATTGATTGATACTTAGGCTTAACGTCTCATATTTTTGCAATTTGGCTAATCGAGACGATGAAATAGGGGGCTGTTTGGAGGAAAGGGTAAGTAGGAGGGTGGGGAGAAAATGGGAAAGGGGAGGAAAGGGGAGTGGGGAGGATGTGGACTGCATTTCGCCTGACTTCTCCTCCTCGACCTGTCCGGCTAGGGACATGTGATAGTGATTACGGCTGAGATTTTAAACTGGATAATATTCTAGGCCTAGCTGTAAATATGACAGACTATTTCCGGGAAGCTCCCGAGAATGAGGAGAGATGGACTTTGGTCATCTTTCCCATTATCTGATACGGAGAAGGATAATGTACATGGATGCTAGTATTACTGGGTTTCTCGTTAGGGTTCTTGTTCCTGGGCTACTATTGTGCATCTATAGGCCTACCGGTACTTAGAGTAATGTTTAGCATTGTTAAGGATACAAAGCCATCTCTGGATATGTGTATGTATTCGTTAAGAAGAATCAAATGCCTATCAATCATCTTTGAAGCAGTTTGATCTTCGAATAGAGAGCAAAGTTTCTTAATGATGTAGAGAGAATCATTCAATCTGCAACCTTTTCCTGGGATGAATTCCCAGTGTGGAGTCTCAGCTGTTACACTCATATTGACTCACTATAGAAGAAAGACTTCACTAAAAGTATAATTTAGCAATTGTCGTAACGGAAATATCCACTGATAAATAGGACACCAAACTGACTTTACCTCAATTCAGTCTGTTTACATAATTGCCTACTGTCACTTGTTATTTCTTATCATACATTATTGAGAGCAACAATCCATCTAGACAAAAACACTTCACAAGAGCCATGTTCATTTTAAAAAAATGGAAGTTTTGCTTATTTTGTTGTGTAAGAACGTACTCGACAACTATGATCATATGATGTCAGGTACTGTTTGGAGGAAAGGGATAAGTCGGAAATAACGGGGAGAAAAAAAGAAGTAGTAAAGCACCATTCACAATGAGTTTCATTTAAGACTTAAGGTGTAAGTGGTAAGGCGTATGGTTTTGTAATGAGTATGTTTCAATGCAACTGGTCACAGCCCATTGTAAGGCATAAGGTGTAAGCCAAGGTCCACTAGATCGCTTGCAGCGTGCGCGCAGCGCGCGCGGAATTACTCCGCTAGGAGTAAATCCAGTAGACCTTGGGTGTAAGCAAGGTCTACTAGATCGCTTGTAGCGCGCGCGAAGTAAGGACGTCTAACCTATTTCCATAATGTTAAAAATCCCATGTTATTCAAATGGGAGAATCATTCAGAAAAACAAATGAATTGATCTGTCAAAACAAATTATAGGCCAAAAAGACAAAATAACAATCGGTAATGAGATTTTGTCTTCACATTCTATATATATATTTTGTAATACTTTACGCGTAAATTCATATTATTGGTGAGGATTATTTAAATAATAATGCGATTTTTGTAGTTGGATCCAAAATGGCGATTTTGGATCTCATTCAATGACCTTACTTTGCGCTTTGCAATTACTCCGCTAGGAGTAAATCCAGTAGACCTTGGGTGTAAGAAGTTCCATTCTTTAACATTTCTTACCGACTTACTTCATAAACCATACGACTTACACCTTACGCCTTAAAACTGATTGTAAATGGCACTTAAAGTCCGATTCACACAAAGTTATAAGGTATTGCAATAGCAATAAGAATAGGGTATAAGAAAGTGGTATAAGGTATAAGCTGAGGACGCCAAAGACTTTCCTGAAAAGATACTACATTTTTGTGTAGACTATTCTTTGACTTGCTCTGGCGGCAGTTTGAGTAACTACAGCTGGCTGTCAATCAGCTGACTTCCCGCAGCTGTTATTTACGTTTTAAACCGGCATTGAATGTATTGACAATAATTAAAAATAATAGTTAAAAATAATAAGAAAAAGAATAATTATTATTATTCATTATTGTTGTGTTGTTAAATCATTAATGACGCCGATGGGAGAAGATATTTTGCACGTAGTCACCGGATGCAAGGTCTTTTTGATGTGTACCGGTTGTATACGGTGAGTTTTTGTTTTGACTAATAATTTACAATGAAAGCATCTGTTACATTGATTCAAGTTGCTAGCATCCCATTGGCGTGTTATAAGTGACGTTTCAACGCATGATTGGTCCGTCATAAGAAAGTTGAAATATCTGAACTCTCTTATACCAGTCTTATACCAATTGCTATTGCTATTGCAATGACACATTTGTGTGAACCCTTGTACGTAATCCCTATGGCCCAACTCGGCTTGTGACTATACCTATACCTTATACCATTCTTATAACGTTGTGTGAATCGGGCTTAAAGTAATAAAGAAACATACATTTAGTTATAATTAACCTTTATTAAAGTTTAGGTTTCTACTTACAATTTTTTAAATACATACTTAAGTTTCTAACAGGAGCTTATATATACTTTTTAGAGCAATTATTAGTGATAGTTCATTTCAACACCTTTCTGAAAAGTGAAAATATTTCTAAATGTTATGGCTCTAGTTTATAGTTCATTATTATATTAATAATATCTCTTGAATCCATATACAATCAGCTGTAGCTATAATTATGACCACATAATTAAAAAAATACTTTACATCCTCCTTCTGAGCACTTATCTATTACAAGCCAAAATGCTTGCTGTGCAGTTTCAAAAAAATAACTTGATAATAAAATTTGTTCTTATATTTATACATTTCTTTACGGATTATATAAGATAAATCCAGCTAATATTGTGAATTTTTAAGAATCTACATCTCTCAGGTCACAAGGTGAAAGCAGAATGTTTCTACCCACAATTCCTTCAGTCAGTGCTCAAGTCTTGATTCTACAGATAACATCACTTAGGGTCTTATGCTAGTGACAGACAATCGACTAACTCTCCCAATCAACTGCTGGTGTGGACTCTAAAACACACTAAGTAGCCCAATGCAAACACTTCCTCTATGGAAAGTAAAACATGTGGAGACCAGATTCTAGTCTCTTCCAAGCACCGTCTCGTGTTTCACCATTACGATGTGCATCAAACGCATAACAAGTGTGTGGCTCTTTTAAAACAGAAACCAACTTGGAAGAGTTTTTCGATAGATCCGTCACGGACATTAACATGAGATTCCTTCCACTTTCCGTTAGCTTATTTTCACAAGTATCACGGACCGACCAACGTGCTTGCGCCAACGCTCGAAGCTGAAGCCGTCACAACAAGTCTGTCGTTACGGACGACACCAACGACCGTTCGTGCGGTCCTTGAATACTCGTGATAAGAGTAACACAACCAAGAACAATGACCACGACCGTGTCAACACTATCACTAGCCTAAGTTACTTTTATTGCAATTTGAAATAACGGGTCAAAGTAATGTGGTACCTGTATTCCTGTTTGTGTCCTCTTCTCTTTCAAATTAATTGCTTTCAATGCCACAAACACTGACATCACAGACATTTTATTCCAGCCATGGCAGGAATGTTTCTCTAAGACAATAAATAAAAGCGCCGTGTAGGTCTAGCTCACTCATGAGTTGTTTAGGTACTATGGTTCTTAAGATGCCTGTCATGCTTGGTGTAGCTACTTATGACTATTTGTGTTAATTACTTTATATCGAGTACATTGAATGAAACTTTGAACTTTAAAGCTGAATGTTTTTAATTGTTTTCGTAGCCTAGTTTCCTACAATACTGTTTCCTAAAAAAGGAATTATATATAATATAAAAAGATAAAAAATATGAATGCACTTGCATTATGTATCACTGTACGAGGTATCGTGGAGTTACAAGAGGTGAAGCTCTGAATGGTAAATATTCTGGAGAGAAAAGCTTCTCTTGTTTTCCCTATTATCTTGAAGCAAACATTAGCAAGACAAGCAATGGACGGCTTTCAACAAAGTCGTACAGAAATTAGGCATGAAAATTTGAGACAAGTCCGAGCTATCAAATGAAATACGTACTCGGTACGTATTTATTTAGTATAATCTCTAATCACAATTTAGATCAACAATATCATTTTTATCTCACTCTATTGTACCAAAAATATGCAACTACAATGGAACGTAATTTTATTTTAAGTGAATTCTAAATAAGTGACAATATAATTTTACATCTTTCTATTGTTAACTTGTACTGATATGTACATATATACAGACACATAATGAGCCAAACAAATATTTTAAATAGTTCTTCTAGTTCTATCCCATGTTCATGATATACCATAGGACTATGACCAAAGAGTAAGAAGCCAATAAATGAGTGATCATAGAAGAGGGCTACATTAATTTGGGTAGTTCGCTTTGAAGAAAGACTTAAAATAAAGTGAAGGCTCATATTATTTATGTCTGTAATATAGTATGTAGTAGGCCTACTATATACATAGTTATATGAAGTCTGTGAATGAAACTTACAAATAATTGGAAACACAATGTTATGCTTTTGTAAACCACAACTTGAACAAATCAAGCATTAATAAAAATTAAAAACTGGTACACTAACACACATAATATAACATCATAACTCATAACTAATCAACAATATTAATAAAAAACATAAACTGTTAGACACATAACAACAATAATTAAAAACCCTACTACACTACCCATCGGGCCATCCGGCACAGTTTGTCATTGAGACTGACAACAATGTCAATAGCAAAATGTTATTATTTATGTCTCAAGCATAATTATGTAATGAACTTTTTTAAATCTCACTATATTAATTATTGAAATATCTAGTTCAATAACGGTAAGGCTAAGCTGGATACACAACTATTTTATTGTGAAAAGATTAGACCCTGGTCATCTACTGTTTCCAACCAAGCCTCGGATCAACCGTGGGCAATAGACGTACTATATGTAAATCTCCAACAAAATAAGCAGTACTAGGTATATTATATATACAATATAAATTATGCTGGACTGCTGGTATAATTGAGAAATAGCACTCTGGCATTCAAAACAATATTTTGTAAACTGTGTACAATTTAGGAACACAAACATAATCTTGTGCTATACTATAATTATAATATATATTTACCTAATTATTTACTGTTTTATTTATATAGATAGCCTACGTATAGCAAAAAATACCAGATCAAGACCAATGATGAAACTTCAATACGCATATACTTTAGTATCGGTATATTGACAACAGCCATTTTTTATTTAAGTATGATTGAAATTGCATGACAATTGAACAAGTTTGGCTCATCAAATCTGATCACAAGTTACATCAAAGACATTACAAAAATCAAAGCAGTTATTAATTGAGATTTTAAAGAACAATTTTTTAAAAACAATTTTCTAATTCTCACTAGTAGCTGTTTTGAAGAGAAAAAATGAGTGTCAAGATAATGGATTCTCACTTGACATGTCCTAGTAGTTTTTACAATAGGAAAACATTAGCTTATTACTGGCTAAGAAATAAATTGATTTTATCCTTAATGGAGTAAGGCCATTGAAATATGGTCCATATCTACGTAATAAACCACCTAGGCCTTCTCTGTGAGCAAAAAAATTGTCAAGTGTGTACTAAAATGCGTACACAAGTCGTACGGCAACCCTATGCGGAAACCACTTACTACCAACTAGGCATATTCATTTACTGAGTGATTGTTCACAGTAGTTGAACCAACCGTTCCCTATTGGCATGATCTTCAAGCGAGAGATAATCGAAAAAAAAGCTCCTATCTATTGCCATTATAGGGTACATAAGTGGTGCATAAGAAGCACCTAATCGACTGCAATCCGTTATTAGTATGGAAATGGATCTCCAATCGCATATTGTTAAATACAATACAGCTCAATATGCACTGGAACGGCACAAAACACACAACTTATCAAGAATCCAGAGGAAAATGGAATATTAATTTTGTATTTCGAACTTTGATAATTGTTAATCGACATCGGCAATATCGTCTGGTCTAGATAAATGAATTTGTCTCTACTAGGCAGTTGTATTTGTGTGATTTGTCACAACTAATAATAGCTGTAGTCCTACTTGAAAACTGAAACCTTATCAATATATCTCGAGGCGAAACGCGCATATAGCCAAGCCAACTACACCTAATTGAATCTAGCTGGATAAAGGCTGGTTTGCTGGTTTTTGTATGGTTTGACATATTGTGCACCGGTATTAAAAGAAGCTTAATACAACTTTTCTAACCTGTATGTAATTGTCTATCTATATAAGTCTGTCGTTACATCTTTGATTGGTGCAAACCTCGATTCTATTATGTATAGTAAAGCAATATACTAGGGGTAACTCACTTCAATTAAGGCACCTAATAGGTAGGTACTGACATTAAGAATATCTAGTCTAATAGGTGTTTTGGTATGTACTGTACCAGAAAGTGTTTCTTGCAACCACAAAAGGGTTTTCACTTCAGAGGTCTAATAATGTTAAGGCATGCAAATCTGATCCAAGAAACATGCACCACATTTAACACATTGCACATTTAAAAACTTTTATGAACCTATATTCATCTTGCCACACATGCCAGAATGCTTGTTGTTTATTGTTGTCTTCATACGTTTAGTGTTTTCAATTATTCTAAATAGCAGACCCTTTATATGGAAACCCAATCCCAATAATAGTAGGGCATGTAACCTGTTCAAACTGTAAATATATTTTTTAAGAGGACGAAGGCATTAGCCGCTCCGCGCGACTCTACCCAGAGATCGCGCCACCGTGGAACAGCACATTGGCGGTTGTAGGTGCGATGCGGTGAGGCGCGGGGTACGGTAAAGCACTCGAGGGGAGGCAAGGCGGCGTAGTGGGAAAGCATGAGTCACGTGTCCGTGCGGTATATCGTTAGGCGGTGCCGCGGCCGCGCAACCTTAGTTATTTCCTGATCAAGTTACACGGCGGTAAAATGCAAACTCAAAGAGAGTTGTTGGTATAGGGACAATAATTGTAAATCATGACTATCTACGACGTACTAAGGGCTATGATTATTATTATAATTATAATTATTATTATTATTATTATTATTATTATTATTATTATTATTATTATTATTATTATTATTATAATTTTTTTTTATTATTATTATTGCTAAGCTACTATTATTTTCACTTATTAATCACAGGTTATCGATCCCTGGTCCGATTGTCATTTCATTACAGTCACATTACATTACAGTCACAGTCACACAACAGTATCTAGGTAGTCTAAAACAAACCCGCTCTCCGCGCATCCAGGATCAGGATGCGTGGTCTGGCAGTCATTTCATTTGACATAAATCACACAACAGTATCTAGGCTAGTCTGGGACAAACCCACTCTCCGCGCATCCAGGAGCAGGATGCGTGGTCTGCCAGTCATGACATTACACATCACAGTCACACAACAGTATCTAGGCTAGTCTGGGACAAACCCGCTCTCCGCGCATCCAGGAGCAGGATACGTGGTCTGACAGTCATGACATTACACATCACAGTCACACAACAGTATCTAGGCTAGTCTGGGACAAACCCGCTCTCCGTGCATCCAGGAGCAGGATGCGTGGTCTGACAGTCATGACATTACACATCACAGTCACACAACAGTATCTAGGCTAGTCTGGGACAAACCCGCTCTCCGCCCATCCAGGAGCAGAATGCGTGGTCTGACAGTCATGACATTACACATCACAGTCACACAACAGTATCTAGGCTAGTCTGGGACAAACCCGTTCTCCGCCCATCCAGGAGCAGGATGCGTGGTCTGACAGTCATTCAATAGGGAATGTGCATGAATTTGCTTTAGCTCTAAGGTACGTGGAATATATTGTTATTCATCTAAAGACATCACAAACCTAATTTTAAAGTTTTAAAATTAATTCATTATGCTTCTATACATGTTCAAAGAGTTTAATTATCTGTTTCCCGCACTATTATTTTTAAACGGTATGTGACGTCACAATCCATGAAAATCACTGCTTATATGAATGACTTTGCATATAACCTCCTTGGAATTCGCCACCGCCTCCTAGACGAAACAATCAAATTTTCAAGGTTATCAAGCTAACCTTGTCAAAATTTTTACTCAAGCCGTTGTCAAGTCTGCTTCAGATGAATAACAACACCCAATATTTACTGATATTCTATGAAAATAGGTTTGGTATAAAGTAATTGGGCTTCAAAATTTATTACTAGGCGTACTAGACATTAATTCGATTTTATATGATTATGGATATGATAATTTACAAATAAGCGTTATTGTATTTATCATTTTATGATTGGTTGATTGCTGATATAGGCCGGACGCCGTAACAAAGAAGGTTGTGTCGTCACAACTAATTACTCTGGCCGGCGTAGTGATATGTGGACGTTTACGCAGTGATCATCCGCGCACTATACCTGTCAGAGAGAAAATACACTGAATGGCAAGGCGGTGTTAGAAAATACTAGCTTTGGTAGGCTGTGACTAAAAAATACTGCCATCAAGAAAGCTTTGACGTCTGTGTGTTGCTAGGATACTTGATGTTTTTCTTTGTCATTTGATGGTCTGTTGTCTTTATTGCCGTTTCGTGTTTGACAGAAGTTGAGTTCACGTGGGGAAATAATGGCGGCGTTTTACGCCCGTGTTCGGTTGATTTACCCTGTAATATTATTTATGAAAATTTATTACCGATATCAAGAAACATTGACACTGAAAACATTACTCGGGATCTTTCAGAGTGGTCATATGCGTTCCCTGTGCCTTTAGGGTACGACAATATGCAGACAGACAAAGCAATTGACAAAGGTAGGTCGTCCGTAGCTGTTCCTTCTTCATATCTTCATGCCTAGCATGATGGGACGGAACTACTTTAAATTTTCCCAAACATAATTAAGCAATTGTTAATTTATAAGTGAATATAATAGGCTAAATTAGATAATAAGAAACTAAAGTTTATTCCTGCATAATTAAACCGCAAACACATACCAAGAAGGAGAAAAATAGCATTTAATCCAGGGCCCATGTCAACCAACCTATGAAATAACAATACATGTTTACTTCTGGTAAGACAATGAGTAGTAGTCTACATTTAAGTTGGTATTACAAGGTGTGAGGTCACTTGCTATTACATCATCCGTGACGACACAACCTTCTTTGTTACGGCGTCCGGCCTATACATGGCAGGTGACGTATGCCCCGTTTTTCCCGCCATAAATATGTGTGAAACTTTCAGCTCATTTTTATAAATGAAACTTTATTCTATGTCATCGAAATAAAATATTTTTGTATTCATGAAGTCAATCCTAATCTAGTAAAATGCTAAAAAAAAATCATGCATATTCCCCATTACACATCACAGTCACACAACAGTATCTAGGCTAGTCTAGAACAAACCCGCTCTCCGCGCATCCAGGAGCAGGATGCGTGGTCTGACAGTCATTTCATTACACATCACAGTCACACAACAGTATCTATAGGCTAACAGATAATAGAAAAATAAAATTGAAGTAAAAGGGACAGAAGTATCAGTGAACAGTTTACGGGATAGGGCAATTTGCTAACAATCGAGACAAATAGGACACTTCAGTCCAGGGACACCTTCTCTTTTTAGCGGGGGTTTTATACGGTACTTTTAATAAGAAGTGACGAGGTGACGATAGATAGATAGATAGATAATGGTCTTTATTGAAGGCGAGATTAAGGCCAGCTAGGCCTTATCTTCCATCCAACGTTTTAACAAATAATACATTTTTGATACAGACAAAAAACAATATACAGTAGTACAACAATATTAATAATATAAGGATAAGTGTACGAACATTAAACTTCTCAATACATATACTAAAATACAAACTCATAATGAGAAACAAAAAATTAATTGCAATTAAGGTTAACCATTCATTCGAAAACTGCATTATAGTTTAATTTAAAGTTAGCGACAACATTTTAGAATATAATAATAACGCAGTAATTATTTTATCAGTGTCTACGATCATTCATACATATCATTTTAACAAAACAAACAAACAAAAGAAGCAGGAAAACAGGAAACAAGCTTATCATTCATACACACCCCATTCATATGGCAACAAGAAAGTTTTACGAAATTTTAGTCAATAATATATATCTTTATACGAGAGAGAGAGAAAGAGAGAGAGAGAGAGAGAGATAGAGAGAGAGAGAGAGAGAGAGAGAGACCGCGCTGAGCAACAAACATTTGCGCCGCAAAGCAGTCGGGCCACCTGCATGTGTGCAGCGTGGCTGTCGAAGCTTGTCACTTCCCCTCCAACACGTGCGACGTAGCGACTCCGCGCTCGCAATACAAGTAGCAGGGGCAGCGGTATACTATCCGGCTATACACAAAACTGGGGATAACTGTAGAAGCTGTAGTTATAATGCGAAAATTATGAATTTTCTATATGTTTCGCAAGAGAGACTAAAGAACAGGCCTACTAACACGAAATTTTGTTATCTGATTTAGAAAAATATTAATAATATCACTAAGTTGAAAAAAATTTTAATCGAAAATCGGTATTATTAGGTATATTTATAATTCCTTTAGTAACATTACGCAAAAAAAATAAATTGATTATCTCAAAAACTGCAGAATTGGCAACGATTCTTCTGAAGGTCTGCACGCCCGCGTCCTCTTAAGAACGAAAAACTACTTGGGCGGGGGACACACAAACATAACGAACGTTTAAGTTCAATGTGCATAGGCCTACTAACCTTTATTCGAATCAAAAGAAAAATAATTCGTTTAAAAGTAAAAGTGCAACAAAGTAATGTCGTGCAAGTTTCTCTTTCGTAAAAGTGAACCCCTTAAAAGAAGGTCCGGTTTGTAGGCGGTTCGGTTCGTTTGACTTGGACTGCAGAATCCAATTACAGCATTTACTATCTAGTTCTAATGCGACCAACTAGATAATAAAGTAACATTGCGGCCTGATCCCAACTCCCGAACGGTTTGATCTCCTGAAATCCAGAGAAGTGCTGCCAGAAGCATTATAATCGAGTTTGGGTGGATAACCCTTGTAGTTGTAGATTAACAACGTACATATTTATAATGTTACACAAATGGAATATGAAGTCATGTCGATCGTGCTCGGAAAATGATTTACATATTTGTCGATTTATAACTTAGTAGGCCTATACTAATAGTAAGTTCGGAGCTCAGCTTCCTTCGACGTGACTTCCCTAAAGTGGATCTAAATCTGCGCACTTTTAGACGGCACTTCTTTTCAATACTGTGGTACGGAACCAGCTCAAACCTTCGGGGAGCTTTACTGGAGTACGTACTAAGACCACAACGAGATCAAACCATTGATTACGATCACTTACGACCAGCGTAGCGCTAATATCCGTACCGCGGCGGCGATGTTCAATCGGTGTAGTCCATTGTCTTGATGAACTCGACAGCAGAGCAGAACTGGGTCCACCAATACTGGTCTTCCCCTTCCAGGCGGTTGGCATAGAAACTGTCGATGTATTGTATAGTGGAGAGAAGAGCAGGAGGATTGGCCTGGTACAAACACAAAGAGGGAGTTTCACTTACATTTCTACATTTCTTATTCTTGCAAACAAATGTGTTACAAATGTGTCACAGTTGTTAGAGCAGAGTAGCCTAAATATCACCTGATAGTGTGATCTTTAAACTTGAGAGAACATTAATTCTGATAGCCTATAAAGTAGAACTTGCAATGTAATGAAAGATTCTGCTACAGTTAAGAAGATAGGACTGGGAGAAAACAACTTCAAAGCCTCTATATCTAGTTGCTTGTATTCTTTTTTTTGTAACACCTGTTATGGCCCTCCTAACTCTTTAACACGCCTACACAACAAACTTCTGTGATTTTAATCAACATTAGTAGACTTCCAGTGCACAATGCTTTCTACTACTGATAACCACAATTTGTCTCGACTTACCTTGATGAGCACAAAGACTAGTACTGGTGTAAAATCGTCAGCAGCCGGTATACCAGCTGCCATCGCCAGCAGATTCATCACGGTCATGGCGCAACGTAGCACACACTGTAGCTTGTCACGGGGGGTTTTGTACGCGGCAATCGCAGACACTTCCGCTTGAGCTGATGCCCACGGGCATTCATATTGAAACCTGTACAACACATTAGACAAGCATTCTTGTAAGACTGGCAATGACACGTGTAAATAATTCCTATGAGAAAAACTTAAATAAACTAAAAACTAAACTAAACTAAACTTAATTAAATTGTGAATGAGCTAGGCCAGGGTTGCCACCAAGTAAATTTTTTAATCCTTGAAAGAAACTTAAAAAATCCTGAGAAACCCTTGAAAACAGTTATATTCAGCATAAGCATATTATAACTGCGAAGGAATGTTACAAATTTTCAGGTTTCATGCCAAAATATGTTATGCCAGCCTGATTTTCGAGAATCTAGTCAACATTACGTGCAGAAACGCACAAGAATCGGAATTTTCTTCGAATATATTTTAACGTTTTACTTTTACTCACCATAACTACCACTTGCGGGAAATGTTATGCAGTCACTTATGTTTATTTTTACTAGTACCTGATGTTCTTTTACTGTCTACATTGCTTTTTTAGCTGAATTTTTAAAAATGTATTAATTTAATGTATTTTTTAAAGACAGTAGAAAATCCTAAGATTTTGCCCAAAATCCTGAACCCTTGAGACACTCTAAAAATCCTGAGAAAAGGATAAAATCCTTGAAAGTGGCAACCCTGAGCTAGGCCTATAGCAGGGATATATCCCGCATCACTTCTCCTCGCTTGCAGTCGTTACGAAAGACAGAAACGCATTTCTTTGATGTTCTATCTTGCTCTGATAGTAGCGTTCAATTGACAATTGCACTCTGTGCTCTGCTACGTGCGCTATCATCTTACAGTGCTAAGTAAATGCTACCTTTGGCAGAGGTTCAAAAATGCAAACAATTTTGAATAGTGGAATCAATCAGCAGACAAGTTAATATCGATACCAATAAATAACGCCGATTCTTAGAGATTGGTACATCCCTATTTGAAACATTATACGTCATTAACCGACTGAAAATTAACATTCTTCGGTAAGACATGTGTATATTACCTGTTTGGTATGCGTAAATCTTTGTGATTGGGTGTGACGACCTTGGACAGCTTGTCCATGTGTTCATGCAGGACATGATCCCTCGACACGTCGCCGTCGCCATTAGGATATAGGGCGTTCATGTATACCCTGCTCATCATCGCACGCTCCACCGCCATGCGAGCTTGTTGTAGCTGCGACTCGTTGGCAACTGAAAGTAACATAGAGACAGTTAAAGCACTTTTAACACATTGGAATGCCAATCAAGAACATATAATTCAACCAAACATACTACCATGGCTCACAACAGTGAAGTAAGGGAAAGATGGACAGAAGAGTCTGAAGATAAAGACTGGGAGACCAATGCAAAGAGCTTGAGCAAGACAAAATGGCAAAGTGCCGGACATAGAAAACCTATTATTAATTTCTTACGTACCGGCTTGAAGGGAGCTATATTGATGAAATGCCCGTGGGTATGGAAGGAAGGAGCAGGAAGCGTACCGTATCTCTACTGACCGACCGGCTAGACGCACAATGATATAGGTGGGCATTGGGCAACAACATGACTCAGTGACTCACCTTGCCAGGTGGGGTCGTGTTCCATGTCGGACGCCAGCTGATGCAACAACATGACTCAGTGACTCACCTTGCCAGGTGGGGTCGTGTTCCATGTCGGACGCCAGCTGATGCAACAACATGACTCAGTGACTCACCTTGCCAGGTGGGGTCGTGTTCCATGTCGGACGCCAGCTGATGCAGCAACATGACTCAGTGACTCACCTTGCCAGGTGGGGTCGTGTTCCATGTCGGACGCCAGCTGATGCAACAACATGCTCAGTAACTCACCTTGCCAGGTGGGGTCGTGTTCCATGTCGGACGCCAGCTGATGCAACAACATGACTCAGTGACTCACCTTGCCAGGTGGGGTCGTGTTCCATGTCGGACGCCAGCTGATGCAACAACATGACTCAGTGACTCACCTTGCCAGGTGGGGTCGTGTTCCATGTCGGACGCCAGCTGATGCAGCAACATGACTCAGTGACTCACCTTGCCAGGTGGGGTCGTGTTCCATGTCGGACGCCAGCTGATGCAACAACATGACTCAGTGACTCACCTTGCCAGGTGGGGTCGTGTTCCATGTCGGACGCCAGCTGATGTAGGAAGTTGTCGAGCAGATCCATCTTCTCGTCGGCGAGCGTCAACTGTTGGAACTCCACGATGAACCGCTGGACGACCGAGTCGTGACGTTCCAGGAACATCCGAACGCAGACGGCCACGAGGAACCGACTGCAGACGTCTTGGTCGCTCTTCACACGTTCAATCAACCTGGATACGACGATAGACGTTAGATGTGTCTCTGGCCGCACAGTTGTGTGTGTCACCTCTTAGAATGTGTGCGTACCTATCTAAATGAGCCAGCGTGGAGAGCAGACCCTGCCGACACCGCACCAGATAGTTGATGTACGGCGCCCGCTTCTGGTAGTCCTCCTTGAGCGAGTGGAAGAGCTTGCGGCAGCCGTCCGAGTCAAACAGCCGAATGCAGCGCAGAGTCTCGTGCAGGTGAGCGATCAATGGCCGGTCCTGGAGGTTTATGGCCTCCGCCAGCTGGAGCTGCAGGAATAGCACCAACTCGTTCTCCCGGCCGGTGCTCTGAGGAGAAACACACACGCAACTGTCACTAGGTTTGCCCTCCAACAGGAATCAATTAATTATAACATAAAAATAAGTACAAATGATTTTTTTACACAAAATAAGCATGAATTGGTAAATTCTAATAAAGAAAGTTCTCGAATTGAATCCACGACAAGAACTTAAATTGGACAATAGCACCAAACTTCAGAAATTATTCATGTTCTAATTGGTGAAAGCCAGCATGAAAATGTAATCTTTCATTACAAAAATTACATTTCTAAATATATGTACCAGAGTATGCTACAATATCGAGCCATCAATGTTGTACTACAAGTTTACTTAGGAAACAAATGGTGTTCGTTCAGGTAGGTGTACTTAAAATGTCTATACATAATGGACCTACATTTTATACAAATGTATAAAAACAAAATATGACTTGAACTGCATTTGAAGAAGCAATACACCTCAATGCCCAAAAGGAAATGAGATGATTTTCATTTAGAAAATCTGAATTTCTTCAATTTCTTTTTAAAAAAATAACAAAAAGTGTACAGTATTTTAGAACGTAAAGTAGCCGATCTGACCTGCTTAGCGGGCCGCTGCTGCAGGTCGGCCGTGCCCAGCACCATGCGCAGCTTGCGCTTGGCGTCCCCGAACGCGTAGGACTCCTCCACGCGGGCCGGGTCTATCGTCAGCCTCTCATCCTCCACGTCCGCCTGCTTCACCTTGAGCGAGGTCACGTCCGCCACCTCCGAGTCACCGCTGGGCTTGCGTCGGTACTTGGCCAGGATGTCCTCTATGCTCTCCCGCGGGTCCCCGTCTCCGCCCCCCGCGGGGTCCAGGCTGCTGCAACCACCAACCATACACAATGAGGCTCTACCTCGGCCAGACCCCCCGCTGGGTCCAGGCTGCTGCAACCACCAACCATACACAATGAGGCTCTACCTCGGCCAGACCCCCCGCTGGGTCCAGGCTGCTGCAACCACCAACCATACACAATGAGGCTCTACCTCGGCCAGACCCCCCGCTGGGTCCAGGCTGCTGCAACCAACAACCATACACAATGAGGCTCTACCTCGGCCAGACCCCCCGCTGGGTCCAGGCTGCTGCAACCACCAACCATACACAATGAGGCTCTACCTCGGCCAGACCCCCCGCTGGGTCCAGGCTGCTGCAACCACCAACCATACACAATGAGGCTGTATCTCGGCCAGACCCCCCGCTGGGTCCAGGCTGCTGCAACCACCAACCATACACAATGAGGCTGTATCTCGGCCAGACCCCCCGCGGGGTCCAGGCTGCTGCAACCACCAACCATACACAATGAGGCTCTACCTCGGCCAGACCCCCCGCGGGGTCCAGGCTGCTGCAACCACCAACCATACACAATGAGGCTCTACCTCGGCCAGACCCCCCGCTGGGTCCAGGCTGCTGCAACCACCAACCATACACAATGAGGCTCTACCTCGGCCAGACCCCCCGCGGGGTCCAGGCTGCTGCAACCACCAACCATACACAATGAGGCTCTACCTCGGCCAGACCCCCCGCGGGGTCCAGGCTGCTGCAACCAACAACCATACACAATGAGGCTGTATCTCGGCCAGACCCCCCGCGGGGTCCAGGCTGCTGCAACCACCAACCATACACAATGAGGCTCTACCTCGGCCAGACCCCCCGCGGGGTCCAGGCTGCTGCAACCACCAACCATACACAATGAGGCTCTACCTCGGCCAGACCCCCCGCGGGGTTCAGGCTGCTGCAACCACCAACCATACACAATGAGGCTCTACCTCGGCCAGACCCCCCGCTGGGTCCAGGCTGCTGCAACCACCAACCATACACAATGAGGCTCTACCTCGGCCAGACCCCCCGCGGGGTCCAGGCTGCTGCAACCACCAACCATACACAATGAGGCTCTACCTCGGCCAGACCCCCCGCTGGGTCCAGGCTGCTGCAACCACCAACCATACACAATGAGGCTGTACCTTGACCCCCCGCTGGGTCCAGGCTGCTGCAACCACCAACCATACACAATGAGGCTCTACCTCGGCCAGACCCCCCGCTGGGTCCAGGCTGCTGCAACCACCAACCATACACAATGAGGCTGTACCTTGACCCCCCGCTGGGTCCAGGCTGCTGCAACCACCAACCATACACAATGAGGCTCTACCTCGGCCAGACCCCCCGCGGGGTCCAGGCTGCTGCAACCACCAACCATACACAATGAGGCTGTATCTCGGCCAGACCCCCCGCTGGGTCCAGGCTGCTGCAACCACCAACCATACACAATGAGGCTGTACCTCGGCCAGACCCCCCGCTGGGTCCAGGCTGCTGCAACCACCAACCATACACAATGAGGCTGTATCTCGGCCAGACCCCCCGCTGGGTCCAGGCTGCTGCAACCACCAACCATACACAATGAGGCTGTATCTCGGCCAGACCCCCCGCTGGGTCCAGGCTGCTGCAACCACCAACCATACACAATGAGGCTGTACCTTGACCCCCCGCTAAAAAACTCCTAGTTTCTGCCACTTAAAATTGTCAAAACAAGACCAAAATATGTCATCCCCTTCCAAAGAATTTAAATAAATAAATAAATAAATAAATAAATAAATAAATAAATAAATAAATAAATAAATTCACATTTAGAGTCCACCCACTCAGTAACTAAACTGATTTGCAGTGGGGGACTTTAATTAAAGCGACTAAACCAACCCTGTAGGCTCCGAACACCATCGACGAGTGAGCGATAACCAATCAAAGATCGATATTTCAAATACGAAACATATGAATCAGTGATTGGACAGTGCGAACACCTGCGGACAAATGCCAGAATCAACAAGGCCGATTCGGAACCACTTTGAATTTATTTCAGTTCATTTATTTGCACCGCACAACGTACCAACGGACAACCAGGTCGTCACTCCCCCGCAGAGATTTGCCACGGCGGTTCTTGAAGGGCAGTTTGAAGTTTCTGAAGAAACTCCCTCGTTTCTGCTTTTGATCATCGTCTAGCAATTCCTGCAGAACAAACAACTTTGTCACCAGAATTCGCAACGTAACTAGCTATTATAAGGCTCGAGTGGCAGCCTGAATTACGGTATTACAAACTGAATCTTTTAAACAAATCTTTTATTTTTTCAAGTTCCACTCAGCAGGCTTCAGGTGTGTCCATAAATGTTGGAGATAAACTAGGCCTATGTCCAGAAAGGTAAAGGATATCAGATGCTACAAAATTTTATTTTAACTGAAACTAGGTCTTTCTCATACCTATTGATACTTAGTTTTACATGGTTTAAGATTGTATTCGTACCTTTCTGTACGCATCAATTACATTGCATTGATTGTAAATCTACCTATAAGACATAATTTTTCCTTAGAGGTGCAATTAACAGCCACAGGCTGGTTTTTGGTGGGAAAAGAAAAATAAATTTATGCTCAATATCGTAAAATGAAAGTGCTAAATATTAAAAATAAAAATGCTGGCTCTACTAGCATGGAACACAATAACAATACCTTGTCTCCGCGCTCGGCTGTCTTGTCGAAGCTGATGCTCTTGGGGATGGCTCCCGTCGATAGTCCACCCCCCGGCTTCCCCTGGGGGTGGTGCCCGTTGACCAGCACGGCTGTGGCGGGGGCGGGGGCGAGGTGGTGGGAGGAGTCGGGGGTGGGGGTCACGGTGTTGGGGCGGGGGTCGGAACCCGAGCTGCTGCTGCTGCCGGTAGAGTTGAGGCTGGCCGAGCTCAGCCGCACCGCCTCGGAGTCATCCACGCTGTGGAGCTGCAAACATAGACACAACATTTGTTTGATTTTCCTATTTCATCTAGTGTAGTGGTTTACATCTGATTTTGCTACACTTTGCCCTGGGTAATATAACGGATTTTGTCTACACTTAACACAGTCCTACTTATATTTTGAGTTTGAGGTATGCATGCTCACATAATTATCCCTATAGTCCCAGAGACGCCCATACATTCACTGTAAGTTTCAAGTATGCAATCATGTAAATTTATTACGGAAGAGCGGTGCCACCATTTTACCATCGATGCAAATTTCATTAATGGTAATCTGCCAATCTTAAACTGACACAACTTTGGCACCTTTACATTATGTGCTACACTCTGCAAGACCTCCAGAGCAGTTGTAGAAAGTGCTACACTTTACAGTGACATCGACATTGAGAGAATAAAACGCCGCGATCTTAACTATACTGGGAAATAAAACGCCTCATTGTAAGTTAACGAAACTATAGACTAGAAATAGTAGGCATACGCCAACTGCAGGTATCCTAACAGTTAAAATATTAGCACTCACAACAACAACAACAACAGTTAGATTGACATCCCTAGTGGTGGAACATACATCTTATGATATCATTAATTAACCTACCCTATCTGACTTGGAGTCAACGCTGCTGGGTGCAAGCTGCCTCGTTGACGGAGGAAGTCTCGGAGCGATGTGGTTTCCGTTGACCAACGGTAGCGTTTCTCTCGGCATAAGAGGCAAGATAATAAGGTCTCCGTTAGTCTGCGTGGCTGCCGACGTGCTGGTGCTTCCAGTGAGCGGTGTCAGGGGTAGAGCACGAGGAACTAAAGAAAAGAAAGCAGTGTCAAACGGTATTCTGCTTTTCGATTACTGGTAATTATCCTATTATTAACCACAGCACACATGATGCATATACTTTTTCTATTGACTATTACTAGATGAGAGTGACTAGATCCTACAGGTTAGATTGAAACGAGCAGAAGAAAAGATTGGGTTGAAGGAAAATATTTATATATTAGTACAATTATTCTCATACACCTGTTCCGTAAGCATGCCAAGCTCGACACATCATTTTCTTGAACTTCGTTCTCTTCGTGAACTCTTACCGTTCCATCGACTCTCTCCACTTTTTCCTGTCCTCCCACTATCTCTCTCACCATATATATACCACTGGCCAATCCTATTATTAAAATTAACTATTAACAAAAGAAATTATTTGAAAGACAAAAAAAGTTGCTAAATAGTAGTTAACTCTGTAGTTAGTAGTAGTTAGCTCTGTAGGAATGGCATACAGGACAGGCAATTCCATTGCTCGATACTGAAAGAGCACAACGAAGGAATGCCAGGAGGGCTGGACAGGAAGGAGCAGGAGGCTTGTCTCTATTGGTTGGCGAGACGCACGATGACGTAAATGTGTCAATGTGGGCATAAGAGAAGAAGAAGAAGAGTAGTTTCTTTTTGAGTAATTTCTTTAAGATAGTGGCCAACCAGTGGCCTGGTGTACGTACCCGCCGCGGGCGCCTTGTCTATGACGTGTATCATGCGAGCCTCGTCGACGCCCCTCATGGGAGCCGGCTTTGCCAGGTTGGGCTGGTTCTCGCGGTCTCGCCGGTTGCTGTCTACGTACTCCACCACGCGGCGCCGGTAGTCGGCCTTCATGCCGCCCCTGCCGGTCACGTTCCACGCACCCAGGACCTCCACTCTCGTGGGCGAGGCCGGCACGTGGAGGGAGGGCTCGCGGATTGGCCGGAAGCCCGACGACGAGCCCAGCGCTGACACCACAACCAATAGCGTTAGACATGCTACATCCATGAACATGTAGTTTTGAAAATGCTACAAAATGGCATTCTTAAAAAAAGGTGCTCCCATTCTTATTGAGGAATTGCATTCCAGCTTTTTATGTAGGCCTACTTATATTTTGCAACTTGCAAAGAGGTAAATTATAAAGTGCTCTGATAATATTCTGTATTTTTTTTTATTCTTATTAATTTGGAACAAATTGGCCACAGTACCTAGCTTACATACTTAGCACCTTTTTAAAACATCTGAATCAGAAAAGGATTTCTCATTAAAAAACAAATGAAGGGGAATCCACAAATCATCATTTTCAAAAATCTCGAAACAAACGTCCCTCCCTCCACCCCAGATATCATTTATCGAGCACATACATCGTTATTGATTTTTTCTCAACCCTACTTTCAAGTGTGTGTTCAATACAAGCAACTACAATTGTAAACTTGTGATTAGTATTTGTGTACTTTTTATATTTTGAATAAAAAAAAAAACTTTCTGCAGGTACTTCATCACTAGTTGAAATTTGAATTACCCATTAATTTAAATTAATCCAATGTGCAGATGTGCTTCCAATTACCAGAACATTGCTATGCATGCGAGTACTCGATAATAAAAGTAAAATGTACACAAGGCATTCAGGAATAAACCCAACACAGCAGCAGTTGCATTGCATAATTCAGATATCGTATGCATGTGCTAAAAATAAAACTGCTCTGTGGAATACCAAAAATTACTACGAATGAAGCATAAATTCACTACAGCGGCCATGTAGTATTCTTGCTAAATATGCACTGAATAATTCAACAACCATCAAAGAAATAATGTGAAATAAAGTGTAATTAAAATCAATGGCAATTTGTTTAGGGCAGCTTACTCTACAGTCTACATGTTACTTCTACAAGCCTTCCACGATCCACGTACATAACATAATCCATTTTATACAAAATTAATAGCAACGTATCAATAAAATTCATTATTATCATCGTTAAAGAACAAAATAACACAATGAACTGTGATAAACGGTTTGCTTGTAGTATGGGAGTGACAATGTAAAGGGTTAAACAAATTGGATCTTTCAAAACACATTCTTTGGAAAACTTTGTCAATAAAAGCTTCCCAGTCCCACCTATTCCGATTGATATTCCAGCCTCAGCACGCGTAAGTGAATAAGATACTAGTATTGCATATGAAAACTCTTATAAACAGTGCAGTGCAATAGTTATAGGATTCGCCTTTACCACCTCCGTGGCCTGTCACATTCCACGCCCCTAGAACCTCCACCCTGGTGGGTGAAGCTGGTACTAGAAGTGGAGACTCGCGACTGTGTCGAAAGCCAGTCGTAGAACCCAACGCTGCTTGTAAAAAGGAACAACACAATAACACTCTACTCTACGCCAGTTAATATTGATACATTTTATTAGCAATAAAGATATTACTGGATCGTAGAATGCTACGTTGTACACTCTATGTTGGAAGCGCTACTAACACTTCCTGGACTTCTAGCGAGCTCTCCACCCATTGCTGGCCTTTCCACCCAACAGGATTTAAACTCATTTTAACGGCAACCCTTTCGTAGTAAGCGAGGATATTTTTAATTAACATCACTCCAATATTAATCGAAAATAACACTGACTACCAGAAATGTGTTTCATACCCTCTGTTAACTGTTAAATCCTAAGACTAAAAAATCATGAAAAATCTTCGAAAATAGTAAATACCTATTTAGCATGTTTGCGACTTCAAGAATAACCTTTTTTTTACTGGTTTTGGTTCAAAGTGGTAGATGCTAGATGATCCCCAAGAATCAAAATTCTGTGTTATTAATTATGTAGTAGGAGAAGCCAAACAGGTAGATATTCTTGGTGGGGATAATTAATTAATCGTACAAGTCCGCTCCTCAAGTCCTCTCATCTGAAACTGGTAGCTTCTAGTCACTTCTCAATTAACTTCTTATAGCTTTGAAACTTTCTATAATCCAGCACTATGCATTCTGTTTACTGGCATAAAATCACAGTTTGTCCCTTTTAGTACACCTCATTCTTCATGAGCCCCGATATAAATAGCATACGCCCCAACAAATAGCTTGGACCTCCTCTAAGAGCGTGTGAAGTGTGTGTACGTACGTGGGGGGGGCGCGAGGGGGAGGGGCGGCGCCACGTCCTCTAGCTCGGACCGCGCGGTGTCGTCTGACCGCGCCACGCTGCCCGTATCGTCCGTGTCAACCTCCGTCAGTCGCTCCGTGTCCGAGGCCAGGACATCCGTAGACCAGGCCTCCGAGGCCGTCTCGGACACGTCCAGCTGCAGCTGCTGGCTCACCTGCACAGACACAGACCTTGGAGTTGCAGTTGTTACCCACTACACACACAGACCTTGCAGCTGCAGCTGCTGGCTCACCTGCACAGACACAGACCTTGCAGCTGCAGTTGCAGGCATTACCCACTACACACACAGACCTTGCAGCTGCAGGCTCACCTGCACAGACACAGACCTTGCAGTTGCAGTTGCAGGCGTTACACGCTACACACACAGACCTTGCAGCTGCAGCTGCTGGCTCACCTGCAGACACAGACCTTGCAGTTGCAGGTGTTACCCACTATACACACAGACCTTGCAGCTGCAGCTGCTGGCTCACCTGCAGACACAGACCTTGCAGTTGCAGGCGTTACACGCTACACACACAGACCTTGCAGCTGCAGCTGCTGGCTCACCTGCACAGACACAGACCTTGCAGTTGCAGGCGTTACCCGCTATACACACAGACCCTGCAGTTGCTGCACCTTTTTAAAGCATCTGAATCAGAAAAGGATTTCTCATTCAAAAACAAATGAAGGGGAATCCACAGATCATCATTTTCAAAATTGTTTATCGAATCCATACATCGTTATTGATGTTTTTCAATCCCCACTTTCAACTACGTATTGGCATATGTTGGGTTGTTGTTCCAATAACTACTCATTTGCATCCTTTTTAGGTATAGGCTGTGAATCAGAAAAGGATTTCTCATTCAAAAAACGAATGAAGGGGAATCCACAAATCATCATTTTCAAAGTCTGAAAGCCAACAAGTAACTAGTCACATCTTTACACTAAATAAATTACTATAAAATAGTTAGTAAATTTACACTATTCACATTCATTTATTAATACAAGGGCGGTGTTGATGGTGGGTTCACTAACTAAGACCAAGCGATGTATACTCACGTCTGGCCTCCGCACTTCCACGTCGGGAATGAGCCGCTGGGACTCGGACTGTTCCACCGTCTCACTGTCGCTTGCGAGCACATCCGTACTCCAAGTATCGCTCACCATGGACACGGTCTCGTCGCCTGAACAGACAGAGTATTACAGTTACAAACAACTACGTGAGGAAATTGTTTTTAGAATAAAGGCAGGGTAGCTGCAAGGTAATTAAAAAAAAACACACACCTTCAAGCAATTTCTTGATCTCGAACTTTCCAAACTTGTCATCGATGTCCGAACGGCTTTGCTTGCTGGTCGACGGAGGTCGGAAGTCCAACGGTCTTTGGTCCCCCCCACCTCCTCTTGCCCCTCCCATTCCCTCGTCTCCTTCCGTGATCTGGGAGGAGGGAGTATCACGACCTGCAGACGCAAAACAAACTAAATTTAACCGTGTTCAAGGGTTACAAATCTTATCACAGCACTATCATTGGTTTTTAAATCGATAATGTGATTGTGACTTGTAAACAGATTATTTTCAATATGGTAGCAATTTATTTGAGCTCAATATAAACAATATAAACAAAAGATGGTAATGTGTTGCGGTCTAAATACTAAGTACAAGGAAGATATTTAGCTCACCAGAGATGTTTGGCGTGCCCCGGCCCGAGACATTTGCTGAAACCATGTCCGATAAGTTGTCGTTCTGATCCTCAGTCTCGAGTTCAAGAGACGATGCTACGCTGTGGTTTGATGCTGCCTCGGACACTGCCTCCAAGTTGTCGCTCGTATTTCCTGCAAAATAATTATCTTGTAGCTAACTACTTACGTCAGCATGGATTAAATAAAAGGGCTCCCTCTCTCTTTGAACGGGTTGAATATTCCTCCAGATGTAGGGCTACGGTATTTATAGTAAAAAAGGAAATAAGTGCTCAATCTCTTCGAAACCAGAGATGCACCATCAAAGGTAATTTCTGTCCTTCCTTATTTTGCTCATAAATTGCATTTTAAATGCAAAATTAGCTCACAAAAAAGTATCAAGCACTACAATAAAGCATAATATTAAGTTCAATAAGCATAATTAATGATCCATGTACCCGGCCCTACCTATGGATCCGTCATCATGTGAATGTGCTCGGCTCCGTTTCTCCTCGCTGCCTCCGCTTCCAGACCCACCCCCTCCTTCCACCCCTCCTTCCTGAGGTGGACCACTCAGATTCACACTGACTTCGCATCCAAGATCCTTCATACAAAGTACCTAAAGAAAACAGTATCACCATTACATCGAGTTACACAATACCTGTAAATTGAGGGAGTGGCTGGGTCAGCGTCAGAACAAGTAATTTTCAGTTTTTATCGAATATATATAAATGGCTTGTGCTTGAAAAAGATTATGCTACAACATAGCAATTAGGCCTAGACATAGATATAATTAAATTAGGCTTATGGTATACACTTACAAACATAATGACCGACTTTGTTACTCAAATACATTTAAGTTGTTATAACAATGGCAATCAACCCAGTTATTAGTTTGGCTAATTCAGACAATTGGATGCCATACCACTATTTTCCATAGGCATCCGACGGGGACAAAGTCTTAAAGGTGTGGCAATGTACCTACCTTATGCTCTGGTAGGAATCCCACCCTCTCACGGACCTCTGGGCTGAATGGAATAACCAAGACATCTTCCGCATGCCCGTCGTCGCTTTCGCTCCGGTCCTCAATCTGTTCATTTAGCAGCCCGCGACTCCTAGACTTGCTCACTACGAAATGGAATAATGGGTTCCAGTCATTAAATTTATCTACACACAAATAAGAGCACATAGACCTATTAAATCTATATAACTTTTAATTTTCTTTTTCATCTAGGCCTACCCCAATTTCAGCTCTCAAACAAACCAATTTAATTATGTTAAAATGTAGAATGATGTTACAAAACTTGTAGGCCGATCCCTATACCTGTAAGTACATACCTTTGCCTAATAGACCCGTGATCTTCTTTGGTGTTTCAGGTGGCGTACTAGTTGTGGGGTGCTTCAATCCCCCGGAAGATAAGGTTGAGGGTAGCTGCTGCAGAACAGTAGCCAGCTCTTTCTTATCAACCTGACTGTCATTGCTGTCCGAAGCTATCGTTTGCAGGAACGTTACCTGAAATGTTAACAAACACACAGTAATATGATGTTGTTATATTATTTTATCTAGGTAGATTGGTAGAAGCCAAATAGACTCGGATAATTGTTTATGTAGAAGAGGTAGCCTACCAACAATCAATAAAAGTCACATTTTATTGTGATCTGCGATAATATTATTTATATAGTTGATTCTACCAAAGTAGGCCTAGAAGTTTTTCAAAATACCTTTATTTTCTATATTCAGATAATAAATTAGCTAATCAAAATTTAGTCCATCTGTCATTCATAAGAGTAGGCTACACTAATTACATAATAAATGCATAAATGCCAGCAAAGATGATATTCTGAATGTTGATTGGTTGCATTTATAAGGAGCTTGTGTGTAAGGGGTGGCAAGTAGATAAATATGAGGTGAGACTTAGGAGAGCTTCTGGGAAGCCTGGGTATTTAGGCCGAAAGCCCCACCGGTACCACTGATATGAGCCTACGCAGACCACAGTTACAGAACCATCTAGAGTTCAAAATCAGTTTAAATTATCATGCAGACAATGAAACGACTTCTCTGCCGCCCAGTCCGCACTAGATGCACGCCTATTAGTGCCTCGATGTATTATTTATGACATGTTCCATACATGCTGATGTTCAATCGGAACTAGATTTATATAAATAAATAAATATATAAATAAATAAATAAATAAATAAATAAATAAATAAATAAATAAATAAATAGATAAATAAATAAATAAATAAATAAATAAATAAATAAATAAATAAATAAATAAATAAATAAATAAATAAATAAATAAATAAATAAATAAATAAATCAATAAACACTCACCAGATTGCCGAGCTCGGTCTCGGTAAAGAGGGCGGCGGACCGAGAAAGACCCTCCATCTTGTTATTGCCCCGAGTCAACGGACTCACCAGCTCGTCCCCGTCGCCGTCCAGGATGGTGTCCAGGAGACACGACACACAATCCTGAGACAAACCAGTCGTCATTGAAATACGCTTTACAGAATTGAGCTGCCGCGTGGATAAGACTGGCAACGTATTCGTTTGAGAAACAATGCGTGCCTACCGAATAGGGAAGAGATGAGTATCGATATCATATATGGGTATCTATAACCTAACACCAATCACCTATCGTTGTCGCTTGATAATATCGAATCGAAACAGAAGTTTTACAAAACTAGCCTATCGATTTTTAGACCGGGCGCCGCCCCAGAAATATGTTTTGCACTGCTGCACCCCTTTTGAGGCAGAAAATGCAATATGCCATGAGTTAGACGAAGTAAATGTGCATCTCAAGTCACCGTGCCTTTTTTGCCTCAGTGGTGCAAACGCCGAATAATTTAATTTGAAATTCATAATTTTTACTATTGTAATCGCACGCATATGATTGAATATAGTCTTGTATCATCACTATTTACTATGATACGACGACATGTAATATATCAAATGAAAGATCTTGAAACGCTTGTTCATAATATATGCAATGGCAGTTCATCAGATGGATGTAACGAAACACAAATCGTGAATTAATTACGGAATTAATCTACTTCGAAGGAAGCTTATTTTATCAGTTTTTTTTACAATAGTAGAAATGAAAAAAACATTGCAACTAATAGCTCATACGATGCATCATAGTGTAAGCTTTAGATATTGTCTCTTGTTATTTTTATTTATTTTTATTATTACGCCCACAATGAACAATAATAGTGAACCATGTGACCGTCTTACGGAAACCATGAAAGTTTGTTTTTATCCATTCAAGGTCACAGTAATTTTTATTTGGTGCAAAATGTACTTCAAAATGGACCTAATACTATATTGTACGTTAAGAACCTGAGTCAGTTATGGATTTTTGTATTTTTGTTTAGTAAACAAATAATGTTATAGTATTTTGAATTTACGTTTTCTTTAGATTTTGCGACTTCGTCCAGCCCTAACCTCGGTATAATTACTTAAATGTAGATAAATATTTTTATCAAATTAATGAACATTAAATTGTGAGCTCAATTGAAGTTACCAATTTGCATTATCTATTTTGGTTTTCAAGTGTTTCGTCTTCTTATCCGACGATGCGTATTTCCACTACTTCTAGTTTTCAAGCATCGAGATTTTTGTTTTGAGCGCGGAACGTGGAAGACTCGCTCTTTAGTTCTCGTAAGGATAGTCCCGTCCCATTCGGTGCCGAGTGACCCACGGCTGCAACATTCCTTGTATTGATAGCCCATCTGGGAGCAATAAACAAGGTTGTATACTCACTCAGTAATCTTTGCTAAAAGATTTGTTCTGCTACTTTTTCAAGTCGGTGCTTTCAATGTGTGACAAGCACTGACGGGAGTTGTCACATTGTGTTGTTGGTCCCGCACAGTATTTCGTTATCTTTATCGAGTTGTGCATAGTATTATAATATTACATTATAATTTATAATTTATGTCTACGTTTGTATTGTGTTTCTGTTGGTATATATAGTTAATTGTATTGTTTTCATAACTTTCAAGCAATCACACGCAGAAATTACCACGTAATTTCACCTATCCGTGTAATGTCAGTAATATAAACCAGATCTATAGGGCACTCCGCACTTAGGGTTCCCAACTCTGCAAAATAACATTCCGGGACAAATAGCACATGAAAAGGAAATGGCTCACGTGATACTGCCAAAGGCCCGCCGGAGGCCTATCGCCGAAGGCGAAATTTTTTTGACCTTTTTTCCAAGATTTACGTTGTAAAAACATGTTTTTACTGCTTGACGAGAAAACAAGAATTCTTAGCTTTTGAACGAAAATCTTTCGCAGTTAATTAGAAATTAGGAGTACATGTGCCTGTCTGAGATTGTTATTTTATTAATTATTGTGTTGCTATAACAATATTAATAGGGTACAAAAAATGCATTGTAACAAATCACCAATAAATAAATAAATACAAAAAAAAATACAAAATATATTACATACCTATTTTTATTGAAACAAAGTGCATTTGAAAAGTCAACTTTGGAAACTATGCTCACATTAATTTATTATCCATTCTCACTGCTCGTTTCGAGCTCACGTTTTGGGCGACGCGGGGTCGCGGCAGAAGCAAGACACTTTCATGTAATTCCGGGACATTTTCCGTCCCGGAATCAGTTTAATTTCAACCAGGACAAGACCTTTAATTCCTGGTCTGTCCCGGCGAAACCGGGACGGTTGGGAACCCTATCCGCACTAGCAACACCAACAGACAACAATGGAACAAATGAATTGAAGTGATGGACACACAATCAGCTGTCAAAATAATAAAATTGCAACCATAGAAATAAAAACAAGTGTAGCAATTGTAACTACTCGTCATTTAAAACTTTTAATGATAGACAACAACTAAGTGAAAGTTTTGTGTGAGTATTTGTTTGATTTTTGTGTTGTTTTCCAAAATCAGAAGAAATTATTTCTTGACAGCTTGTTGTTTGTCCATCGATTCAATTCATTTGTTTCATTGTTGTCTTTTGGTGTTGCTAGTGCCCTATATGTTGGTTTTTACTTTGTATACAAGATGATTTTTCGTTTAACCATTTGGTTTGAAAAAATAATAATTCGAGTTAGCATTATTATTTCGACGATTTTTCCTAAAAACTAATGATCCACATAGAAGCTTGTGATGCTCAAAATTTCTCTCCGTTCGACCGCTATCGCGAGAAAAATATAACAAACAAAAACAAAAGTACTGTCGTAAGTATAGACTGAAAACTCGCTTCGCTCGCTTCCATACATTTGTGCCTACATTGTTTCACTATATAAGCTATAAGTAGTACTATTATTATTTGTCATTTATACTGCTATTATTATTATTCGTATGTGTCATTGATTATTATTTATTCTATATGAAAGATTTGTAAATAATTGTCGAAACTCACAATCAATAATTGAAGTGGAAGTGCAAAGGTTTATTGTTTTATCGTTTTATTTTCATTTACGGCCACCTTCCGCTCCGTCACAACAACCGTCCCATTCAGTCTATTCAACCTTGGCATGCCGCTTTACACCCTGCCTCCCCCCGCCGATATCCTACTGCGTTTAGGGGCTAGTTAGCGAGCCTCACAACTTCTGGAGACGAGAAACTATGTCATTTTGTACTACATCATCTCACAAACCAATTTTTATCTCGTAAGCTATACACACATTAATGAAACAAATTGTGGATGTATATTAAATGTGAATGTGAAATCATTCTTGTTTGATTTTTACTTCTATGAAGTCATCGTTGTTTCTACTATTTCACTGAGAAATGTGTGATCGTTAAAAAAACTCTTTTTATCACGATAAAAAAATTCATAATTCCCGAATGATAATAAAAGACAAGCATTTCACTGTTGAAAACCATGTAATCAACTGATATTTATTACGTACTGAACTTTTATTAAAGAAAATCCTCATATTGATCAAATTATAAGAGATCAAAAACGTATCCATCTTTGCGGATAAGCTACAGATTGCCGTGGAAAACTACTCATAACTGGCGTAATTTCATAAATACAAACAACATGCAAGAGACATAACTTTTTAATAACTTAATGGTCGTTATGATCAATGCTTTGTATATTAAGAATTCGATTTGTTTAGTACCATAACAAAACTTATAAGATATTACCTTATTAAAAAGATAAATTTCCGAATGTTGATTACATTTTATGACATGGTATGTAATGTAGCTACTTGAATGTTATACAGTTGTATTGTGTGTTTCAATAGCTTTCATTTGATATATAACACATATAATATTGATTATGATAAAAGGGTAATGGTACCCGACATTCGTATCCGTGCATGCCCATTAATTCGCGCAAGTGCCATCACTTAGATACGATTATTTTCCGTTTGCACCACTGAGGCAAAAAAGGCACGGTGCCTTGATATGCACATGACCTTTATCTATCTAATGATGTATTTCAATTTCTGCCTCAACAGGGGTGCAGCTAACACTCCGAAATATCAACATTTTTCAAGGGTGGCTCCCGAACTATTTATTGATCACCATTCGACATTGAAAAAAATTAACTGGAAAATAGGGTACATATTAATATTTTGGTTATCAACATTTGTTTTGATATTGAATATAAAATATATCTGGGTTTGATCCCCAGTTAGGGCAAACATTTTTGCCAATTGCTAGGCCTAGGCACAAGCAGGTTCAAATTCTAAAAAGTATAAAGGAAATAAAAAATACACTTAGCCTAAATATGAACAGCTAATAGGCCTACAGTATTAAGAGAGTTGAAGTGAATTAACAACCTTAACAAATGAAATATGCCCACCTTATCAAACTGGCTGTAGAGGTCCAACACCTTGGGATCTATCTCCTCGTATTTGGTCATGGCGAGCGTTTGAATGATCTTGGCCACCTGCATGAGATTAAACCTGGCGATCTCGCTGATTGGAGCGTCCGTGATCCCGTAGGGCTCCGGGTCAACGATCGCCGGGCAGATGAAGTGGGTGAACACTAGGTCCGTGCATATAGCGCTCACCTGGCACACAGAAGAACAATATTTCACCTTAGCTATTTTACCAGCTGTAAATTCACTGCCTACCACTCTCAATGTTGCACTCTACTTTCCGAATTAATTTGTTATTGTCTGATAAAGCCAGCACTGCTAATTTATCTAGGAGGACTAGTCTAACACTAAAGATATCCTCAGTGTCTCACACTCAACCTGGTACAGTAAGCCAGAAGCCTAGTATTGAACATGTTGGTTGAAAACCATTATAAAATTAATTTAAATTTGATTAATTGGTCAGTATATTGATAACATCTTCGCGTGACCAATCTTACCTCTTTCGGTTGGATGTTGCTAGATTTGGAGAGTAATGAGGCAATCTGCCGGACCAGCCAGCAAACCCCCGTTGGGAAACAGTGCATGTTCTCGCGTAGACTTGCGAGAAATCGGCTTGTAACCACGACCAAGCGTCCTATGGTCCACTGGCGATACTCGAGAATCAACTCCGGGTATTCTGGAGAATCCTCTTTACCGAACCTTTTCACACGATCCTCCGGTGAAAACCTGGAATAATTAAATGAATCAGGAATATAGTAGAACCCTGCTGTAACATTTCTTGAGTAGTATTTTTCCATTTATAACAGTTAAATTTCAATTGTGTCAAACCAATTCGTATAAGCTATGTATCTAAAAATTTCCCTTTGGAGTAATTTGACCTATAACTTTCCAAAAATTGCAAACTTATGAAGAATCAAAGTTTAAACATTAACAATTAATTATCAATCACTAATTATTAGATCAGAAACAGTTGCAATAAGTTTACCTGATGGTGGCTTTATCCGGGTCTATATCCAGGAAGACGTCGTGGTCAACTAGCAACTGCATTATAGGATGATGCAGCGCAGCCGTCAGGAACAATTTGGCGGAGAACAAGCTCTCGTGAAACTCCCCATAGAGCCGAGCAAACGCACAACACCTTTTCCGTAACAACCTGGTAACAGAAAAAAAGCCCAAGTTAATTTTGTGCCATGTGGAGATGGCAAGCTCTTACTTAGTTCGGCTTAGATTAGTGTCTATTATCAGTGCCAATAATAAGTTTAGAAGGTATAGTAGACCTACCGGCGAGGGTTGTCAGACGGCACAATTTGAAGTCTCGTCAGGTGCTGCAGCAGCCGTAACACTAGGACATTGTCTTCAGGTAGCAGACTCGATCCAAAAAGACCGGCAGACAGCGAGTGAATGATTCCGTGCATCATACTCGGCATCAGGCGGTCTCCAGCCACCAAGCAACTGGCCAAAAGCCCGGGGGAAGTTCGGAGAGACTGTAAGAACTCGCCGTAGGACAAGCATTCCTGGAATCCAATCAGACAGTCATGCGTACAGTGCACAATTCGTTTGAGGAACGGATACGTCTTGACGGATTGCTAAGCACCGATTGATGCGATTGTTTTTCGAAACCATCAATAATCCATTCAGCATTCTCCAATCAATTAGCCTATGGATAGGATCGGCAACAGCTTGCTTGAGGTTTCAAACCTACTGCTCATAACAACATCTACGTATCTATGTCTCCCCGCGCACTGTGACTCTATGTTTGTTCGCAATCCAATGGGGTCTCGTACTCTAACCTTGTACTGTAACAACTTTAAATAATGAAGGTGCTGTCGAGGGTGGGTGGAAGTGGGAAGAACCAAGGTCAAGGGAACAGGGCATGCGGGCTACCTGTGATTGAGGTTCGTAGCTGTCGCGATCTGGTGATATGTCGATTTGATGCCCAATTCCTCAGTTCCAACAGTCTGCAGCTCTAGCCTATAGATTATTTCAATGAATGAATATATTCTTACCTGAAAACCGAGAACTTTGAGGCCATCAACGAAACGCGTATTCTCGAGTGTGTTAGCCTTATGACAGCAGGCAGCGGGTTTGCAGTCTGGTCGAGCAACTATCAGGATGTTGAGATTGTCTCTTTGCTGAGCCGTCACCCACGCTAGCTCCGCCAGTCGAGAAGAAACTGCTACAACCTTTATAAAGGTAGACAAATTGAGTTATTCAAGTTAAATTCATAAAATGCCACTGCCGTAGGCCTATGATATTCAAATAGCATAGGTTTTTGAGAAAATCTTGTTGATACAAAAAAGAAATATTTGTTCTGAAAATGCAAAATATCTGTTGTGTAGGTAGGCTACATTTGCTTGTCCATGTTAGCAAAACGACAATAACGGTATTAGAAACCACAACATTCTTGACGAATTGATTGATGAGTTATTTAAAAATATGCAGGCAACCTGTTACACTAGAAATAAAAGTTTTCTAGGTAGAAAGTGTCCCGAACGAAATTTACAGCATGCACAAATATGCAGGATTCGTAGGCCTGCCTATTTAAAGGTCCAACCAACGGACCGACGTATGATTAGGCCGTGGAATATACGCACCCTGCATATGACCTGCTTGTCATGTTATCTTACCTTTTCATTAAGTTCTTGCAGATGTTGTTGCTCTGATGTTACGAAAAGCCGTTCCTGACGCAAGCGATTCGCTAAGTCTATTATATCCCATTGCAGCGATCCCATCAGCAAATCGCTCAAATCCATTCTTCACTAGTAAATTATAAGCTTAGTCCACAATAAGTTCTTCTGAAAAACAAAATGAAAACTGTAGGCTAAGCATAATCTCCATGCCATGCACATAAAACTGAACTAAATAGTTGGCATGTCCTAGACAAAAAATAATGCACTGTGGCCTATGCCTAACAAAAAAAAATCCAGTGTCCAGCCACTGCAATTAGGTCTAGCCTATACAATGTTGTTCAAAGTTATGGCATAGGGTCCTTGACTCTGACTAGACCTCTAGTCTCGCTCTTTTCCTGGCCTTAAAACTTTCCCACCAGTTTGGAGTGAAATAGCTGTACGTATCCGAATATTAATTTAGATGGTAGCATAATTATTGTTCTTATTCTCTCTCTAGTTTTTCCAGCATTAATAGAGTTTTAAACAGTTATACAGATGAGATACTACCGCAGGATTGCTGTAGTTTGCCATTATCAAGACCTACGCCTAGGCCTAGCCTAGTAAAAGTGAACACATAAAATTCTTGTTCTTATTCTTGGTTGCGCGAGCATGTCGAGCGCAACTACAGGATGTTCCTTCCCGGGCTAGGATTGTGCACCCCGCTTTAGTCCTAGGTCAGACCAAGATGTTTTGTTTAGGGAGCCTAGGGGGACTTCTGAAATTACAGCTGTAGGCCTACAAAGTAATAAGAAATTTTTAATAAGTGGGCCTAGGCCTAGGCCTGTGTTATTCCAAGGCCAGACCCAGGTCTAGGCCTAGGCCTACAATGTTTGACCTAAATTCGTAGTAACAGAACAACTGTGAGGGAACATGTTTATCAAAGTCAAACATAGCCTATACTTTTAATTGTTATCTCAAAAAAATAGTTGTCCTTACACAAACTTTCTCTAGGCTACGCGTAGGCCTAGGCCTAGGCCATGCCCAGGGCCTGGCCTAGGTCAACCATTACTTTCAGCAGAGATAGGCCTAGGCCTAGGCCTACTACCTAGGCCTAGCAGAGGAATAAGCACAACTTTCAAAGGCCCAACTAATAGCTAGAGGATTAGGCTAGCCTAGGCCTAGGCCTTAGGCTAAGCCTAAACCAAAGTCATTTTGACCTGATAGGCTACTAACCTGCTCATACACAAGCTACCAGTTTGACATTTACGGACTTTGAGTCTTCAACGTACATCACATTAACATCAACGTGTTTAAAATCTTGAAGAACGTTATTACCTAATCAGACTTGTGTTTAATCTAATCTTGGTTGAAACACGCAAATGAAAACACCCCCAAAAAGTTATGCCATTTTGCTTTATTAATTTTGACGGAATTTAAGGTTAGAGTACGCTTTCGCCATCTATGAGAGATTGAAAGAACTATATCACGGCGACATGGAACTCGACCGCTCTTGTTGTTGTTGTTGTTGTTATAATTTTCCATTGTGAGGCTTCATAGGTGCGAGCATTGAGTTTAATGGTGCGAGTGTACCAAAGTACCTTGCGAAGGGTGCAGATGCATGCTTGCAGCATAAATAACGACGGATTTCATTCACATAAAATTGCAAGGTCAAATAACCTTTTACCATCTGTGGGTGGGGTGGTTCCCCATATACCCACCTATATAACACAAGTCGAACTGCCAATCTCGTGGCGACTTTTGAGGACTCGCGTGCATACCCATATTTGTATACCATTCTCATTTTTTTTAGAATAGAATGTTTATTGAATAATTCAGATAATATGTTACATACATTGTTTATTTTTGGCCACAGTAGGAAAACAATCTCCTGAGGTGTGGCCATTTATAGAACAAAAATTATACATATGAATTAGGAACTTATACACTAAGATAATAATAATAAAAAACAAGAGTAGATGCTAGTAGTTACAATATTAATAATTACTTAGTATAAATATGAGAGAGAAGTTCATAATCTAAAGAAAACTTTTGGCCTACTAACTAATGTTTGTTTTATTTTCTTTATATAAAACAGTATATAAACACTGATAACAACCAATTTTCGACCATTCTTTAGATACCAGGGTAACAGTTTACAATATAATTAACTTTCTCTATACTGAGATTTTGTAACCACATACTACATTGTTTCATGAAGCAATATTTTGATTTGAGTAGTGAGATGTGGGACGGAAGTAAGTTATATAGTTTAGGACCAAGAAATATCGGGTGCCTCTGTGTTAATCCTTTGACAACGCGCAGTTCTTGTACGCAATTAAATCTACTATTTCTGGTGAAGTGATGGTGAATTTGGGAGACCCGACGGGAGGTTATTTTATTAGAGTAAATGGACTTGAGTATTGCTAAAAGGTATAATTTTCGAACTTGAAGGACTTCCGTTTCAGTATATAAAAATTTTGAAGAATATCTGAAAGGTTTTTTCAACATGATTCTCAATATAATATTTTGTGCTGTCACAAGTTTTAAAAAATGGGAGCCATATGCTCCTCCCCAGCCTATAATACCATAATTGAGAATTGATTGTACTGTAGCAAAGTACACCAATTTAAGATGCCGTACCGATAATATATTTCTCAGATTGTAGAATAGTGCCATAGCATGCCTTAGTTTATTGACTTAATTTATACCAATCCTCTTTGAGATTCTATTGTACTCGTACAGACGGAGATTATGCAAAGGAAAACACGTTCGTGGTTAGGTATTATAAGCGTGATGAAATCATTAATTCTTTTGGGAGTCACACATAACATTTTATTGTTTTGTTTACAAATTTACAATTAACCCTGTTTCTGTGCAAGCTCCCTAGCCTTTGCCTTCTCAATCTTGGAAATCCTAGCCGCCGATTTGGATCCAAGCACGCCACCGCCCCAGTGTCGCCTGATCTCGTCAAACCGGTCATTGAAGTTGGTCTTGATGGCCTCCACTACCTTCACAAAGGATGCACGGTCACCAGAATCAACCTGTGGGAAAAAATAAAATCTAAGTCAGGATATGTCTTTAATGAACACTATTCTTTTTTAGTAAGAAATCAACTTGGAAGGCTACTTGTCATACAGTGTCTGAATAAATTATTATAGCCATGGAAAAACTATGTAGGATTTTTAGATTAGGGATATTGATGAATGGTGGATGATCCAGTAAAACGTTTTGCGACTTTTGTCAGCATAGCCTTATAAAATAGCAAATTACAATATACGGTAGTACTGTATTTAGGTATGGCACATAGAAATCAAGACGTCTAAGATGTCATTGACAAGAATTCATTTATCTGCTATGGAGGAGTAGAAGAGTAACATATTTTACCTGAGAAAGTGCGACAGCGCAACAGGTCTTGCGGCGCGTCAATCTTCCTAGACGAGCTTTGCCCTTGACAATACAATAGGGCACACCCATCTTACGGCACAAAGCCGGAAGGAAGAGCACAAGCTGCAACAAAAATATTTTAAGTGTGAATAATTAATAGATATGTATGTTTGTTCATCCATGTAGGTGGACTCCGATTTTATTTTGGGACTAGTAACTACGTACTAAATATTAATATTTAAGGGTGTACATTGTATTAGAGTACCAACATAAATTAGCTATCAATGATTGTTAGGCTACAAGTTTCAACACACACAAAAAACTGCATTTTGAATTACCAAGCATGAGGGTGCAACCAGAAAGTGTTCTTAAAGTACCATAAGCTGTTTTCTACTCTTGTAACAAAACCATAGAAATACGTAGAGGCCTATTGTCATTGGTACATTTTAAATAGGGATGACTTCGGATCTAATAATTCGGAACCGGATCCTCCCGCGCCGGATCCGGTTCAGAACCGGTTCTTGAACATTTTAATTTTGTTTATATCACATAATATTTATGTGACATTAAGCCTGTTTGTCTTTGACTTTCGTACAATAGTCCCACACAAATGACGAATTCGCTCGTTTCGAGCTACTTGAAGCACTCATTGTCAAGTGTCAACTAATCACTCACGTTGTTTGGGGCACGAAAGACAAAGAGCTACTGGCGTGCAGTAGGGGTGGGTCGACCGGTCAGCCTATATTAGCAGACGACACCGGCGGGGACGATTGTGGTGGCTCGTTGCGCGCTTTTACCAGTGTCGTACCGACAGCATTCGGAAAAAATAGAACCGGTTCCAAAAAATGGAACCGGATTGCAATTGGGAACCGGTTTTGAACCGGTTTCCGGATATCCGAAGTCATCCCTAATTTTAAATATTGCAGGTGATTCCTTATGCATCAGAGATCTTGGTGATAGAAAGATTGTCTGCATAGCCTTATAAGATAGCAAATACAAATTGTCATCATGTACATAGAAATCACTCCGTTTCTAGGCTATGGTAGGTTTTTTATTTACAAGCTCAGCTTTTGAGTTGCACATTTGCCGTTTAGGCTATTCAACATTTGGTCATCCCTACAAGGACAATGATGGGGTTCAATTCAATTTCCATCAAAATAGTTGGCACTCAATAGCATAGTGCCATGTTGCTATTGTAAGTGATTTCTCATGCATCAGAGATCTTGGTGATAAAATGTTTGTCTACATAGCTTTTAAGATAGCAAATACAAATTGTCATCATATACAAAGAAATCACTTTTATTTCTACAATTAATCTATAAATAATAATTTTTTTCTTTCTTCAATGTGCACTTTCTACTCTCAAATTTGTCATCTTAAATTCAAGGTAAGCTGTTAAATCATATCCATACAGAAATAAATAAATGCATACATATATGGGCCTGCTACATTCCACCCAATTTTCATACCCAGGTAAGCATGACTTTGTGGAGTTAGTGATAATGACATACACCCTAATTGTATCCTAGTTGGTTATTTTTGCTTTGATATAGATACCACAAAACATGAAACAATTTATGCCATACAATACTCCAAATTATAGGCCTAGGCCTTAAAAGCCTTTGCATGCTATGCTCAACATGCATGCATGCGCACATTATCACGTGTTAAATGGGGACGTGCATGTATTCAACACGAATGTCAAGTGTACCCAAAATAGCATGGCATTCTTAGCATGTTGCTATTGCAGGTGATTTCTTATGCATCAGAGATCTTGGTGATAGAAAGTTTGTCTGCATAGCCTTATAAGACAGCAAATACAAATTGTCATCATATACACAGAAATCACTTTTATTTTTATAATAAATCTATAAATAAATAAAATCTTCCGCTTGAGTGATCAAAACCAACACCTTGTGTAGAAACGTCTCATCATTTTTTGTTTTTGTCTTCAATGTGCACTTTCTACTCTCAAATTCGTCATCTTACATCCAAGGTAAGCTGTTAAATCATATCCCTACATTAAACCATTACTTCTATAATAGGTTATGAAAGTAGGTGCCAATCGGCTGGAATGGTATATTAAGTGAGGAAAGGATCCAACAGCTTACCTTCGTGTAGTAAGATGACGGATTTGCGAGTTTGAAGTACACATAAAGACATAATACAAAATATAACGAGACGTTTCGACCGAGGTCTTGCTCACTCGAGAGAAGAATGGCTACTGCAACTACTCTAGTCAACTAAACAACTATAATAGACTAGACTAAAATATATATATATATATGTACAATATTTACAAGGCGCTGTTGGGGGGTGTGGTGGCAGGGAGGTGAGAGGGGGAGAGGGCTATCACTAACGGATGTTTAGGTTGGGAGCCAACCTAGATTTAGTGATCCACTGGTGGGCCAACTCCCACCGTCTTAGTTCGCCTGGGTTGCAGCTGGCTGGGAGGGATTTTATCACTCTGGTGTTGAAACATCCATTGAATGCCAGGTTATGGGATGCCGCATGTTGAGCCACCGGTTTGTCCATGGTCAGGTTTTTTGTGTCTTGCCTGTGCCCGTTCATCCGTGACCTAAGCGAGTTCTTAGTTAGGCCAACATATTCGGCAGGGCAGTGGTTGCAGTTCAGTTGGTAGACTACATTGGTGGTTTGGCAGGTGTTGTGTTGCCTTATTGGGTATGTCTTGCCGGTGGCCTGGGCACTGAACGTGGTGGAAGGTTGATGAATTGGGCACGTCAAGCAACCGTTACCTCCTTGGCAAGGGTAGGAACCTGCTGGTTCATTTTCAGGAGCGTCCCTGATGCGGCAGTCTCTCCTGACCACTAGGTCCGCAATGTTCGGGGGGCGTCTGAAGGCTACTCTAGGCAAGGATTTTACAAGATCTTGGGTCTTAGTGGAGGATGTTAAAATGTGAAGGCCACTTTTCATTATACCATTGAGTGCCTGTAGTCCAGGGTGCCACTGTGTGACTAGAGGTATAACATCATTGGGCGGCGGGATGGCCTGCCTCGCTGGTCTATTGATGCGTTGTTGGACGGTGGTCTTGTCGTAGCCTCGAGCCACAAAGGCGTTGGTAATGCGTTCGCAATACTTGGCAAGATCATTACCATCTGAGCAGATACGTTGGCCTCTCACTGCTAGGGAGTAGGGTAGTGCTCGTTTGGTATATGTAGGGTGACAGCTGTCGTGATGAAGGTACAGCTGCTTGTTGGTGGGTTTGAAGTGAACATCAGTCCTCAGCCGGCCCGATTCTAAATAGACATCCACATCAAGGAATGCGACGTGCAATGATGACGATTCCCAAGTGAGGCGTAACACACTGGCATTGTTGAGGTCCGTGAGGAAGACGTCTAGTAGTGCTTGGCCGTGGGGCCATACCATAAAGATGTCATCAATAAAACGGAAGAAACACAAGGGCAGATGGTCACGGGTTGCTAGGAACTGCTTCTCTAGTTTGCCCATGAAGAGGTTGGCATACGAGGGGGCCATTCTTGTGCCCATGGCTGTGCCTTTCGTTTGCAGGTAGTGGCGCTCCATGAACCGAAAGTTGTTGAGGCGGAGGACCATGTGCGCAAGTTCTGTGAGAAACGGGGCGTCTGGTTTGGTGCCGGGTGGCCGGGTTCTAAGGAAGTGTTCTAGGGCGGCTAATCCCTGTGTGCTCGGGATATTAGTGTACAATGACGTGACATCAATGGTGACCAATAGCGAGCCTGGTGGTAGTGGCGTGTCGAGTTGGTGGAGTTTCTCGAGGAAGTCGTAAGTGTCCTTGATGTGCGAGTCAAGGTTGGCAACAAGCGGCTGGAGATGGTAGTCAACAAAAGCGGAAATCCTCTCAGTTGGTGAACTATAACTGGAGACTATGGGTCGGCCTGGATTCCCTTGTTTGTGGATCTTCGGAAGCAAGTAGAATACAGGTGTCCGTATGGTATCCGGTGTGAGGGCTTTGATTGTCTTGTCGTTAAGGCCTTGATGTGTTACGTGGGTGGTTAGGAAGTCGGAGACTTTCTTGAGGTGCAAGTTGGTAGGGTCCTCCTTCACCATTGATCACCATTGATGTCACGTCATTGTACACTAATATCCCGAGCACACAGGGATTAGCCGCCCTAGAACACTTCCTTAGAACCCGGCCACCCGGCACCAAACCAGACGCCCCGTTTCTCACAGAACTTGCGCACATGGTCCTCCGCCTCAACAACTTTCGGTTCATGGAGCGCCACTACCTGCAAACGAAAGGCACAGCCATGGGCACAAGAATGGCCCCCTCGTATGCCAACCTCTTCATGGGCAAACTAGAGAAGCAGTTCCTAGCAACCCGTGACCATCTGCCCTTGTGTTTCTTCCGTTTTATTGATGACATCTTTATGGTATGGCCCCACGGCCAAGCACTACTAGACGTCTTCCTCACGGACCTCAACAATGCCAGTGTGTTACGCCTCACTTGGGAATCGTCATCATTGCACGTCGCATTCCTTGATGTGGATGTCTATTTAGAATCGGGCCGGCTGAGGACTGATGTTCACTTCAAACCCACCAACAAGCAGCTGTACCTTCATCACGACAGCTGTCACCCTACATATACCAAACGAGCACTACCCTACTCCCTAGCAGTGAGAGGCCAACGTATCTGCTCAGATGGTAATGATCTTGCCAAGTATTGCGAACGCATTACCAACGCCTTTGTGGCTCGAGGCTACGACAAGACCACCGTCCAACAACGCATCAATAGACCAGCGAGGCAGGCCATCCCGCCGCCCAATGATGTTATACCTCTAGTCACACAGTGGCACCCTGGACTACAGGCACTCAATGGTATAATGAAAAGTGGCCTTCACATTTTAACATCCTCCACTAAGACCCAAGATCTTGTAAAATCCTTGCCTAGAGTAGCCTTCAGACGCCCCCCGAACATTGCGGACCTAGTGGTCAGGAGAGACTGCCGCATCAGGGACGCTCCTGAAAATGAACCAGCAGGTTCCTACCCTTGCCAAGGAGGTAACGGTTGCTTGACGTGCCCAATTCATCAACCTTCCACCACGTTCAGTGCCCAGGCCACCGGCAAGACATACCCAATAAGGCAACACAACACCTGCCAAACCACCAATGTAGTCTACCAACTGAACTGCAACCACTGCCCTGCCGAATATGTTGGCCTAACTAAGAACTCGCTTAGGTCACGGATGAACGGGCACAGGCAAGACACAAAAAACCTGACCATGGACAAACCGGTGGCTCAACATGCGGCATCCCATAACCTGGCATTCAATGGATGTTTCAACACCAGAGTGATAAAATCCCTCCCAGCCAGCTGCAACCCAGGCGAACTAAGACGGTGGGAGTTGGCCCACCAGTGGATCACTAAATCTAGGTTGGCTCCCAACCTAAACATCCGTTAGTGATAGCCCTCTCCCCCTCTCACCTCCCTGCCACCACACCCCCCAACAGCGCCTTGTAAATATTGTACATATATATATATATATTTTAGTCTAGTCTATTATAGTTGTTTAGTTGACTAGAGTAGTTGCAGTAGCCATTCTTCTCTCGAGTGAGCAAGACCTCGGTCGAAACGTCTCGTTATATTTTGTATTATGTCTTTATGTGTACTTCAAACTCGCAAATCCGTCATCTTACTACACGAAGGTAAGCTGTTGCATACTTCTATAATAGGCATAAATATATGGGCCTGCTACATTCCACCCAATTTTCATATAGGCCTACCCAGGTAAAGTATGACTTTGTGGAGTTAGTGATAATGACATAATTGTATCCTAGTTAGTTATTTTTTGCTTTGATATAGGTAGGCCTACCACAAAACATGAAACGATTTATGTCTTACAATATTCCGAATTCTAGGCCTTAAAAGCCTTTGTATGCTATGCTCAACATGCATGCGCACATTATCACGTGTTAAATGGGGACGTGCATGTATTCAACACGAATGTCAAGTGTACCCAAAATATATCTGACAAAATAGCATGGCATTCTTAGCATGTTGCTATTGCAGGTGATTTCTTATGCATCAGAGATCTTGGTGATAGGAAGTTTGTCTGCATAGCCTTATAAGATAGCAAATACAAATTGTCATCATTTACATTAGAAATCACCCTCACCTTGAGATCTTCAATGGTAAAATGGCAAGATTTTGTCCCATGTGAAATGAGACCTATTTTAGCAATAAGTGAAGAATAACTGCCATTAGAATGGACACTTTATTAAATCAATTATTTAAATAAAAAACATTCAACTAGGAATGACTCTTAATTAATTCATAGCCTCATAAACCATGTCAAATCAACGCTTCATTTTAGGGTTAAGTTCTACACTAAATCTATAGGCCTAACTAGACTAGTATAGACTGCCGGAAACAATTCTTATATCAATTTCATAGTTGTAGGCTTAGTAAAACTTTGCACATCATAATGATTTTACTATAGGCCTACTTCTTAAAGACAAAAACATCAAGTGCAAGGACTTTCTATGCAAACTACTACACACGCCTCCAGTAACCAATAGCTGGCCAACAGCAATCAAGTGATTTCTTATGCATCAGAGATCTTGGTGATAGAAAGTTTGTCTGCATAGCCTTAAGATAGCAAATACAAATCATCATCATATACACAGAAATCACTAGACCTAGGCTAGTCAAACTTCCGTTCTTGAGCTAATACTTGGAGATATCGTACTGTAATTAAATTATTCTGCTCAGATTGTCAGGTTTCCACAATGTATCTGACAAATGCCAGACATTCAGTTGAAGAAATTCATATAGCATCATTGCAGACGAAACCATACAGAACATATCACAACCACACCTCGGCTTTACTTACCTCAATGGGGTCTACATCGTGGGCAATGACAACCAGCTGAGCTTTCTTTTGCTCAATTAGTTTCGTGACGGTGTTGGCTCCCTGACGAATAACATTGGGTCGTTTTGTGGGGGCGTCTTCCTTCTTTGCGACTTTCTTCTCTGCACGTGCTCGGAGACGGTTCTTCTTGGCCAAAGCAGTCTCTGGTTGATATTTCTCGAGTATTTTAAAAAGTGCGGTAGCTAACAACAAAGAATACAATCGTTTAGAAAAATAGGCCTATCCTTGTTCCAGAAGTTAGGCTATGTGTAACTTTTCCAAATATGACAAAATATAATGAATAACACACTGACCCTCCCATATAGGGCCTAGATACAATTCAAAGTGTTGGTAGTGAAATGGTATATTAACAACTACATTAATTATATAGTTTATCTTGGTGGCTGTGAGCCCAGGCCTTGGACCAAGGCCAATCAAAAGCACTGAAAATGTTAGAATTCAACTAGGCCTACATACAATTTAATAATAACCAAAAACATATTATCTCACCAGTCTGCTTGTCAAGTGTCTGTGTAAACTGGTTGATTGGTGGAGGAACCTTCAGCCTTTTCTGCAATACTGCCCGTTGGCGCTGAACACGGATGTATTTGGGCCACCGGACAAATCGGCTAAGATCACGTTTTGGCTGGACATTTTGGCCTAGTTGCAAAAATGACACGATTAAAGTTAATTAGTTACAAACTTAAGAACATCACTAAATTACAAGATCTAACAAAGGACCTCATTAATACAGAGATAATTTGGTTGGGTGGGACTGGGACCATACAATATATGGCACCGACTCGACAATATTTAGTGGTGTGAGAAATCTCAATTTCTCATTCTCCATCCCCCCCCCCACAAATAATTCTAGGAAGCATTTAAACTTGATAAATTTGAATTCCCACCCATGGTTGGCAAAACTGCTACCAGCAACTAGCAGTTAGCTCTGCCATCTGCACAGCATCTCAGATTGACTAAAAGTCCGTCGCAGATAGTGAAGCTAGGCTACCTCCGATCACTCAAGATAACTGCATTAAAAGAACGCACTCATAGCAGTAGACCACCTGGCTACTACACGGTCTAGGCTGCATCAAATTTGTCAGCTGTTGCTCAGTGTTAAAAAGCTCGTTTGGTTAATCAACATCAATCTTCAGATGAAGAAATTCAAATTAGTTCATCATTGCAACAGAATCCAAATTTGCAAAATGCATAACACCAAAGAACAAAATACTTTACTTGTATCACATTTATATAGTTTTTTTTATGTGCTTGCATGTGGTGGGACTGGAAATGCATTGAAAATACTGATATAAAACTACTACTGTAGGGGCCTAGTGGAATTAAAATGTAAATAATAATTTGGTTACGGTGCGCCGACAGATACACATTTTATTTGTTCCAAACCAACCAAGAACGGCATCCCAGCTTCCTGTCAACACTAGAATACCGTTAATAACGGTAAGTTTAAAGACATCGAGTGACGTAAACATCCATTTAAACCATCCTACTTTCTTTAAATTAGAGAGTAGGCCCTACTGCTTTTATTGTAGCACTCACTTTTCATGTGTATCCGTCAGTGTACTTGTACCAATAACTTTTCTATGCCTACCAATCCCAAAGTTCCTTGGCCTTTTCTCAAACAGTGGGTTAACAACCTTTTTAACTTCAGGCTTCTTCACAGCCAATGGGGCTGCCGCGACTTTCTTGCCCACTGGCTTCTTCTTGGGCTGCGAAAACCGTAACAATGATTATGCCTCATAGTAGTATAAATTATTTTGAAGATTTTGGAGCTACCTTATGTCCAGAGCTATGCATTTATGGGGGCAGGGGCAGTGAGGGGGTTTAATTACCCCCTCCCCCAAAGCACACACTACAGCTTTTTATTTTGTGGTTATGTATCAGTCAACTTGTGGTATTTGTCTGCATAGCCTTATAAGAATAGCAAATACAGAAATCATCATTTACATAACACATCATTACATTGGATGAGGCCCGGGCTCAGAAGAGAAATGTTGATAAAAGTGCACCATTAGGCCTAGGCCTACGGTTTGAATGTAGGCCCATGGAAACGTTAATTCATGGCAATGAGATACCCAGGAATATGCCTATCCTAGGCATATTAGGTTCCATGTGAGGCCTAGGCATTTATTTATGCACAATGGGTCAATAGAGAATGCAAGGTTACCAATCATCATGGGGCCTAGCCCTAGTTCCTAGGAGCTTCCCAAAGGTGGTCAGGCTCGGGCATATTCACATAAACACATGCCTAGGCCTAGGCCTAGGCTAGGCAGACTTCTCTGTGATAATCACTGTCACATTCATAGGCTTAGGCTAGGCCTTGGCTGATCTTGAAATATAAGTTAGCTAGGCCTAGGTCTAGGCCTAATCAAATCACACTTTCTCAACATTAATCAGTCGCAAAACCAAAATCGACATCATGCATTTAGTTATTAGGTTTAGGCCCTCCATAGGCCTAGGCCTAGGCCTACCCATAATATCCCCGAGTTACGGTAGGCCTAGCCTAGGGCCTAGGCCCCGAACCGCTTTTAGGCCAACATGAATTTTAGGGTTATGTTAGGAGCAAGACGGTTGTAGTTTAGTCTAACGTAACTTATAAAGTGAACATAATTAATAATACTAGAATGTCTATTATCATGAACAACGGAGGTTTAGATTATTAATATCAAGTTCGTATACTAATGTTAGGTCTAGTTATAGTCTATTTGAATCGGCAGAGTCGCATGTCATATTGACGAAGTGGCAGAATCGCATTCCTACAAGCTGCATTTAATTTACTTATAGTTACACAACAGATGTAAATAAAACTTATATACACATTGTACAATATAAAATTAAGTAATTACCTTCTTCTGAACCATTGGATGTAATTAAACACGACGGATTGAGGCGAAAATGAGCGGATATTTCACACGAAATAATCCACTAGAGGAATCGCCGTTTCTAAAGATCTTAACCGGAAATAGTCATCAGAAAGCAATGTAAAGATGGCGTTAGGCGGAAACCAATTTTCATCATATACTAGGCGGCAGTGGAAAGCGCGGTTCATGAATTTAATTCAGAAAATGTTCAGTAAACAATTATATTTATAGTATTATTGATTAATTAATAATTATAAATACATAAATAATAATAATAAAAATAATAATAATAACAATAACAAGCAGACTTAAGATCTTCATCACTGATTCCGTCTTACAACGGGCCGCTAAACATAGTTAGAATGGGTCTAAATTGAGTCTGGTCCTAAATTGTGAATGGTGATCTGAACTTAGAAGCTACCTGTGGGCTAATATTTTAAATTTTTATTTTATGAGTTGTTAACATTGGCAATTGATTTTCGATTTATATTGCGACAGTGAATCATGATTGCAGTGTTTTTCATTCACCATCTGTACAGTTGTGGGATTATTAGAATTTAGAAAGGGTTCTAGTGGTACAATGGGGAATATGCATAATTTTTTTTTAGCATTTTACTAGATTAGGATTGACTTCCTGAATACAAAAATATTTTATTTCGATGACATAGAATAAAGTTTCATTTATAAAAACGAGCTGAAAGTTTCCCACATATTTATGGCGGGAAAAACGGGGCATACGTCACCTGCCATGTATCAGCAATCAACCAATCATAAAATGATAAATAAAATAACGCTTATTTGGAAATTATCATATCCATAATCATATAAAATCGAATTAATGTCTAGTACGCCTAGTAATAAATTTTGAAGCCCAATTACTATAAAAACAATAATACCAAACCTATTTTCATAGAATATCAGTAAATATTGGGTGTTGTTATTCATATGAAGCAGACTTGACAACGGCTTGAGTAAAAATTTTGACAAGGTTAGCTTGATAACCTTGAAAATTTGATTGTTTCGTCTAGGAGGCGGTGGCACATTCCAAGGAGGTTATATGCAAAGTCATTCTCTCATTCATATAAGCAGTGATTTTCATGGATTGTGACGTCACATACCGTTTAAAAATAAAAGTGCGGGAAATAGATAATCAAAATCTTTGAACGTGTATAGAAGTATGATGAATTAATTTTAAAACTTTTAAATTAGGTTTGTGATGTCTTTAGATGAATAACAATATATTCCACGTACTTTCAGAGCTGTAGAAAATTCATGCACATTCCCTATACAGTTGCCTTGAACCAGCCAGGTTTTCGGTCAGTGCTACTGTTATGAGCAAGCAGGTTTATAGGGAGCGAAGGAGTAAAGAGACATGGCTTTGTTTAGGATCGGGAGCTCACAACTCACGCAAACAAGATAATAATCAAGACCTATCTATATGACTGTTGTGATACCCACTTTCAACTTTAATCTGGCACTAAACTTTTTTTAGATCTGGACTAAATATTTAGCGGCACATTATAAGACAGGGCCAAGTCGTGATTGGACTCTGGGCTGTTTGTTGTGCAGGTATTAATGAGATACGGTCATGTCAGTGGATGATAGTGATGGATCAGTCTAGAGGCCCGGGGGGGAAACGTTAAGAAACCAACAAAAATAACATTGCAAAGCAGCCCAGAGGTCAGCCACTACTCATCTAGCGTTGTGAATTAATGTTTCCAAGAAAACCAACATGTCCTGTTATAGCCCAAAGAATTGAAACATAATTACAGTAATATAAAGCAGACCTTTGATTTTAATAATTAATAGATTATTTTGTATAAGAGCCTATAATTCTACAACGATATTAGACCAAATAAACTTGGAATGTTACATGAATAATAAAAGAACAACCAAGCTCACAGCATGTTTTCATGTAATTGTAATGCAAATACTTCAATTACATCAAGTGTGATGCTACAAAATGCACAGGTTAGCACTAACTAGGTAGATTTCTTTACTAAAATATATCAATGATGAATGATAATAATGGCAGCTTTAACATTTGAAATAGATTATACAATTAAATATTAATCAATTTACTAACACTAGACTAAACATAAATCACATGGCATATCTTGCTAACAATTACCTTAACACTTTTAGCAGCTACTTATTGGCCCCATAGACAATTAAGGCACAATGGTCGCAGTTACAACTTTCTGTTCACATTGAAATATTATTTACATTTTTCAAGAACGTCACTTAAGAAAATGTGTAGGATGCGCACAGAAATGGCACTTTATGAAAGACTAGCTGGATTTACACAATTAGCATGAGAAAATTGTATAGGGCAAACAAGATTCCACTGTAACCCAAGGATGACTGCTAGTTGCACAATAGCTCAGTAATAAGAATGAAAATGAAAACACAACCCCAATAATCTGAGAAACATAAATTATGTAAAATGCATCTTGTCTTTTCCCCGGTCACATGGTGAATTTGGAGCCCTTATAGCAACGTGGCAAATGTAGGTAATAAATATGGTAATGTCGGTGTGTATGGTAATCAATTCCTGTAACTGAGTGGGAAACTATAAATACAAATTTATTTATATTTTTAAAATGTACATATTAACGTTTACTTTGACACTTAATAGTGACTGATTTTAAAACAGATTAGTGTAATCTAGGTGTGAATATTTAATGGGTAACTACTTTAGAGAGGGTCTCTTATGAGAAAGGATAGAATGAGGTACTTTCCGCTCTTCTTCCTTCCCTCCGGACACTAGAAAAGCATTATAATACAAGATAATGTGTATGTAAACATGTATAGTAGGGACCTTAAAATTCACCATCTTATCATTCTCACTCTTGTTTTAATTACTGAGCTATTGTGGAGTCTACATAATCAATACTGTACAGAGAGCTGATGCAATCGACATGCTACAGAGTACCGTCTAAGGAAATAAGCACCTCTTTTAAAATACACACAGCTTAAGTTCAAGCTGTGTCAGTCTATTTCATGAACGTGAATAATCTATGTAGGTACCATCAGTCACGACTCTACGTAGAGGCACTAAACATTACGAGCAAATGATAAACAATTAACTTATGAATCTTCACACAGGTACCAGTACAGTAGGTACACAAAATTATGAGCTCTTAATAGATACATACATTTATATCACATATGTACATATACCATAACTGCATTTAAGCCACATATCTTTAGATAAATGTTATTGGCAGGCACCATAAATATTACCCTTTACATGAGTACTAAAACTCGAGAAATATTATTACTTATTAATATACATTTTAAAACAAGACTAGTTTTTGGCCAAGTCCTCGAGTATTAAACGAAACAGTATTGATAAGTATAATTAGATACCTAAATAAATCACATTCAAGGGTGTAATAGAGGCTTAAAGACTAGGTTACCAAGTTGTGTATGGGGAAATACAAAAGGAGACCAACAGCTCACCTGAAACGTGGTAGGCGGCCACGTGAGAAGTAGGCCTAGAATACATCACATGTATTCATGTGATGTATCTCCTTCTATCCTTTTTCCTTTCATCAAAGACAACACAGTGATCACATTAAAATTATAAATCGTTGATTAGTATACTAGTTATTAACGCTCTTACAGTCCAATTGAAGAGGAAGAGCAATTGATGGTTAACTACATCAATGACTTTTTATAATGGTACTACTTAAAAATAATCAATTGCGATATGTAGTGAAATGCAATCTACATCAATTACTTGTTTCAATGGGAGTAACAGTAGGCCTACTTTTATGATATGAGTATTCAACACAAGTAGTTTGAAAAACATGAAAATTTAAGATTCTGTTGTTGATACGTATCTTTAAAAATTACATATAAGGACATTCAACACATATTTTTGAATCATGCAAGGCTAGATTAAAAACCCATCAATTTGGCACCCTTGTTTTAGAATAACTAGTCCTTGCATAATTCCAAATTTTTTACATTGAATTGCACCAAGATGGTACAAACAAAAAACCTTGAATTCTCATCTCAAGCTTTCCATGCTCGAACACCTAAAATAAATTGTCACCGTTACATTACGTAACAGATCTGTCTTTACACAGGTACAGGTAGCAAACAAGGAACAGTGGAAGTGGAACACTCTCAGTAGTGTTGGTAGCAGGAACGTTTCAGCACCAGCTTGATCTGTGCCGCCGTCTCCCTGGAGACTCCAGTCGCCGCCAGGATTACAGGTAGCAAACAAGGAACAGTGGAAGTGGAACACACTCAGTAGTGTTGGTAGCAGGAACGTTTCAGCACCAGCTTGATCTGTGCTGCCGTCTCCCTGGAGACTCCAGTCACCGCCAGGATTCCCTCCACTCTGAGGTTAATGAACAAGTAGGGGTTCGGGTAGAGTCTCTGCAGACGCAACGCGGTCGCATAGTTCACGCCCGGCAGCGAATAGTAGAACTGCACCCGCTGGAAACACCAATAGCGGGGCTCGTATTACCATGAGAATTTTACAAAAACTAAGTTTACGAATGAAATAATATTGTGGGGCTGACATGTTTATGATCGTGAACCATTACTCTCTCACATGATAGGGGTGTACTGTACAAAGTACCCGAGTATTCGTTCGTTGATCCTAACTTGGAAAATAACCTGCTATCGGGTACTTGTTTTACTAGTAGGGCTTATTGCTCAAATAACATGACTAAGCAAAATAAAGAAGGAGAGTAGTCCCAAGCAAAAATTCTTTTCCAGGGTGTTTGTCCGAGTACTTGATAAAGAACTGTTGACTTACGTCGTTAACACGTGTCATCAAATCTGCAGGCCACACTTCAATGCAGTGGCCTAGTTTTGCTTCCATATCTATGAGCTTGGCCAAGCATCGAGCAGTTTGCTCTGAAACACACAACATACTATTTAAAAACATGGACTATAATAAAGTATAAACTAGGCTTATCATTAATATTTAATAATGCATAGACCTACTAATATTACAGAAACCAAAATTCTAAAGTATTACATTCATTTAAATTACAAAATATTAAATTAATTATACTAATGAACGATGTTGAAAAATTAGCTTAATCGTTGAAGGAGAGAAGGTGACAAAGAGTACAACTGTGGGAAGACAGAAAAGAGTGGAATAAATTGGTGGAGGCACGAAAAGAGGATGAGGAAGAAATGCTGAATCTGGCAAGCTTAGTATCTATCTACTAGTTAATGCCCTAGATAACGGTGGAAAATCACACTCAAACCGACACACAGTTGGAACTGAGTTAAAGATAACTTTATTATTATTATTATTAGGTACTAGAATAGTTTTGTGAACTGGCCATTAATAAGGATTAAGTGCCGTCAGTCGTTAACACAATATTACATCACAAAACTCACCGTGGTTCACCACGTAAATGACTTTGACTACTGTCCGAAGAGCCATCAGTTTGGCTGCTACACGTTTGGGGTTGTTCCACATGGAACAATTGTGACCGGAAGCTGGACAAAGCTCGTTCTTCTTATCGTTCTCAATAATGAGGTACGGTTTCTGGAACGCAGATCTCATACTGTTGACGATCTTCTCGAGATCTTTGGAAACGTTGTTGGTGAGGTCTGTAAACAGAGTTGTTTGTAAAATGGTGTTATGTTTCCTTAAATATAATTTATGGAATTAACAATATTTTTGTGGTTTTGACAGTAAACTATACCAGACACTTGTTAAATTTCAAAAGGAACTGTTATGTAGGCTATACAATATGTATGTAGGTCTATAAATAATAAATATGATCACATAACACATACAGAACAGAATATAACATTCGTGCATCTGTAATAAAATTGGAAGAACATACATTTTCTAGTTATAAATGCTTAATAACACAGGAAAAGGTCAACAGTAAAAAAACGACGATTTTAAGATCAATTCGCTAAACAGATACGAACACCTAAAGATGAAACTTAGCAAAACATACGTTTTGTGGTGCTAACCAAATGGTATTAAATATTAACATAAAAAGGAAATACTAGAAACAAACCATACTTTTACAGATCTTAACACTTAGGCCTACTATCTAAGGGGAATAACGGAATCAAAGAATAAGACTCACCACTGAACGAGACTCGAGATACTCCCATTCTCCAACTGACAACAAAGTCCGCCTCCTGCATTGATTGTGTAAGTATCTGAAAACAAACATACAATTGACACATTGTATTCCAAGACTTAACTGTCAAGTGCCAAAAATTTGCAGCTCACTAACACCTCAAATGGGTTTTCAAAGAGATCAGATATTGTTGACCAATTTTTAAACTCGTTAATAATTCATTGTTATTTTTGAGCAGAATTATACTACATATTGATATTATTTAATTCAGAAAGTTGGATTGTTGGAGATTTTGTGGTTATATCGCCATTATAAAAGAAACCTACATTTGGCAAATCGATATCAAAGTCATGTCGTCGACAGATAACCAATCCTGAATCAAGGCATCCTTAATAATAACAGAACTCATTAGAAATAAAAATTCAACCTGAATCTGTCAACTCAAAATTAATCAATTCTGTGCAACTAAAGAGCAATAATGTTTGTTTTTACCTTGACATTGTGTCTGGCTCGTAGGTGCGAAACAATGGCCGAAGCCACGGCAACTTGCCGTTGAGCAACGATCAGAACGAGAGGGTCACTGCGAGGCTTTGAGGCTTCCTTTTCAATTAACTTGTTGCCTTCATCGATTAGTGTATGGCTTGATGGTGCGGTTTTCCTGTAGGTGTTGAACACATCGCATTTATTTAATCCACTATCCGTGCGAGAGGAGCTACTAATAGTAGCGGTAACTAGGGGTAATATATGTTTAGACATGGTATCCACGGTCTTGGGTTTACACGCAGTATCAGTGCTACTATATAAATTGTCATCCCAATTAACATCTTGTAAGAGATCTTCATAATCATGAACGTCCAGCAATGCGGAATTATTTACAGTAGGAACCCGACCATCTCCGAGGGATTTTCTCGGCTGGTTCGGCACTGCAAACACATGTTTACTGCCTTCGCTCGTCTTCTGATCGGGACCCAGAATTTCGGCGGAATTATTTTCCGCGCTGTCCGAAGAGTCCAACGTCATTATCCGTCTCCTCTTTCTACTCTTCTTCGTCGACGGGCTCTCCGTCCGGGACTCGTCCGAGCTTCCCGGCCCGTCGAGTTTGCGTTTCTTCCGCCTCGTCTTCTTCTTCTTCCGGGCCCGCCGCAGACGGTGTTCCGCCAACTCCAGGACCGACATCTCTGCCGGCTCCTCGGTCTCCGCGTCGTCGACGAACGAGTCGTCTAGGTAGGAGTCGTCGTCGCGGACGGCCTGCGAGAAGACGCAGGGCCGGTGGACCGCGGGTCTGTCGCGCCCGACGTCCGGCGCAGCGTGGATCCTGTAGCGGATGTACTGGGCCTGGATGTTCTGCGTGGCCGTCGGCTGAGACGTCTCTCCGTCGTGAACAAAGCTCTCGTCGTACTCGTCCAGGCCGGACGTGTTCTCTCCGTCGGTCGAGTCTCGTCGGTCGACCGAGCTCTCGCTTGCCTCGTCGTCCAGGTAGGCACAACCCTTGCGTTTAGACGTCGCGCCCCCGGTCTCCTTGACGACGCGTTTGGCCACGCTCTTCGCGTTGCCGAGCGGAGTCTCGAAATCGTCGTCGTCCGACGAGGAAGAAACAAGATTGGTTCGTTTTGACACGATCGAGCCGTTTAGACGTTTCTGTATAAGTGGAGATTCCTCGGAAGTGGTCGATATATTAGCCAGGACTTTGGGCCCCTTTCTCGCTCCTCCTATGGTGCTATCCGAACTGATGTTATTGTCGGAGAGTATTTTACTCCTGTTGACCGATCTTTCTTCAAGCACTGGACTACACTCGAAGATGGTGGTGTTGAAGCAGGTGCTTCCAACTCCGGCCTTTAGCTTACCTTCCTCGTAAACCTTCCTTCCTCGTAAAACCTTCCTTTCTCGTAAAACCTTCCTGGTAAACTCGGGAGGACTAGGTTGTTCCGAGAGACTCGGCTGAAAGTCACATGCGAGGGAAGATTTTTCTAACATCATATCTGCCTCCTTCCAAAGATCTTGTGTGTCTTCATTACTGACTACCAAACTGCGTTTGACTTTTTGCCTTTTGATTGGTGTACATTCGTTCAGTCTGTTCCCAATGAATACGTTCTCGTTTTCAGCAGATTTGTTACTAAAATTTGTCAGAGTATTATTAGGTCTATTCAATGAATTATTCAACGTTTGCTTTTTGGGGCTAGGCGGTTTCGAATTTTCCTCTTCTTCCTCGCTTAACGATGGCAGTTTGATATTACGTTTTAAGTTTGGAATTGGATCTTTTGCATTTAATGGTTCATGTTTCTTCAGTGTTGAAACATCATTAAAAGCAAGCACATAATCCATTTGCTCTTGGTCATCAAAACGATCCTTCTTCACAGTCCCATTATGCCTAGATGATACTATTGGCATTAGAGGGAGCAAAACATTTTCTTTGCCATTATTTCTACTAAGATTTTTCAAGTCATGCACACCGTTAAATGTCCGAACATCAGTAGACTCCCCAGAACTATTGATTTCAATGCAATCAAGGATTTGCTCCTTACAACTAGTCTTTCGAACAATATCCAAATCGGGCACCTGGCTTGTTTGGTTTACCCTTGAAGATTTTATACCTAGTTTCTTTGTACATTTTACGTTAATACCATTGGCAGTTGGAGGTGTATCAGGACACTGCTGGGTATAATCGTCGTCACTCGCAAACAAATCTTTATCGCTGTCATAATTGTTATTAGGCCTACGCACAGCATGTTCTCTCTTAGGTTTTAAAGAGAGTTTACTGCTTCCTGCCTCGTTTCTTGTCAACTTGTGACCTGACGTTGAAGCTTTGCTCAACTCGCTCTTGTGCGCATCCACCTTGGCCAACATTTGATCTATTGTGTACATACTTTCTTCGCAAGTAGTCTCGTAGTGCACGCTTTTAGAATTGCACGGTTCCATCTTGGACCGATTTCCTTTAGCCTCAGTGGGATGGAAATCAATTTGCGTTTCGTCGTCCGAAACCCCATCAAAGATGCTGTCTATGTTATCGTTGTCAAAAACATTGAAATGTATACTGGGTACAATTACAGTTGTTTCTCTAATATGCTCTTTACCTTTAATCAATGACACTTGCTTAAAACTGTCCTCGTTAGCACTCGAGCCTTCTTCAGTAATTGGCGTTAACACGTTTCCCTTCATAAAGGTAGGTCTAACGTAACCGACACGTCTGACAGTGTCAGGTTTGTTTGGAATATTAGCAGCTGGACCACTGAGTTTTGAGCTGGTAGTGCTCTGAGAAAACAAAGCGACTTTGTGTTGCTTCGGAGTGGAGCTGACTGGTCCATAAGGTAACCCCGATACCATTTTAGTACGCGCATTGCCCTGACTTTGTAAACCCAATATTGGCGACACGGCAAAATTGTGTACTGGCACTTTCTCCGACTTCCCCTTAGAACTGCCAATAACAGGCGATTTCAAATGCATTTCCGTTTTCTCACAAACCACCTTAGGTTTTTCTGTATTTTTGCTAGTGTAACTCGTGCTTCTTAAGTCAGACATCGGTTCAGTGATTGAATGCATCTCCAATTTCTTTTTCACTTTTGAATTTGGATTGCGTGAACGTTGGAACATTTCTTCCGGTTTCTCTTCAGAGGAACTAGGAAAATAATGTGTTATTTTGTTACTGTCGGGTGTGACCATATGAAAAACAGCGGTGGGACTTGCTAGAAAACCAAACGGGCCTTTAATATTTGGTGATTTCAGTTGATTGTGAAAGATGCTGTCGTCTTGATCCGTCTTATTTTCTTCTGCTTTAGAAGTGTTTTTAGTGTTGTCTGACTTTCTGTTCAATGACAATTTCATTTTCTTTGCTCCCCTTTTCTGGTTACCACCCTGTCGTTGTGATTTTAAGATGGGCGATTTTGCTTTCTCGCCGGCCTTAGAAGTTTTCTCGTTCTGTGACATTCTTGAATCCTTTTGTGAAGCTAGGATGGGCGACAAGGTCATCTCCACTTGTTTAGAGGGTACACTTTGGTTTACTGACTTGGGTGGATCCAATCGATCATCCACATGTAAAACAGGTTGGCATGGCGCTGCCTCCAACAGTTCAGATCTTTGATACGATGTTGGTACAACTGATGAACTCTTGGCGACGTTCATCTCCACACTGATCGAGGAGTTATGTGGTTTGTCTGTAAACGTCGAATCTCTTTCGTGACCGATATCATCGTCGTCTTCTATAAGCAAGCAGTCAAGACCCAAATCAAAGTCGAGCTGTTGTTTTTCGGCATGTGTTGAGGTTTGCCACAAGTCATTTACATTTTCTTTATCGTCTTTTATGTAACTATTAACATTTGAATCTCCATTTTCACTACCATCTTTTATATGACAATTAAGATTTACATCTTGATCTTTCTTTTGACTAGAAATTTGGAACACGTTTGTATAATGCTCCTGCAACCATTGCAAAACTTCGTCTGCTTTTTCCTTGTGGGTTCTCTGACGTTGTTCTCTGGGTGAATCATGACTGCAAAGTCCACTACAAATGTTGCAGCTACCAGTTCCCTTGTAGCCCTTAATCTGCCTCTGCCACAAGGGGTTTATACAGGCCATTTCACTGTCAACCTTGCCGATCACTGCTAGCAATCTCTCCTGTATGACCACCTTTTCAATGGGAAGTTGTATTTCTACCTCTGCAACAGAGAATACACAATTCATATCATTTTTCATCACGTATTAATTATTTACACAAACATGATAATGTATATAATATGCATTATGCATTATGCAAATCCAAGGCAAATATAGGCCTATATATCAATTTCCCTCAGACCAAAAGCTGAGTTTTAAATTTCAATAGTATTTAGAATAGAAAAAACATATCATTTGCAAATAGTAAATACACTTTTGTTGCGATTTAATTTTGATGGTACATAGTGAAGACATATTTAGGCCTAAAGTAGAAAACAAAGTGATGCAATTCAATGTTATCAATTATTATATATTTCCATAAATAATAATTAATAATACACAATACTTTTCATACCTTCATCTATGATCAATAAGTCATTACTCTCGTTGAGAGGCTCAGTTGGAATCCCCATCTGGTCAACTGCTTGCTGGAGATTTGTGATGCCAGGGGGGCTGCTGAGTTTTGCAGGACTTTGTAGAAAGCAGTGCATGATGTCCTTTGGAGCATTTTTCCTTGCAGGGACACTGTTCTTCTTTGTCTTCTTTTTCTGCAACAACAGGAAGGATACAAAACTATTGAAGCAACTATTGAAAGAGTTTAGAATGTCAAATGATAATAAATTTAAATTCAGGTACAATCTACTTACAACAGGTGTTTTCTTTCCAGTTTTTTTCTTTACCGGCGTTTTCTTGACGTTTTCTGTTTTAGTAAGCACTTTCTTTCCGTTTTCTGCTTGCTGTTTCTTTGGCTTGAGCTTCGTTTGACAAACCATTTGCACAAGTTGAGAAACATTACCTGGAAGAACAAATTTAAAGGTAATATATACGTTTGATACCAGAGTAGCGACATCAAAACAAGTTGCTTTTAACCAAAATACCCTAAAAAAGTTGCATAAAAGTTAACTAGTTAGCCTAACTACTGATTATTCAGCAACTGTGTAACGCCACTCCACCAAATCAAACATTAATGTAAATAGATTAAAATGAAGGTTGCCATTTGGAGTGTTTGTGCCACCATGATTCAGATTATTATAAAAATTTAAAAAATTAATTATTGGAAACATAAATCAAAATAAAATGTTTCAAATTTAATACAATATGAATATATATATATCTTGACCCCGTTTCCAACATTAATTTATCGGGTAGGGGGGAGTAGCAGAGTACTCCATGTCTTGGGCTAATGTCTTCGTTGCCGGCTAGCCAGGCCTGACACAACCACCTCCTCAACCTCTTCCTCGATCACTTCTTCCGTTACCAGAGGGCTGTTTAGTAGTTCCCTCCATCTCTCACGGTTTTCCCATAGTCTTTCTGCTTCAACTTCGTTCCATGATCTTCAAATTTAATACAATATCAATAAAAATAAACTACACTAATAAATCTGGTGAATGAGCTTATGTGTAGCTAAGTCGTCAGAGGGAAACTCTCCTTCGCACTTTAGCCAGACTACAACTTACATCCAGTAATAGATTCGTTCATGTCCCCGGTGTTCAATTTTTCTGAATAGGCCATGAGGTCGACCAAAATATCCGTGTCCGTTGAGTGGTTGCCCTTGGGTCCACTCTGCCTGAGCCTCTGCCAATCGATGTAATTGCCCAAGTCGATCTTGTTCCTCTGGGCTAATGTATTGTCGTTGTTGAATTGCATTTCATCTGTGAAGAATATTAGCGATATACGGATTTAGATTTTGCATTTTTTAAATACAAAAAATACTACTTTTGTATTAGTTTGCAGCTATTGGATTACATTTAAGTCACATGTAGCAATAACATAGATCATAACAGTAGCTTTGTCATAAAGAATGAGATATAGGCTACAGTATACACCCATAATAGGCCTACCTCATTATATTATAGGCCTATTAAACATAACTAAAACTACGCTAATAATACGGCCTTACTAGTTGTCATTGTAAACAAAACCAGAGATAATACTGGGCAAATGACCAAACAATTGTTAAAACTTTGTTAAAACTACAAAAGCTTAAGTCCGATTACACTAAATTAACTTTAAGAATCAAACAGCTGGTAATTGGTGATTCGCTACAAATAAACATGGCGACTGCCATTGGAATGTGATGTTCATTGAGACCACGATAACCAAACCGAGCTTACTAAAACAAAGTTGGTGAATTGGAAGTAAATTGTTTACCTAATGGCATACGTACGTAAGGAGTGGTCCTCTCACCTGCGGTCATGAGACAGGAAAACCTCTGCGGAGGGAGCAAGTCTTCACCATCTAACGGGTTCTTTCCGTTGTACATGGCCAACAGGCCTTGGTACATCTCCTCCGTTAGAAACACTTCCTTCTCTTTCTTTGTGCCTTTGGTCATGTAAGCACGCAGGTCTTGGTTCTTGCCCTTGGTTACCTTCGGGGTAAATTCTTCCCGTTTCGGTATAATTAGCATCTTACGACAGGTGGGTTGTTCCATGCCTAATAAAAACGCAGAAATGAAAACACTGAATAATGTTCAGTTGTTCAAAAGTGTTCAAAATTCCAATACTGTAATCGGATATTCTATGGAAACATTTAAATAGATGTTACATTGTTACTTCATACGTGCTAAATAATGTTATTTTTTTTAAATGGGTGTCTAAGTATTGAAATAAAAATTATACTTTTACATATATTTATGCAAGTTAGTAAATAACTAACCTTGTGGAAACATATCAGGGTTTTGACGGTAAAAAAACGGCTGGAGTTGGTTGCTTTCACTAGCTATTTTCTTCCTGATGTCGATGTTCTGTTTGAGTGCAGTTTTGTACTTGGTAAGCTCCTTGCCCTGAGAACAAAGACACTTAGTTCTTAGAAGAGAAGAGCCATAGTGCTTGTAGAAGCAATGTAGGAACAAGATCAGTTTGAGTAGTACTGTACGTGCAATGCATAGCTAAAAATAGGGACCCTGAGAAATAGAAAATAAAATGCCCCCATTTCGTTATAAAAAATCGTTCATTTCAGTAAGTAGGCCTATATAAAATCAAAATAAATGCTTCATATCGTCATAAAAATATCATTTTAATCACTACTCATCAGCAAGATAAACAACTGCAGTATCAACCACAGCCGAAATTGTTTGCTGTCAGTCGTGTTCGATAATAATAATTTCTACTGTCACAGTCAGAAATAGGCTACATTAATTTAGAATCGTTGGTTGTGTTAAATGTTTAAATGTGGCGTTTAAATCCAAAATAAATCTAGATTTCAATACCTAATAGAATATAATGAGGAGATAATTACAAAAATGTACTATTTTGATTGTTAAATTCCCCAACTAACTCACATGCTAGTATAACGTAAACCCGTTACCTCCGAGACGAGATGCACGATGCGGCCGTCCCGTAGCCGGCCGGTTCGTCCCATCCTCTGCACGAGTCGGGTGTGCGAGACGACGTCGTAGCAGACTATCAGGTCAACCTCTCCAATGTCGAGACCCTCTTCCCCCACGCAGGTCGCCACCAGCGTGTTTGTGTGGCCCGAGCGAAACTGTTGCAGTATCTATGTGGCCAACATTCAAGCAACACCTTTATACGTGTAAGCCAGCACAGATAAAAGGCACGGTAAAAATCCAGAAAGGTAAAGGTTAAAGCAGATAATAATGAATACTTGAGAGTAATTTGTTAATACAGTAATTCAAATGAATAAAATTTACCTGATACAAACAAAATATGGTTTTTATTATCTTTGTAGTCCTATTAATTTCTATAGCCTAACTTAACTCATTGACGATTCCAAATTTTTTGAATCAATAACTTCCCTAATAAGTGTATACATATTTTGTGTTTGCTATTTTATCAATTGGTTTGTTATTTTTGTTTAAGTTTGTTAGTAGTGTACTAGCATGTAAGCTCTGCCACACCTCTCATCAAAGCAAGCAATATTACCTTGCATGGTTCACTTGAACCATGCAATGTCTTGTAGACTAGCCTACAGTTATTTATCACTAACAAATGCATTAGATTAGTTTACCTTCTTCTGGTGACATTGCTTAAGTCCTTTTGAATTTTTAGTATCAGACTGTCCGACAAAAATCCGGGGCCTCACGACTGGTCGAGATTGGTTGAGGATAAACTCGACTTCGTCCACAGTTTCTCGGTACTAGTCAAACCAGAACAAGATGTATTAAAGGGGCCATAATATAATAATGAAACAAGAAAACAATCTATGCATTGCATACTGGTATGTTCCCATGCAATTGATGTCATTACAAAACATTGTTTAATTCTAGTAAAATTATAAGAACCCTTTATAGGTATGCCTACTACCAAATAATGGCATGAGTATTGCCCGCTTGACAGCATGCAAGTGAATGCCCAAGGAGTAGGGATGAGATGAAAAAAGCATTTAAAATCCTAAATGTTTAACCTTGCTTTAATACAACATTTATACCTAACTACGCCCCTACCTAACATAACCGTGGATCACCTACAAGTCCAACCTATGTAGTAGGTTAAAGTAACTACAACATGAGACAAGTACACAACACATGTACAGTAATGTCTCTGCAACATACACTGTAATTAATATATAAAGTAATTAGTAATTACTAATTTAACAGAATTAAAATGAGAAGCTCACCTCACAGAAAATGATTACTTTCGAAGACACGTTCTTATCTTTTAACTGGTCGAAGTGTTCGAGCACTATGTCTCTTACTTTCTCCATCTTTGGGTGGCTACCGACATACTGGGGCCCACTGGCAATCTGGGTCTGAAAACAATGGCAATGTACTGAATCCTGATATTATTGAATTGATAGAAGGTAGGGATGTAAATCGGAAATTATCCGGACATTTGAAATTCCTGGCACAAATTTTAGTTCCAGAATTATGTTTAGAACAAACCTGCTTTACTACCACTTACTAACCAAACACAAAAAATAAGAGTGTTAAGTTTCCACGTCTGTTTTAAACCCACGTAGTTACAGTGTGTACAGTACAAACAATTGATACCTATGTAGTTCCTTTTACAATTTGAAGAACATACAAATACAATTTCACACTTAAATATGCCCAACTGATGGATGATGTTTACGCTGATATTTCTGCAGCCCACACATTCCCATACTGTGCTGTCTCACAGCAGCATATTTACATAATTTAACTTCATTCAGGACCTAGTCTAAGTACCAACCTGTAAATATTTTCCAATTACCATATGTGTATGCACTAACAGAAAAAAATACAATAAATAAATACCAGTATCACCATTGAGTTTCTTACAGTAACAAACTCAATGGTCGCTCCAAAACCCACTCACCGGGTTCATTATGGACTCGTTCGGGTCACGCTTATTTACGTCCGTCTGATCCACGTAATTCTTCACATCGGCCATCAGCTCCTGGAATGGCTCAGAGTTCTCAAGCCGAGCCACCAACGACCATTTGTCTGGGTTACACCGAAACGCTGCAACACAAACAGTTCAAATCTGTCAAAGGTTTCTTTAAAAGATGTAGAAAAAAAATGCGTGTCCAACTTTTACAGTTTTCTTCAATAACTTACATTCCATTGCATTGTAGAAAGCTCTTAGTCCACTGGACTCCAGCATATCTTTGGCATGACACAAAGGTATGCAAAGTGCAAAATCTGCAGCCATTTGGCCTTTCATGCTTGGGTTGAAACTGCTGGGAGGATTGAGGTAAAACCTTTGCTGAGCTTGCACCAACTATGAAACAAACAAACAAAAAACAGTTACACAAGCTACACCCCAATAAATGGCATGGAACAACTTTAGAAGGTATTGTATTGTATTGTATTTACAGTATTGTAGGTACAGTACCTAGCTACAAACTTTATTTGTATTAATATACCCAATGGCAATAATACAGTATAATACTTGTTTTGGTAGTAAGCTTCTTATGAAATTAGGTGTGGCAATCTACTTGTATGATCTTTGAAATTGATAAGCTGTTTAAATGCAGATTGTTAAAAAAAATGAAGTAGGCCTACTTTTAAAGATAAACTGATGGAAGAAAATTATTGAAAGTTGAATGAAATGTAGGGAACAGGTAGCCTAAGTAAAAATGATATTGCTTAAATAATTACTGTGGTTTAAATAGCCAAATGGTCCAAGTGGAAGTTTTTAAACATACTAGATATTATTTATACAGTACAGTTGTATTCTATTTATTTGGGAAACTATTCTTGTATGTTTTAAAGCACCTACCCCATATTTTGACAGCGTACACCCAGGGAGTAGTTTGTTGTTGCGCAGCTGCCTTGCAAACTGATCAATGATCTGAAACAATAACAAAAGTAACACAAAACAAACTTTAAACTAGACAGGACCTAGTAAGTAGACATCAGAGTGTTACTTGTCTGCTATGTACAAAGTTGGAGGCGGTGGCAAGAGGTCAAGAGCTTTGCACATTGAATAACGTCATGTGGTAACCCAAACTACATGTGAAATCTTTCAGGAATGGTCAGATATAACAAGATAAGTTGGTAGCGTCAGTGCACTTGACATTCATAAAGTAAACATCTTAGAAAAACTGAGTACATCGTGTACGTTCATTGTGACGTCACGTGAATATCGCGACAGTAAAGTAGACGTTACGAAAACAACGTACACACAGAAACCGCTCCAAGTATGTTTTGATTTGCTGGCTTTGTTTGACAACCACCATCTCGATGTTTCGCTTGTGCGTGTACGGTGTGATATCCGGTGACTCTTCCGTTCGAAGCTCGATGTGAGATATCAGCAGGTTCTGCAGCACCTGTACGCAAACACGTTAAACTCGGTTATTTGGCGTTTCACGACGTTTTCAACTAAACAGACGGGCTAACATCCGCCACATAGTTCTTACTTTTTATGGGATTTAAAAATATCTGCGTAACAATTTCACATGAAAGGTATCATAGCTGTCAGCCATCATTTACAAAATATTTTTTGAAACTAAATCATTTTATACAGTCACATTGCTGCACTTACTTGTTTAATCGCATCCAAGTTGTTGCCAGGCGTAGCTGATAGTGCTAGCAGGCGGAAATTTTTGTTTTGAGCAGCAATTGATTTTACCAGCTGTAAAAGAACAGAAGATATAGGCCTACAAACAACCTATCTAAATGCACATCTCGGGAAGAGTTTTGCCTACTTGAAATGATAATGAGCAAATTTAGCTCAAGAACACAAAAAATAATAATACACCTCAAGGGGCCCCTGCTGATGATATCTGCTGCTAATCTCAAAATAACTTGAAGATATATTAAATATGTTGTTTTACTCCCAGTAAGATTTTAGGTAGATATGTTGGAGCACTAAAATCACATGGGCAGCACACAAATCAAACAACGTTACTAATCGCTCAAGTATCACTACAAAAGGGGTAATGCCATATCTGATAATACATTTAAGGGATTTATTATTTCGGGGCTGTGGATTCAAGTCTAGTAAGACAGTTAGCTATGATGTGTAAAGCAAACAAGTTGCACTGCTAATCATTCTTCTTGAGTATTATTACAGATAGGTCTAGGTATACCTGGCAGTAGTGATAATTTTTCAATGCTTTGTGAGCCTCGTCAATGACGACGCATCTTATCGATTCCGCAGGACATAAGCCACTCGTTAGGTCATTGGTTATAGTCTGCGGGGTGGTAAAGACTACCCTTTTCGTTAGCCACATTTTCTTCCGTGCACTGGGTAGTATGGTACCTAAATGAGAAAACATTTGATTAATACAAACATTAATGTAATTGCTATATAGCACAAAACTTATCACTCTTCACTTTTTACCTTCTCCAGCAACCCGAAAACTCCTGTAAGTTACACGCTATCTCTAAGTTAACTCTACTACTCTAAAAGAGTAACTTTTTCTTGGCTTTTTGCTTTTTACTTTTCTAACTTCCCCGTGTAACAGCCGCATTAATATGAATACATATATGCTGATGATGAGATGATGTGATCAGCAGCCAGCGCTAATGTAACAGACTGACCTGTCATCTCAACCGTGTCTTCTCTGGGAATACCCATAACTTTGTAGCAGGACTCCACCTGCTGGTTAACGAGAGGTTTGGTAGGAGCCGTGAAGACAATCTTCCCTTGCGGATACCACCTGTAGAAATTGTACATGACCACGGCCGCGATGAAGGTTTTACCCAGCCCTGTGTACGAGAGAACAGGCACAGTTTTAGTTTCCAATCGTACCTATCTGTTTGTTATTTGAAAACACACCCAACAGCAACAGTCAGGCTATGTCAGTGCTTGGGTCCAACTGCTACGCCCAGTCCAATTACAGGGTAGTCACAACGATCCTAGTTTCCAGCTGACCTGGTAAATAACAATCATGTAACCGGTGACTTAGGAGCCGTCACAGCAGCAAAGCACAATAATGTCCCCCATTGAAAATTAACCAGGTTGTGACTGAGTGGATAGACAAAATAAAATACAAATTTATGTAGTGCCTCATATCTTTCTAGAGTCTTGATGAGCATCACGAATGGAACAGTAGTACGTAGAGAGAAACACACCTGTGGGTAGACTGACCAGGGTGTTCTGGTAAAGAGCCTTCTCGACGATATCGAACTGGTATTTCCTCTCGGGGTAGTTCGTCGGGTAGATCCAGTTTCGGCCCGCCGAGACGTGGAAACCGCGAGCTTCTGCGCCGCGATACAGGTCCGGTACTTCGCTGACGTCGCGATCGACCGGACTAGGTAATCAGATACCATTTTTCTGTTAACTTGTTGATGCAAATGTACTTGCCCACACTCCAAGCCTGGGCTTATGTGGGCTTCTCATCTAAGGTGCAGGCTACCACAAAGTAGGGCCTACTATCAATTCCCTGTTCAGTAGGCCTTCTTATGAAAATAAAAAGGACTTAAAAGGACTTACTGAATTAAGCAATCAATCACTTCCCAGTAACTCTGCCTTGGAAACAGTAACCAAACCATGTCCTGGTACATATTATTTAAATAACCGTAGGGCTACAACAATGTAAACTAATATACATTTGTAATAAACAGGCTAGGCATAGAAGAAGATGGAGAGGCTTATCTTCAATGCCGACCCAACGCAGAGTTGGACGTAGCAACAGATGATGATGATGATGATGATGATGATGATGATGATGATGATGATGATGATGATGATGAGTAAACAGGTTAGACCCAACTTAAGTCAGCATTTTAAATATGACCCTGAGAATGAAAGGATCCACAAATGGAAGACATCGATGTTTAAAGAAGGAAAGCACACATTAATATGCCACACATTTGAGAGTGCAAAGGTCCAGTTCCAGCAGTAGCATGCGTACCGGGTACTTAATACGTACGATAAATTCACAACCAGTGCCAAAGACAGCAAGAGTGTGCAAACATTTTAATGGATATGGCATGTGCAATGTGCCAATGGTCAAATAAGAATATACGTACAAACAAAATAAAATAAATATGTAGGTACCTAAACAATTTGAAAGTGGGAAACAAATTGAAAATACTCAACTAAACTACACAATCAACTCAGTAAAGCATGCCCTGGAATGCTTAACCAATGAGAAATGTTGACATGAAAACCAATGCTGTTGTTTTCATTCTACTAACTAGTGTAATTTGTTTTTGTACACAAGATAGGCAGTAGGATCTAACAGGATGATTATACCTTTCTGGTTGCAAGTTCTTATTTGCAGCACCGTTATCGTCGTTGTCTTGATAGAGCACGTCAGGGTTCCTAGAGCAGCCTGCTCCTTGATTCCTACACACATATATACAATAATGCTGTATTAATTCATAAACAGAGATGATACAAACAGCAGGCTAGAAAGTAGTTACATGTACCTATTGTTGCAGTTGTTAAAATTATCAAATAACGTAGCCTACCCAAACAAGACCCAAATCCTTATAATGTATTCGAGTAACTTAGGTACCCGATGTCACCTCTAATATACGTATCAGTATGTGTATTGTAGTAGCCTCTGTATACCTGTCAGATGGTAAGTCATAATTTGCAGCACCAATATCTTCTGTGTCTAGACATACCACGTCAGGGTATCTAGAGCAACCAGCTCCTTGATTCCTATGCCACAAATAAAGAGAATTACATACGTATTAATGTGTAACCAACCAGAGAGAATACAAGCAGCAGATATTAAAATTGTGAGAAAGTTTAATTAATTAGGTTCATATGGCTCAATTAGTCAATTCAATTTACATAGGCAGTTTGTTACATAACATGTGAAAACTGTTGCATGTGTCTCAAAGCTAGAAGAAATAAGTGAACCAAACTGGGCAGCCAAGTAGAAAAGTAAAATGTGGGAATAATTTAAGGATTAAGGGTACACTATATATATATGAGAAGGCTGTAAAATGTAAAGAGATGACACATTAGAAAGTACCATAAGTATGTCCAAAGCTGAGAGTGTCATAATGGTATTTAAATTAAATAAAGCAAGAACATCAGATCCCACTTGTATGGGTTCACTTCACATATCAGTAGCCTATCGTACTGCACACGTGCAATGCACTAGCTACAAAGAACCTTCAAACCCAGCAGTGATGAGTGGGATTTACTTACGTCTAATACTTAAATGGTAAAAGTCCTGATTGAGATAATTACGGATTGTTTTTGGTTGTCAGATAAGGCCTAACTACCGCACATTCAAGCAATTCAGGAAACGTTAGTACAAATGAATTTCTTTCACAATACCTTGGATCTGCAACATTCCAGATGTCACTGTCTTTTGTGTTGACCTGCGACAGTCTTGGTAGCTCAACCTCTTGGTAAAATCTGAAAAATTATATACCTCTAAGAAAATGCAGAGCAAACTACTGCTGATAGGCCTATCTATACTGGAGGTGGAGGAAGATACTCTATGAAGTTGACTATGGAAATCTGGGTATCTAGTACAGTAGGCAATTTAACAACACATTTTCATCAAGTCATCTAGGCCTAAATACAAAATCACTTCCACTCATTTGCCATCAGTATCACAAAAAGAGAACTAACGACACTGAATACTGCACTGCGCACTATGAGCTTCTTGAAACGACGGTACGATCCACTAAACAGAAGTATAGACTTACTCATAATACAGCTTACGGGGTGAAATGTCATGAACAATGTATACCCTCAGTTCATTGCTTGTTGATAGCATCATATCTGGTCTTGAACCTGGACTTAGTAACGATAGAGCCAGCTTTCGGGTACACGTCCTTAGTCTTAAACCTTAGTAATATAGCCTAGGTGTGATTCAGTTTTCTTATCTGAACGCAGTAATTAAGCAGTTGCGTGTGGCTACTTCGACCAAAAGCTCTCAACGAACGCAAACCTGGAACGGTCGCTTACATCGGCATCAGCCCCAAATGTATATGGTCGCGTTCACTCTAGCATGGCTGCAGCATGTGCTTCACTGAATGGCATTGGTCAGTGGTCATGGCCAGGTAGCTAGCTAGGCCCCTGGAGCTTACTTAGGCTTGCAAGCAACCAGCCTACGCATAAGGTCAGTGCACAATAGGCCTAGGGCCTAGCCTGGGAAAACCTTAGTGGTGTGTGGTGTAGGTCTGGGCTAGGCCTAGTGTGCAACTTTCCCATTACCTCGGCTGGACCAATTCAGTCACACTTCGTATCAGGCAAGTGAATTGAGAACTTACTAGGCCCTAGCCTAGGCCTCGGGGCTATAAGCCTAGGGCAGTAGGGCACTGTCTCTTGGATTTGATAAGACCTATGCCTAGGCCTAGGCCTATTCATTCTAATACCTATTTATGCACTAACCTTAAACTTTCTTCGATGGCTAAGTTTAAATCAAATTCATCCATCGTGTTTCCATGGGCAAACGTGGTTTGACACAACTAACTGACAGTCAAAACACACATGAGAGTCCCTCCCAATCCCATGCGCATGGGCAGCTATGCATTATGGGACATACATTATTCCACCGCCATCTAAAGGCTGAAGAATCGCCCGCGCTTTACAAAAAAAAAACTCAGCTAACCCGCAAGACGGTCTTCGAGAACTAGGCCTAGGGCTTCATTAAAGTAATTTGTTTTCAATTAGTTCGGAATCGTTCTTAACATTGTAATAACATAATACGACTAATCCACAATGCATCTAGGCCTACTAGAAACTCTCTTCAAAAAACGCAAGAAAGATCAATGAGAACTAGGCCTACGAACAATTAGTTACTGCCCAGCTAAATTGCGGGGTGCACAATAGCCACATTGATGTTCAAGTTCAAGTTTTATTGGCTTATCATAAAATTGTGATTATCATTACATTTGACATGATGATTACATTTATGTAGGCCTATTTATAAAAAGGCACAGTTTAACTCTTGTAAGAGATGAAGATGTTTCCAACTCGAAAACCATCTGCTCAACACAATAAACACTAGGCTAGGGGCCTATAACATATAAACATTACATAGCAATGTAGTTAAAGTTAAATGTTAAATCATAAATTATCATAGCAAACTTTCCAAGGCGATTAGGCTATGCACTCCGCTTTATATCTTGATGACAGATGACATTACTAGGCTATAGGCCCTAGGCCTAGGCCTAGCCTAGGGGGAAGTATCCTACACTAGGCTACATTGGCTAGGCCTACATACTGCCTACGCTCATATCCCTTGGGATTTTGTTGGCTTCCTGCTGTTTTTTGTCAGTAATATATATTTGTAAACTAATTATCACTAACAATATTAACAAAATGTATCTGAATCTGAAAATATCTTAATCTGAATCTGTGGTTTCGTAAGTACCTAGGGCCTCCTAGGCAAGGCCGCAAGGCTAGGCCTATGCCTAGGCCTTTCTTTTATTATAAAATGCCTAAATGTTAATGTATAAAGTTAGATTAGGTACACAGCGGGGCAATTCTGTTACTTACTGCTTCCGGCGATTTTTATTGACAAAAGTACTTGCACGCATTATGCTTTAAGGTATTTATGCTTCGTGTTTAGTTATGGTTATGTGTATGCAAACTGCAACTGCAAACATTGTACTGAAACTGAAACACGGCGCCAAAGTAGGACTACCGGATTTACTCCTAGCGGAGTAATTGCGAAGTGCAAAGCGCGCTGCGCGCGCGCTACAAGCGATCTAGTGGACCTTTTTCACCCTATCGATATCTCGATATCTGGTCATTGCAGAGTCGATAAAGAAGTTTCCCCTATGGAGCAACGTGCAGATAATCATCGCCCGTTTTGTGTCGTTGACATGATTGACGTTTATGAAAGTGGATAAAGCGAACGACATATAAAAAATGTATTTATAAGAATACAATTTGCCAGCGTCCGCATGACCTTGCCTCCATGACCAGTGATCGTTAATGTTTAAAAGCATTCACAATGTTTCTGTGGAACCACTTAACGTCAATCAAAATTCGGATACTGGGGATCACACAAACAGCAAAGAATAACCCACTGACAGTCGTAAAAGGCGATAAACGGAGACGCTGTCCCATTTCCCGCCCACTACTTGGCATGGCCCTGGCCTCCCTTGCTGGACTCCCCTTATGACGACCCCCGTGATGTATAATGGATCACAAGTTTCTAGCATCTACTTGAAGTAGGACCTATACTTCCTGGGTTCCCTGAAACCCCCTGAACCTCCCTGAAACCCTGGGTTCCTGAAACCCCCAAACGACCGGGTGAGACTGACAACTGCTATTTGTTGAAGCAGCGTGTATAAAAGGCAAAAGGGCGGTAGATGAGAACTTGAGCAAACTATAGTATACAACCTAACATGTCGGTATAAGTATGGGACTAGTGGGAAAACTTTACCTGACATTATTACATGTGGAAAATATGTAAGGAAAAGCAGCATAATAAATACAATGGCACATTTTCTTTGTTTCAAGCATAGTTTAATAACATTATATACAAACATTTTATTGATATAAATAACTAATCATATCGCACAAAACAATGTTCACAACGCTTTATTCGATCTATTTTTATAATTTTAATATTATGATATCAAATAGACCATTTTCAAAATTGAACTAGAAACCTTCGAAAATTTAATCACAGTATTCTAAATTTTCAATGATAACAATGCACAACAATGTAAAATGAACATTGACATAACATTTGAAAGCTAGTTTTTATTGTTGTACATTGCTATCATTGAAGATTTACAAGGTTCCTAGATCGATTTTGACAATTGTCCATTGTCATCACTGTAAATTATCATATTACCATACGATGTATATGACGCTTGGAGACAAATATAATTTAAAAAATAGTTTCGTAAACGATATCAATATTATACATCTGCAAACCACCGTATGGCAACAGATTGGCCCCGCCCCTTTCCTCACGGTTGAGCCGGAGCTGTAGCTTGAGGAGTTCCTACTCTCCAAAAGATCTTACACGACCAACAGGATCGTAACCATGACCACTGAGATCAATGAAGCGTAACTACCAACGCTCGCTCCTGCTGTTGTTGTTTCAACATCAACAGTTGTAACGGACGGGCCCGGAGTTGTGGGGGAAGGAGACGTGTTTGGTGACGGAGTCGTATCCGGAGACGTGATTGGTGATGGTGTCGTATCCGGAGACGTGACGGGTGACGGTGTCGTATCCGGAGACGTGATTGGTGACGGAGTCGTATCCGGAGACGTGATTGGTGACGGAGTCGTATCCGGAGACGTGATTGGTGACGGAGTCGTATCCGGAGACGTGATTGGTGACGGAGTTGTATCCGGGGAAGTTGGGTCAGGCGTCGTGTCCGGAGATGTTGGGTCAGGCGTTGTATCCGGAGATGTTGGGTCAGGCGTCGTGTCCGGAGATGTTGGGTCAGGCGTTGTATCCGGAGATGTTGGGTCAGGAGTCGTATCCGGGGATGTTGGGTCAGGCGTCGTATCCGGAGATGTTGGGTCAGGCGTCGTATCCGGAGATGTTGGGTCAGGAGTCGTATCCGGGGATGTTGGGTCAGGCGTTGTATCCGGAGATGTTGGGTCAGGCGTCGTAGGAGATGTTGGGTCAGGCGTTGTATCCGGAGATGTTGGGTCAGGCGTCGTATCCGGGGAAGTTGGGTCAGGCGTCGTATCCGGGGATGTTGGGTCAGGCGTCGTATCCGGAGATGTTGGGTCAGGCGTCGTATCCGGGGATGTTGGGTCAGGCGTCGTGTCCGGGGATGTTGGGTCAGGCGTCGTATCCGGAGATGTTGGGTCAGGCGTCGTATCCGGAGATGTTGGGTCAGGCGTCGTATCCGGGGATGTTGGGTCAGGCGTCGTATCCGGAGATGTTGGGTCAGGCGTCGTATCCGGGGATGTTGGGTCAGGCGTCGTATCCGGAGATGTTGGGTCAGGCGTCGTATCCGGGGATGTTGGGTCAGGCGTCGTATCCGGAGATGTTGGGTCAGGCGTCGTATCCGGAGATGTTGGGTCAGGCGTCGTATCCGGAGATGTTGGGTCAGGCGTCGTATCCGGGGATGTTGGGTCAGGCGTCGTATCCGGAGATGTTGGGTCAGGCGTCGTATCCGGAGATGTTGGGTCAGGCGTCGTATCCGGAGATGTTGGGTCAGGCGTCGTATCCGGGGATGTTGGGTCAGGCGTCGTATCCGGAGATGTTGGGTCAGGCGTCGTATCCGGAGATGTTGGGTCAGGCGTCGTATCCGGGGATGTTGGGTCAGGCGTCGTATCCGGAGATGTTGGGTCAGGCGTCGTATCCGGAGATGTTGGGTCAGGCGTCGTATCCGGGGATGTTGGGTCAGGTGTCGTAGGAGATGTTGGGTCAGGCGTTGTATCCGGAGATGTTGGGTCAGGCGTCGTATCCGGGGATGTTGGGTCAGGCGTCGTATCCGGGGATGTTGGGTCAGGCGTTGTATCCGGAGATGTTGGGTCAGGCGTCGTATCCGGAGATGTTGGGTCAGGCGTCGTATCCGGGGATGTTGGGTCAGGCGTCGTATCCGGGGATGTTGGGTCAGGCGTTGTAGGAGATGTTGGGTCAGGCGTTGTATCCGGAGATGTTGGGTCAGGCGTCGTATCCGGGGATGTTGGGTCAGGCGTCGTATCCGGGGATGTTACTGGGTCAGATGTTTCTTGTGGGTCTTCACTAGTATCATCACCATTGACACGGAATCTAAAACATAATTCCTGTCTGTTGTAGTGCTGCAAAGAGCAGTATAATATTCCTTCAACCTATCCTGCTATACATATACGGTACCGGTATACCTTTTGTACATTAGTAACTAGTAATATGTGGTAATATGTATCATAACAAATCCTATACCGTGTCTACTGGATGCTTATAAACTACACAACCATACCATACCCTGTTACTCTGAACAGAGTATTCGAAGACTTTATGGTAAAGTATTGTATACTACAGCTCTTATTTTCTTGTTGATATGTAATGCGAGATTAAAAAATAACATTTTCGATCTTGCACGTACACTAGACTGTATTGAATAAGAATAGTTACTATAAGCATCTACACTTGACTGTATTGAATGAGAATAGATACTATAAGCATTTACACTAGACTGTATTAAATGGGAATAGTTACTATAAGCATCTACACTAGACTGTATTGAATGGGAGTAGTTACTGTAAGCATCTACACTAGACTGTATTGAATGGGAATAGTTACTATAAGCATATATACTAGACTGTATTGAATGGGAATAGTTACTATAAGCATCTATACTAGACTGTATTGAATGGGAGTATAGTTACTATAAGCATCTATACTAGACTGTATTGAATGGGAATAGTTACTATAAGCATCTACACTAGACTGTATTGAATGGGAGTAGTTACTGTAAGCATCTACACTAGACCGTATTGAATGGGAATAGTTACTATAAGCATCTATACTAGACTGTATTGAATGGGAATAGTTACTATAAGCATCTACATCTAGACTGTATTGAATGGGAATAGTTACTATAAGCATCTACACTAGACTGTATTGAATGGGAGTAGTTACTGTAAGCATCTACACTAGACTGTATTGAATGGGAATAGTTACTATAAGCATCTATACTAGACTGTATTGAATGGGAATAGTTACTATAAGCATCTACATCTAGACTGTATTGAATGGGAATAGTTACTATAAGCAGCTACACTAGACTGTATTGAATGGGAATAGTTACTATAAGCAGCTACACTAGACTGTATTGAATGGGAATAGTTACTATAAGCAGCTACACTAGACTGTATTGAATGGGAATAGTTACTATAAGCATCTACATCTAGACTGTATTGAATGGGAATAGTTACTATAAGCATCTACACTAGACTGTATTGAATGGGAGTAGTTACTGTAAGCATCTACACTAGACTGTATTGAATGGGAATAGTTACTATAAGCATCTATACTAGACTGTATTGAATGGGAATAGTTACTATAAGCATCTATACTAGACTGTATTGAATGGGAATAGTTACTATAAGCATCTACACTAGACTGTATTGAATGGGAATAGTTACTATAAGCATCTACACTAGACTGTATTGAATGGGAATAGTTACTATAAGCATCTACACTAGACTGTATTGAATGGGAATAGTTACTATAAGCATCTACACTAGACTGTATTGAATGGGAGTAGTTACTATAAGCACCTACACTAGACTGTATTGAATGGGAGTAGTTACTATAAGCATCTACACTAGACTGTATTGAATGGGAGTAGTTACTATAAGCATCCACACTAGACTGTATTGAATGGGAATAGTTACTATAAGCATCTACACTAGACTGTATTGAATGGGAGTAGAACTATAAGCATCTACACTAGACTGTATTGAATGGGAATAGTTACTATAAGCACCTACACTAGACTGTATTGAATGGGAGTAGTTACTATAAGCATCTACACTAGACTGTATTGAATGGGAATAGTTACTATAAGCATCTACACTAGACTGTATTGAATGGGAATAGTTACTATAAGCATCTACACTAGACTGTATTGAATGGGATTAGTTACTGTAAGCATCTACACTAGACTGTATTGAATGGGAATAGTTACTATAAGCATCTATACTAGACTGTATTGAATGGGAATAGTTACTATAAGCAGCTACACTAGACTGTATTGAATGGGAATAGTTACTATAAGCATCTACACTAGACTGTATTGAATGGGAATAGTTACTATAAGCATCTTTACTAGACTGTATTGAATGTGAATAGTTACTATAAGCATCTACACTTGACTTTATTGAATGGGAGTAGTTACTATAAGCATCTATACTAGACTGTATTGAATGGGAATAGTTACTATAAGCATCTATACTAGACTGTATTGAATGGGAATAGTTACTATAAGCATCTATACTAGACTGTATTGAATGGGAGTAGTTACTATAAGCATCTACACTAGACTGTATTGAATGGGAGTAGTTACTATAAGCATCTACACTAGACTGTATTGAATGGAAATAGTTACTATAAGCATCTACACTAGACTGATTTCTAAAAATTTCTAAAGAGATTTCAAAATAAAATAAGATTTCTAAAGATTTCTAAATTCCATTTTTGTCACAACCTAAATAACGATTTTTATAGTTACTGATTTAAGAAAAAAAACATATATATATTTATAGTACACTACAATTTGTATCTATATTGCATCTTTAAACACCGTGGTACAGTTATTATTTTGAGAATTTGTACAAATTAGTTAATCTAAATTGTGAATATGACATCACAGAGTATTGCGGTTTCTCGGGGTCAAAAGGTAGAAATCACCCAACTTACGTCCATATTGCAATGGGCTTCTTCAGGGACCTTTAATGAGTGTTTACACAATAACAACAGCTTTCACACAGGCAACTCTGGACAATGTTGATATCAGAATAACACACACCATCGCAAAGCCCCTTTTGACATGGTCATACCCGTATAACCTCAATAATGTAATCTACAAGAAGTGTATAGATAGCTACTGTGATAAAAATTACTCTAGCCGTGAAAACCTTTGAAATTTATGAAATCACAAAATTTTCTTTTGTGCCCAGTTTTATTAGCAACGCTAATTATTATCAAAGTTGTGTTTAAATTTAAATATGGATTCAAATCCATAACTTCTTGGTTTAGGAATAAGTAAACGGTGGCTTTGGAGCCGTCTTATAACAACGAAGCACTCAATAAATTCAAAGTTGTTCTGATTTGGCCTTGTTGATTCTGTAATTTGTCTGCAGGTGTTTGCACTGTCCAATCACTGCATGATTCATATGTTTCATATTTGAAATAATAGATCTCTGATTGGTTATCGCTCACTCGTCGATGGTGTTCGGAGCTTACAGGGTTGGTTTAGTCGCTTTATATTAAAGTCCTCCACCAAAAATCAGTCTTATTACTGAGTGGGTATAGACTCTATAAATACGAATTTATTTTATTTATTTAAATTTGACCCACCTCAGATGCGCCAAACGTTGCAGCCTCCCCTTTTCATTGTAAGCAGGGTTGCCAACAGCAATGTGCACCGACACCAACAATACCGCTAGCAGTGCGAAAATCTGCATTGTTGCCGTGTGGTCGTACGAAAAGACTGATCATACAAGGAGCAGTGTATTTATTATATAGGCTACCTTCAAATTAGCCCAACCTGCTGTTGCAATTCTGCCATCTGTGTTCAACTGATAACACTGCAAGTACTTGATGAGATAACATCTCCCTATATACGTGCAATACCTGTCAATATGAGCATTCGTTGATAAAGAAGTTAATTTCTAGTTTTTTAAACACAAATAACACAAATTTGATCAGATAGTTTTTTATAGGATTATAGGACAGCTTGGGATTGTAGGCTACTGCATCAAATTCGTAATCGCCCCGGACTTTCGAACTTGGTTGGTTGCTAAGGAGTTATTTTGTGCGGTCAAGTGGTAACCATGATTGTATCCACTCTGTGGTCATTTATGTTTGTAAACTTTGTGCACTTGGCACAATGAAATTTTATTTTTCAGTAGTCATGTATAAATCAACAATTCACATTTTATTATTCTTTTCGGTAGTAAAACTGGACAAACTGTCGCGCCTTCTCTATTGGTACGCACTGCAATTTACAGACTAAGGTTGGAATTCATAGTCGGCCCCTACACCTAGGGGCGCCCATTGTTGCTAAGGTAACAGTTGTTTCCATGTTATTTCCCATAAACAAAACAAATCCATGGCAACAATGGGTGCCCCTAGGTGTAGGGGCCGACTATGAATTCCAACCTAAAGTTAGCTCGCACGGCTTACTCACTGACAACCCAGGATAATAGCCAAAGACTCAATTCCCAAAATAGCCATGTGGCCATGTTTTGTTTCGGACAAACATTGAATATGCACCAGTCAAAGAAAGATACAACAATGAGGTTGCCTAGCAACACATTTGTTTGTCCGCTTGTGATGTCATAACCCCCTCAATTGAGTCTTGTGCTATACATACCTATGTCTTGTTTTTATTCATACTGTGTAGACCTACTGATATTTGTGTGTGAGAATAAAATGGGAATTGATTTAATTACAAACTTTAAAGGTTTAATTCCACACTTTTCATAAATTTGTATATATTTGTATATATTATGTGTAAATATAAAATAGATAAATACAAAATTATTTCTAAATTATATACTTATTGATCAGTGATCACCATCATTACTGGAACTAGGTGTGGTTTAAAAAGTTGCCATGGCAATAACAGATTAGATACCAGTGAAGGCACTGAGAAATTTTTACTGGTTAGGCGAAGAATAAAATCGTTACAACTAAAAAGGTTTTGTCATAACATGAAGTACGTTGGTGAAGGCTCAGCCTACTCATCGATCCGCCACTGTTTCACTTTTGAGCCAGACCGCCGTACACCCTTTAACACCATAAAACACATATTACTATCTTATCACCATCCTGACTCTAGTCCTAAAGCTGATCCAGCCAAATCCTCCAGCCATTCGCTTTACGACTTTGATTGATCACGTATTATGATTATTATGGTGACGGGCGGTTTATCAATGTCATGAGACAGTGCAAGTGCACGAGGCTTTAATTCGGAAGATCAACGGTTCAATTCCGTTATCAGCAATCGTGACTGAAGGGTTTTTTCCGTGGTCATCACAAGGTGAATACTGGCATTGTTGAGTCATAATATAATTGCCCTCGGACCATCCTTTCCAACTATCACAAATCCAGTCACACTCACCAAGAAGAAGGGCATGAACTGTTATGGCGCGAGTTTCCTACAAGGAATTATTACAATAATCAAGTAATTGCTAGAAATAATTATGGAGAATATAAAAAAAAATCCTCCCATTTTCTTGTTTTATTATTATGAAACATCCTCGATTCACATACACATGAATATATACATTAGAAACTAGATTTGACTCTGAATTCTGTGTAAATATACTCAGTGATTGATGTAAATATGATATTCACTTAAAGTGTCCCAAAAGAAAATCAAAATATGGATCGTCCTATAGATAATTTAATGCTCTTTCTTATAAATAGTTTTTTATTCCAGTAGATGTGTCAGTTTAGCAGATGTTCTTCATTAGGTGTGAAAGGTTTCCAAAGACATAACATCTGACAAACGGAAATATTGATTGGAATAAAGAAACATTCATAAGAACGAACACTTAATTATCTACAGGATGACCATTTTGATTTGCATTAGTTTTTGGGCCAATTTTAAACACATTTCAAAGCAACTAACCGCAAGCTATGTGAACATACAGCCTAACTAAAATTATTTCTGAGATACGTTGAGTAGGGAGACAACTGTTTATTAATGTGTATATTATATTAAATTATATTATTAATGTGTGCGAGTGTGCGTATGTGTGCGTGAGTGTGCGTCAGTGAGCATGAGTGTGCATGAATGTGCGTGTGTGAGTGTGCGTGAGTGCGAGTGTGCGTATGTGTGCGTGAGTGTGTGCGAGTGTGCGTGAGTGTGTGTGAGTGTGCGTGAGTGTGCGTGAGTGCGAGTGTGCGTATGTGTGCGTGAGTGTGTGCGTGTGTGAGTGTGCGTGAGTGCGAGTGTGCGTATGTGTGCGTGAGTGTGTGTGAGTGTGCGTGAGTGTGCGTCGCGAGCATGAGTGTGCATGAATGTGCGTGTGTTAGTGTGCGTGAGTGCTTGTGTGCGTATGTGTAAGTTGTTTTTGTTTCTTGTTCTCTTACATTTCTCTTGTTACTTTAAGTTAAACACTAGTGTAGTGGGACTTGTTGCATTGTACTGTATTGTAAGCTGTTATTATATTGTATTGCACTAGTGGGTCACTGACCCGTTGTCAATAAAGATCCAATCAATCAATCAACAAGTGCATGTATTAAATTATTAATAATATATTAAATGATATTGTAGGCATTGAACTTGAGAAAAATAATAGTTTTCATGTTCACTCCAGTGAATGTTTTCCTCGTCAGACGTTCGATTGGGATCTCATTCTTACATCACCAACAAAAATCAATGTGATTTATAATCAGTTGAGCCCAATATCGAACCCAAACAAGATTGAGGACGAGCATCAACTGACAGTTTTATTAATTGTATCGACTTCATGAGAACGTGATTACAGCATGAAAACAGGTCATCTAGCGTACTATTAATTACAAAATAGCAGTATCCACCGTAGCACTTAGCAGATAGCGGTTCGCTTCGTGGAAAAAGTAATCAATAACTATATACTAATCTATGACGTCACTAAAAAAGCGTCTCATCTATATATTTCAACTGATTTCTTCATTCATGTCTATATAATAATGTACAATAATATCTATTTACCGTTATCATAAGGTTTTAATCTTCATCGTAACTGTAAAGATGTCACAATGTATTTGGAAATAAGCTGTGAGTTTATTAGTTAATTCTGTAATATCGATCGTATCTGTAGATGACGTGGGTGTGTTTTTATCTTGATGGATGTCTGACTAGTGGACGGTGTTGGGCAACCGTACAGTGAACCCCCGTTCATGTTACTAAACATGCACGGACATGTTCCTCCATGTTTACTATTTCTTCCCAAAAACCAATTATTGAATCAACATATTCTGTCCCTGAACTAACTATAGAGTCGGGTAGGGGGGGTAGGCTCTCACCATCACTTGGGCCTGGGGTCTATCTAAAGAATTGATCCCAAGGCAGCCACTAGTGTTGTATGGGAGTCTAGTGAGGGTGCCTGTGTGATGCCAGAATAAGCCCCGTTTGCCTCTACGATGCACCGTGCATTAGCTGTAAAATGCAGTTAAAGATTGATCCCAAGGCAGCCTCTGGAGTCTAGTGAGGGTGCCTGTGTGATGCCAGAATGAGCCCCGTTTCCCTCTACGATGCACGGTTTAGCTGTAAAATGCAATTAAAGATTGATCCCAAGGCAGCCACTAGTGTTGTATGGGAGTCTAGTGAGGGTGCCTGTGTGATGCCAGAATGAGCCCCGTTTCCCTCTACGATGCACGGTTTAGCTGTAAAATGCAATTAAAGATTGATCTCTAGGCAGCCACTAGTGTTGTATGGGAGTCTAGTGAAGGTGCCTGTGTGATGCCAGAATGAGCCCCGTTTCCCTCTACGATACACGGTTTAGCTGTAAAATGCAATTAAAGATTGATCCCAAGGCAGAAACTAGTGTTGTATGGGAGTCTAGTGAGGGTGCCTGTGTGATGCCAGAATAAGCCCCGTTTCCCTCTACGATGCACGGTTTAGCTGTAAAATGCAATTAAAGATTTATCCCAAGGCAGCCACTAGTGTTGTATGGGAGTCTAGTGAGGGTGCCTTTGTGATGCTAGAATAAGCCCCGTTTCCCTCTACGATGCACGGTTTAGCTGTAAAATGCAATAAAGATTGATCCCAAGGCAGCCACTAGTGTTGTATGGGAGTCTAGTGAGGGTGCCTGTGTGATGCCAGAATAAGCCCCGTTTGCCTCTACAATGCACGGTTTAGCTGTAAAATGCAATTAAAGATTCATCCCAAGGCAGCTACTAGTGTTGTATGGGAGTCTAGTGAGAGTGTCTGTGTGATGCCAGAATAAGCCCCGTTTGCCTCTACAATTCACGGTTTAGCTGTAAAATGCAATTAAAGATTTATCCCAAGGCAGCCACTAGTGTTGTATGGGAGTCTAGTTAGGGTGCCTGTGTGATGCCAGAATAATCCCCGTTTCTCTCTACGATGCACGGTTTAGCTGTAAAATGCAATTTAAGATTGATCCCAACGCAGCCACTAGTGTTGTATAGGAGTCTAGTGAGGGTGCCTGTGTGATGCTAGAATAAGCCCCGTTTGCCTCTACGATGCACGGTTCAGCTGTAAAATGCAGTTAAAGATTGATCCCAAGGCAGCCACTAGTGTTGTATGGGAGCAGAGGCGGACTGGGGGGGTAAGGGCCCCGTACGGAAAAGGATTTTAGGGGCCCCGGAACTTGGCGAAGCTGAAAGGGGTCTGGGGCGAAGCCCCAGCCGCCGGAGGCGAAAATTTTTTCAGCCTATTATTTTGTGTAGAACGCATATAAACACGTTTAAAAATCGATAAATGATTATAGTTATGTGGAACAACATGTTGAACTGTGAACACTGGACACCACTTTATAAAACGAAATTGAAGAAACAACTTTCCCATTACTGGCAGTTAGTACTCGCAACGAGGGAGCGGGATGTAGGTGGGGTCTGGGGCGAAGCGAGGGCCTCGGGCGAAGTGCCTGCTGCCGAAGGCAACTTCGCCGAAGGCGAAACAATTTTCGGTCCTGCATGATGCTTAGTGGCCTAAAACGCGTTTTGAGGCGATATCCTATCATGGAAAACAATGAAACTAAAGTCAATGTTGCATTTATAATTCCTTACTTAGGATAGAAGTTCGATCCTGTCATTTGAGAAAGGCTTATGGCTAGTGCTGCGCGGGATCGGATTTCAGTAGGTGCCGATATAGATATATTTTTGCCAAAATATTCGCTTTTAAAAATTTTGAACAGTTATAAACACGCGATCAGCCCGATTTGTCTTTTTTCTGATATAACAAAGTTTACTCGCACACTGTCAAAAGTCACTCAAGTTGCAAGCTAGCGAGCAGTATTTTGGAGGACTGTTGTTTCCTATTAATTTGTTTAGAATGCATTTAAACACGTTAAAAAAATCGATACACGACGATAAATATGTGGAACACATGGTGGACTGTGAACCACTTTGAAAATTAAATTAAAGAAATAACTTTCCCAACAATGGCATGTTATATATTTAAAAAAAAAACTAGACGAGGAAAGCGGAAATCTTTGTAGAACTTGTAGATGGTCTATTTGATACGTTATGCCCCTTTCTGTACTGACATGAGATGACATATTATGCTCTTCTTACTATTTAGTTTCATAATCTATAATATAGCGTCAGATATTTATTTTCGGGGGGTTGGTTGGTGGCCCCCAAGGGGGCCCCCACCCGGGGGGGCCCCGTACGGGTTTCCGTAGTTCCGTACCTGCCAGTCCGCCCCTGTATGGGAGTCTAGTGAGGGTGCCTGTGTGATGCCAGAATAAGCCCCGTTTGCCTCTACGATGCACGGTTTAGCTGTAAAACGCAATCAAAAATTGATCCCAAGGCAGCCACTAGTGTTGTATGGGAGTTTAGTGAGGGTGCCTGTGTGATGCCAGAATAAGCCCCGTTTGCCTCTACGATGCACGGTTTAGCTGTAAAATGCAATTAAAAATTGAGCCCAAGGCAGCCACTAGTGTTGTATGGGAGTCTAGTGAGGGTGCCTGTGTGATGCCAGAATAAGCCCCGTTTCCCTCTACGATGCCCGGTTTAGCTGTAAAATGCAGTTAAAGATTGATCCCAACGCAGTCACTAGTGTTGTATGGGAGTCTAGTGAGGGTGCCTGTGTGGTGCCAGAATAAGCCCCGTTTCCCTCTACGATGCACGGTTTAGCTGTAAAATGCAATTAAAAATTGATCCCAAGGCAGCCACTTATGTTGTATGGGAGTCTAGTGAGAGTGTTTGTGTGATGCCAGAAAAAGCCCCGTTTCACACTCTACGATGCACGGTTTAGCTGTAAAACGCAATCAAAAATTGATCCCAAGGCAGCCACTAGTGTTGTATGGGAGTTTAGTGAGGGTGCCTGTGTGATGCCAGAATAAGCCCCGTTTGCCTCTACGATGCACGGTTTAGCTGTAAAATGCAATTAAAAATTGAGCCCAAGGCAGCCACTAGTGTTGTATGGGAGTCTAGTGAGGGTGCCTGTGTGATGCTAGAATAAGCCCCGTTTCCCTCTACGACAGGGGCGGACTGGGATAAAAAGGCCCGTGATGCTGGGTTTCGAGGGGGCCCGCACGAGGTGGCCGGGCGCAGCTGGGGTCTGGGGCAAAGCCTCAACCACTGGAGACAAATACGCCGAAGGCGCAAAAAATTTGCTGCGTTGCATTGAATTTTATGGCTTAAAATACGCTTTTAAGGCGCGATTAACAGAGGCCACCGTACCAGTAGCAAAGTAATTTCCATTATATTCAATTAATTACATTGCATATTTACAATAAATTGAATTATATTTTCAAAATAATACTTATAGAGTGGGGTTAAGATATTTTTAGCAATATACAGAGAAGTATTTACATCATAGGAACTTTCTGGTAGCAGCCCGGGGGCCCGGACTGCCAAAGGGCCCAGGATGCGATCGCATCCTGGCATCCCTAGCCAGTCCACGCCTGTCGGTGACTTTCTTACAAAAACATGAATTACAAATCCTTGTGGTTGAAGAGGGGCCCCCTACGTCGTGGGACCCGTATGGACTGCAGTCTACACTGTGTATAGTAGCAATTGCACCATGGGGAGGTACGCCCAGGTTACGTAGCCTTCGTCTGTACCAATCCCAAATTATCTTCACTTATCAATTATCATAACATTCACACTTCATACTATTCGACCTTTGTATATCATTTCATAAATCAGGTCAATAGGTAGGTACCCATATTCAGATTGCTCATACAGTTATCTTAAGAAGGCAAATGTTTGATGGTCTGCACTTGTTGCGCCATCTCAATGTAATCATAAAGCTGCAAATAAATTACAATTACAATAACACTTACAATTTCCCCCTCCAAAACGTTTTAATGAAACCATTTTGAGATCAAACCATTTTTGACACAAAGCGTTTTGTCCTAAAATGTTTTAAGTGTACGTAGTCGATGTTTATTAGCACCGGCTAATAAATAATGGGACTTACGCCCGTAGAACACGGTCAATTACCCATTCTGTTGCCATTACATTTTTTTTAATTTTTTGGCACTCTTGGCTTGGGATAAAATACAATTCCATGCTCTTGGCCTCCATTTTGGTACAGGCCGCAAGATAAATTTGTACCACCAAAAGAAGAAGAGTTCCCTTTGCGACAAGTGACGTCATCTTGTGGTGTTGTGCAAAGTGTCACATTCTCGAGGATTCAGAATAACATGTGAATTGTAGTTAATATTCACATTTCTAAAGGTTTAGGTTAACAATATGGGAAGGAAAAGTAAATCCTCGTCTACGCTTGGTAAATGTTTGATAAAAGACAGATTTGGAGCTGCAAATAAAGGCAGAAGACGGGCAAAAGACTCGTCCTTGGTAAGCATTTAAAAGAAGCATGGCCACCAGATTTTGATTATTTGGTGTTGAACGACGTACTCGCCAAGTAGTAGATCATATGAGATATCCAGGACAGCCACTTTAGTTGATGTTAAGCTACGCGTATAAATTCTTAGGTAGCAATGAACTACCCAAAACCATTCAAATCCCTGAGCGTTAACCTATGTTTGTTGTTGTTAAAAAATCAACCTTAACCTAACTTTGACTAGGCCCAGGCCCAAGGCCTACTTCTAGGCAAACGGAACCATTGTGTTGTGTCACAGGCACGGCATACTACAGACTAGAATCCCTATTAATATGTTTTAATTTTAAATTACAGTTGCATACCGCTGAAGTGAATGACGGCTATGATTGGGGTCGGTTGAATTTACAATCCGTCACAGAAGAAAGTTCATTTCAAGAATTTCTTTCTACTGCAGAGTTAGCTGGTACAGAATTTCAGGTAAGTTAATTGATATATACACAAACTGTAGGTCTGTACATATTGTAAGCGGGATGATGTCTAAACCCCATTTTAGTAACAAATGATTTAATCCCATCTATTTTTTTCTATTGACTCATTCTACATCTATGCACATTTCTTGCATTGCTTTGTTTGGTTAGTAGTGTGATTCTCTGGTTACCGTACACTCTTGATTTTTAGTCGGAGAAGTTGAACATCACTTTCGTAAATCCACTTAGCGGTGCTGGCTTACTTAACGAAGAGGAACGAGCATTTGCAATTGAAGCCCAAGACAAAAATAAGCAGCTCCTAGGAATTCCAAGAAGGTAACTTTTCCATACTTAGTTTTATTGAGAGAATATCTTACAGAAGTTATCAGGTTCAATTCGTTTCTCGTTACGTGATTCCATATTATGGTACAAGTTTAAACGGGTACATTCTATTTGCAGGCCAAAATGGGACGCTACTACAACACCCGAAGAGCTCGAGTTGGCAGAACGCGAGTCATTTCTGGATTGGCGTCGCCGCCTTGCTATTCTTTCGGAGATGCAAGGCCTTCTTTTGACCCCGTATGAAAAGAATCTAGAGTTCTGGCGCCAATTGTGGAGGGTTGTTGAAAGAAGGTAATTATCTTGTTTAACATACCATTACCAATGCAACAAATCATCGTCATTATCTGTTGCCACGTCTAACTCTGCGTTGGATCAGCATTGAAGATAAGCCTCTCCATCTTCCTCTATCCTGTAGTTGTACAAATACCTGAAAATAATCACCATTTATTTGCCACTTTTGTGGATAGGCCTAATAAGAATAGCATTTTTTTACTGCAACCTGCCTGTGGTCATAGCTCATTCATTACTATATTAGTCAATCTTCGTAGGAAAAGACTTTTAAGAGTTGTTTACTAATTGGAACTGAACAATATTATAAGCATTTGAGTTATCGTACCATGCTCATTTTCCTATTTTGTGAATTACCTACTTTTGAAATGTCTGTTTTCAGTGATGTAGTTGTACAAATTGTGGATGCAAGAAATCCTCTCCTCTTCCGATGCGAAGATCTTGAAAGCTATGTTACCGAGTCAAGTGAACACAAAATGAATCTAATTCTTTTAAACAAAGCAGACTTCTTGACGGAGCAACAGCGTGAAATATGGGCCAAATACTTTGAAGACTTAGGAGTAAGAGTAGCATTCTTCTCTGCAACACTCGCTGCAGAAAAAGAAATAATTCCCGAGGAAGATGAAGACTCAGTTCATGAAGAAACAGATTCTGACGAAGAAACAGATCAAGAAGATGAGGTACAAACCGACCAACCGAAAGCAGACAACGGAGATTCTGCAACATCTGGTTCGAAATCATTACCACACTCTAAAAATTTTGAAGAAATACCCATAATACCTTCAGCAATTGTAAATGCCATCGCAAAAGTTAACCTTGAAGATCAAACCGGTTGTGTGCTTGCAGAAAGCTCCTTGCTAATTGATAAACAAACATCTTCAACGAAAATTTCAAACTCGGCTGCATTGTTAAGTCGTGAGGAGCTGATTGAAATGTTCAAATGTTTGCACCACGCACCAAAGGTTACTGAAGGGGTGACTACAATCGGTTTAGTTGGTTATCCAAACGTTGGCAAGAGTTCAACGATCAACGCTCTGATGACAGTAAAGAAAGTATCTGTCTCTGCAACACCGGGAAAAACAAAGCACTTTCAGGTAGGGCTCCATGTCCATTCACAGAATTAAGATGTTAAATGCAGACAAATAGATTTACGTAAATCAATGACAAACATGTTAAAGGCCACGCTTCCCGACTTTAATAGTCACGACTCACGAGAGATGCTCACTATTTTTCTGTTTTGTTTCTAACATACTATCTCAATAGCTACATCACCCAACATGTTTTTCAACTAGACGTAACTCAGTTGTATAGTACAGTACTACATAGTACGAAAATCTGTCTGTTCGAGATTGCATGGATGGTAACATAAAAAATAATAGGTACTCAACTGTAATAAGGTGTATGTTACAGTCAGCTACAGTTTCATAACATTGTATGAATCCATTTTCATCGTATCGATGACACTTTCATTGTTAGTGTTACAAGCCTACAGTTATCTCCCGTTTTCAAATCAATTCTCGCAAAAGTTAATCTCTGATTTTCTTTTGAATCTCTCTCCAGACACTATTCCTGGACAAGGACCTCCTACTCTGCGATTGTCCGGGGCTCGTCATGCCGAGCTTTGTTCTCACCAAAGCGGAAATGATCACCAACGGAATCCTTCCCATTGACCAAATGCGCGACCACGTGCCCCCCGTCACCCTGGTGGCGGAACTCATACCTAAACACGTTCTCGAGACAAAGTACGGATTGATGTTGCCGGCACCGAGGGAAGAGGAAGATCAGAACAGGCCGCCCACGTCACAGGAGCTTTGCAATGCATACGGCTGTAGGTGAACTACGTATTCGACTCGATAATATTCACCCTTTGTTGGAAGGTTCGATGCTGTGGTAAGGTGGGGGGGGGGGGGGGGACATAGGGAGGGCAGAGGTACTAGGGTTTATAAATTAGTTTACTTCCACTGATTGATAGTGCATGTAAATGCCTACTACCAGTACGGTAGTTGGGGTAAAAAAATGAAAAACCTCTCAAAAAATAAAACTTTGCTGGGGTTCCTAGTGATTGGAATTGAGCCTGTGAGTGTGACCTCCCAAATGAGTATGCAGACTAACACTGAGTCACCTCCAGGTATTGCTATCAGTTGCAAGGCTTAAATTAATATTAGGCAATGTGTACACTGTATAGTAGGCTACGACGATAGCACATAATTTACAAAAAAATTTGTTCTGCTAGATAACCGTGGATTCATGACACAGAATGGTTTACCGGACAACCCTCGCTCATCCCGCTACATCCTGAAGGACTTTGTGAATGGCAAGCTGTTGTACTGTCATGCGCCTCCGGGCATAACGCAAGAGGAGTTCCACACATTCCCCAGCAACGACAACGCTCAACCCAGATTGTTTCCACCGATCAGCTCCAAAATGCTCAAGGTATGTTTGTTTAGGGAAGATGTTCTGTCCAGGCCGAAATTATTATTATTTTTGTTATTATGAGCAGTGGACGGTTAATCCATACATACATGTATGCTATCATTTCAGTCTTACAAGATGACCGGATCCGACTTAGACAAGTTGTTCTTCAACGCTTCGTCAACCGGAGTCCACAGCAAGGGAGTGGAACGGGTGGGGATCAGTAACGGATCAATCTCAGGCTCGACTATGAGTCTAGCAGACCAGACAACATTGAAGCCGTGGAAAGACCACACTAATAAACGTAACAAGAAACAGAAGCTTCGACGTATCTACTCTCATCTCGATGCATAGTGTAATGTGCTATTCTATTGTATTATCAAATAAATAAGAAATATTGTACAGTATCTGGAAAATTAAATACATCTCAATTCAAGGAAGTATTAATGGTTATTTACTTGTATGTATTAATCTGACCGATGCCATCGTTATCCATAGAGAAAAAAACATTGAAATTGCTTGCTAATCCTGACTATGTAAAGGGATGACATTATGTAAGTAGTTTGAAATACATTCCAGCTCTACTGGGACTTACTTCTTAACAAAGTAAAAGGATAAGCAAACAATTTAATGAATATTGGCAATACTCTTATCTTTTAGTCAATTTTATTTCCATAAATTAGTTATTATATACAATAGTTTCTCTTTCTCTCTTGTACTCAGAGTTTCATTCACCATAATAGTACAACTATTTAGTAAAGCACTGTTATTTTAAGTTAACTGTATAATATGTAGAGCAAACCTTATTTATAAATGGAAGAAAAAATAATAGAGCAACTTTATAATGCCTAGTAATATTACTAGTCTCAGAACCACAATACACATTGTTGCATTTTTCCTTTCCAATGAAATATGTGAAATACAATATATTTTTCCTTGTGGGTTGTCACTAACAGCTTTCTGCAACCTAGTCCAAAATGTACTTCTTACGAGCCAGCGAGTCACTGCTTCTAAATAATAACATAATGTGACCTCAAGGTTTATGCTTTTACTTCGACATCCGAGAGATAACAGTATTTTGCTTTATATAAAGAACAACTCTAATGAATCATCTTAATAATGTGAACTCGTACTAAGGTTGCCACATGACTTAAGGAGGATAGGAGCCCATCTCAAAACCCATGGTTCATTCATTTTAGATATGTACTGGAGTAGAGAGCTAATACATGTACATAATATGAAGGAATACTTAAGAATGTGGTATAAGGACAAGTGGAAAGGAAAAACAGTAACCAATTGGCAATTATCAATCTGGGACCTGGCCATAGATTGATAATTTTGCTTTCCATCCACTTTTCTGCCAATCTTTTCATTTCACATAGGTAAGCTATCCACTGTAGTTGTAATGTCCAGGAGTATCTGCAAGTGCAACAAATATTATTCCACTCTTGGTCCAACTCTATTATTTTCCCTTCACATGTCCTTCAATTACATAGGAAATATAAGAACCTAAAGGGTTTAACTGACACAACCTTAAATTCTGCTCTAATCCACACAAATACAAGAGTGGGTGAAGATTGCATTGCCCCTTTCAGCACATTTTCCCCAATCTGTTACTTGTTCTCTACAATAACGAATCTTCCTATAGTAGCAAACACGATGCGTGTCGATGTACACAGGAAATAAATACGTACTTGTGTTTTACTGTACGTTTGGATCTGCAGAAATATATCGCACATACTTTAGGTCATAATATACTATTCAACATACACATATCAAAAAATGTACCCAACAACATTCAAGCAGTCTTGAACAATACACAAGTTGTACGTACACTCCTATCCTCCTTCCAAACAACATGAAATGAGTCGTAGGTATTTTAAATTAAATCATATTACACAAAGAGTGATATTCTGAATATGAGGAAACGCCTTGAAAAATGTTATTTTTTTTAGTACCAATTAACAGCAACAAACTGCATTCCAGTGTCCACATCAAACAAAATCGAGAGTAAGGTACACAGTTTCATGGTCTTCAAAGAACGTTATGGGAACTACAAGTACTCAAATCAACTCAAACTAAGACTTTCTACTACACAACCAATTGGGTACTTCGCACTTGCCTCCTTCAAATTCAAAACACTTGACAAATTATTTCAAGACTGGTCTACACACATTTATAAGAAACATTTTTTAATATAAATCTGTAAAGACCAACATTAACCACAGTAAAGAAAATGAAAAACAAATAAATAACCATTTATTGGACACAGAATTGAGCACAAGGTTGTACTCAAAAGCAAACTGGTAAAAACACCACAACCATTGAAAATTTGAAAATATGATTTACGTCTAACAAGCTAGTATTCGTGCAAATTACAAACATGATTTATACTGAGAAACTGAGAAAAGCAAAAATTATGGAAAATTTCTTTCTCAAGACAAATGACAAATGGAAAATTTCTTTCCCTTGACAAATGACAAAGTACCACTGCTGAATGAACTACAAGAGAAGCAGCTAAGTAATTTTCAGTGTGGATAAAAATGTAATATAAACCTGAAACAAAGTCACATTATTTAATATCCTTCACCATTTTTGACCATGTCCCAATCATTTTCAAGTAACTAGTTTAAAGAGTTAAGGAATAATTCACCAACCATTTAACGACCAGTAAGTAATTCATTGTCTTGTCATTTTCATTGTTTTTTTTCATTGTCCCTTTGTCCTTAATTTTCATATTCCTGCGTTTGTTAAATATATTCCTAACAATCATCGATACATTGTTAAATTTTAAGTTATCCAGTAAATAAATCGGAATCTTAAGTGTGTAACCCTGGCTTACAAACTGACAGTAAGCATGAGAGGGATAACCCTAGCTTACAAACTAACAGTAAGCATGAGGGAGCCACAAACAATTCTTTTGTTGAGCCTAAAATTGTCAAACACATCAAAATCGTGTATTAACTAAAAGACAGAATATTGATACATATTTTAAATTAGAAATATCTTTCAGTGCCACAATTGCTTGTGAAGTTTGTTTGTGAAGAAGTTTTGAGATTTATTTACACACTAGTCACTCCAGAAGTTTGACATATGTGTGTACTGACAAAAATACATGCAAGTGAAAGGATTCCATGATCATATTATTTAATATTTATTATGAAAACGCTCTATTCCCCCCAGTTCCTATAGGTCTACCTATTTAAATTTGGTGAACTATTCCTTAGTGCTTAGAGCATGTTTTTAAATTATTCATTGTGTGGCTTTTTCAATTTAACTTGAACCACATGTCAGGGGACTCTCCTCTTTCACATCATTAGGTAATGAAACACGTAAATCATATTGTTATACAAATAAATTCCATCAAGAGACAATAATAGCTCATACATTTTTCTTTCTACATTTCTTCAAAAATACATACAAACTTATTAAGATTTATACCTTTCTTTTGTAAATGGAAGAAATCATTGTACATATAAAATATGTGGGCTTATTTACAACTCTGTTTAGCATAAACTCCATTTTTGAGTTAAGTATGCTAGTCTCATTCACAAAAAATATACATATTCATCTTATATAATATAGGTCTTATTGTACGTAGTTGAAACGACTTCGTAATAAAATTGGTAAAAATAAATTCTTGCACTCTTGAAACAGCTAATCTAATAGTACAATATTGTATGAGTACAAGTATTTATTGTTTACATATATCCACATTCTTTTGAATTACTCTATGATGACAACAGAATAGTGAAACAGGAGAATAGAATTTGAAAATGTTGCAAAACACAACAGTGCTGTTCTCATAAGTGGTCCATAGAGATCAGATCACTTGCTCTCTGGATGTTTATCTACTAATACTATGTAATGTAATTTTAAACAGAACTCCCCGATATTACCATTGTAGCTAGTGTGCTCATAGCATTAAAACTAAATTTCTCAGAATCGCTAGGAAGAACAGTCAGCAGTCACACACAAAGATTACAACACTCTATGTATATGATATCATAGGAAGCCAAGGTAGATTTTAAAGAACAGTTATGTACACACTTTCTTTAGATTGGGTAATCATCATTTTATACCCAGCTGTTTGCTTTCACTGTTCATCCATTCAGATGGAAATCAAAATTTGGAAACAGCACTCCAGGTGGTGCTTTTTGTCACTTAGAAACTAAAATATTTAAATCAGGCTACAACACCCATTAGTATAGGGAAAAAGGCTGTGCACAGGAAGCAACGTCTTTGGGAAAAGTGTTAAAATCAGACTGCAACATCCATTAGAGAAGTACATATAGTGAGGAGGCTGTGCTTAGAGGAAGCAACATAGTATTTGGGAAGTTATTGTGTTATTGATCTTGCTTTTGCATCGAAGTAGGGACAAGTGCACATCTTAGTGTGGGTAAAATAAAATGAACAGTGCAAAAATGCATTAAATTAAAGCCGTTGTGTAACGGACCACGTTTCCCTACCCCCTGGCATGCGTCTCTAGGGGAAATAACAGTGGATGCTTAATGCTTTTACAAATCGGAAATGAGGGAAAAGGAGAAGACTACTATCAGAATGTTGTTCTTGTTTGCCTGCGGTGTGTATGTGTGAGGTGAGTGTGGCAATAGGCCTACCCAGTGCACGTGTGCGAGCAGGGACGCTTGCACGCCCGACAATACTCTGTGTGTGGGTGTGCGAGCGCGGGACCAAGTTGATGTTTAAAGTATATGCCAGTATCACAATGATAGATTTGAAGTCAATTACAGAAGTTAAAAAAAAGAACAGAACCTGATCCAGGAATTGAATCCTCAACCTTCTGAATTTGAAGCAGAAACAAAACTCACAGGACCAACAAGCCACACCTACCTCTACAAAAAAACAAAACAAACACTAATGAACATTTCTACCTGTTGCTTGCATTAAAGAAGTACCCTAGGTAATTGTCATAGCAATCACATAAAGCATTATTACAAAATAAATGTTTAACATTCTCACAAGTCACAACATCTTATGTAAAGTGTTCTACTTCTCGCGCGGCGGCATTATCTGCACGATACGATTGCGCTACCTACGTGAAGAGAAACAAAGAATATGCAAAAGCAAGTCTTAAAAAGTAAAAGAAGAGCCACTGATCCAACCACAAAGACTAACATCCATTCTTGACATAGGCCTATATTGGAGTAGAATTATTGGAACTTTGTTATGTAATGCTTATACATAGGCTACTCGTAGAATAGACTTGGCTGGAATACGAACCCATCTTTCATACATATGACATACTGATCAACATTATGTAGGTAAAGAAAAATATTTGAGCTATACCTAACCAAAAAAACACATTTCATTCTTAATATCATAAATAAAAACATATTTGAGCATTCCTTGACCACATGATAAAATCCTTCACGTCAAACATATACAAATTACACAATTCGTACTTCCGACCAGAAGTCACTGTTAAGGCAATAGGTAATCTTCCTAGAATCTAAGCTAGTAAAATAGGACGCTATGTAATATCGGACGCTGGCACTTTGCTTCATAGTCGTGTAGTAGTTCATCGATGTCATTGTCCAAGTCTTCACTTTTAGAAAACTAGGCAAAGAACAGAAAATAAAACAAAATAAGTACACTTGATAGAACTTAAATACATACTACCGGCTAATTGCCGGTTTTTCTCAGTTAATATCAATCGTAAATTTATTGTGTTACTGCTGACAAAACAGTGAGTTCAAACTAGGGATGACATCGGGTAGTAAAATTCGGAACCGGTTCCAGCTCTCATATTACCCGGGTACCCGGATCCTGAAAACGTATTTTTCGATGTGTAGGCTTGATTTGAAGGTCGTCGCTAGGTCTTGTGAAGTGCGAGGGGTGCGAAGGCGAGGGATGAATGATATGCATGCCACCCGCTCGGTTACCCTCTCGGAATACGCCTGCAGTAATCACGTCGAGTAAAATAATCATTTCTTAATATACAACTGAAGCACTTAGATAAAAAAGGATTTTTAAGGAAAATAAATAGTTATAGCACAAGTATTAGACAGAATGTTCATCAGAATGTTAAACAAACAACAAACAGTAACGAATTCAAGTCGGCTCGCGTCTGCTCTGTTCCTCGCCGAGTCACGTGTTGTGAAAGGATGGTGGACGGGTCGGTGCTCGCAATACTGGCGCGTAAATTTATCATAGAAACGGACTAAAAAGTTACCCGGACCTGAAAAACGGCTTTGGGTAATATTTGGGTACCCGGGCTACCCAGGTACCCGATGTCATCCCTAGTTCAAAGCCAACATTCACATCTAGCGAATTGCTTAAGAGATCTAGTTTATGGTATTTTCCTTCTTGAATGACTACAGACTGATATACATTGGAAAAGGAGTGAAGTTGAGAAAAAGGGGTAACACCGAAACAGTTCATATTTTCTGTAGGCCTATTAGACCTACATGTAATTATATGTCATTTTCAGCCAACTGTTTAGTTCAATATTTATGGTAAGCAGAGTTCTAACTAAAGAAAAGAATACTTTGCAGTAGATGAAAGATAAACTGTGGCAGCTTAAGTGAGTTGTTTTCTTTACCTCAATAACTATTAACTATACATATTAATATTAAGTATGTATTTACTATGTGCATATTTAAAGCTTGTAAAGCCTATCTAGTATCTATCTGTTATCTAGTTTTAGAACATTTTAAATATGGGGGAAAAACCAAACCGGTATGTTATTTTGAAGCCATTTCAAATATGATTGTAATTTCTCTTAAATCTTCTAGTTCTTTTGATTAAGGCTACGGGATTTAAAACAAAGAATAAAAACAATAGTGAATTACTCAGTTATATTCAGGAGCACTCAAACAAGTGTATGCTATTTTACTAAATAAACTATTAGTATTCCAAACAAAAACAAATTTTTAAATTTGTCTTACCATGGTCATGAGCTCACATATGAGGAAAGCGCCAATCGTAGCTTCCTCGTGGTTGTCCTGAATGTCAATGTTTATCAGATGTACCGATGCATAGGTCTGGGGCGGTCGCACTTCCATAGCCTCAATCACCTAAACGGAGCGAATGACAAAATGATATAGGGTAGGCCTATGCAAAGAGATAATAAATATTACCAGCAGTATCAAACCAGTAAGCTGCATGCTCCTTTTCCTCCAAATTTGACTTACATTAAAAATTGTAGAGAAAGCTGGTTTTTATGTTTCGTGTCAAATATGTAGCCTGGTATTCAAGGGTGAGTAAATTGCAAACTTTACTGCCCGAGTAACAATTTACCTGCCCGGGGCGAGCGTTAAATTCGAGAAATCGAAGGCCTGCTAACAGGCTAACACAAGTAAAGACATCTCATGGATGAATGATACGAGCTACAACTCGCTAGTGAAACCAACTTGCGCAAACTTACCTGATCGTAGACTCTCTCCTCGCACGTTACAAGAATGTCAAACTGGTCTTTACAGGCCTGAAAACGCTCGGGCCGTGGCTTGATACGCCTGTTTCGATCAATCATGTGCAACAGTCCATTTTGCGTATAGCTACAATATAGTTAAGGAATATTGCAATTAGATTAGAGAACACTATTCACTATTGTATTCCCAATCAAATCCTTTTCCTTCCAATCTATGCTGATGGGTATTTTGCCTAGCTAGGCCCTAGCCAGTGAATCCCTAGCCTAAGCCTAGGCTACGTACCGGTACCAGGCTTCCCATCCTCCCTTCCTCATCGCCATTCATCAATCATCACTCATCCATCAGGCTACAGGTCGATGCACAATTGCCCGGTAACGATAACTGTAGGCCCAGCGGCGTAACGCAAATTGCCCGGGCCCCCCATAAAGGCTAGTAGCATATCGAAAAATTCACTGGGGGCGGGGGGATTTAACATCCTAAGCATGTAGGGGGTCTGGGGCGAAAGTCCCAGCCGGCGGAGGTAAATTCACCAAAGGCGATTTTTTTTCATGACGTTTTACACGCCTGTAAACACATTTTAGAATCAGACAATGATCCAAGATATAATATTGGTTTATCTTAATTGCTTAATCTTTAAGTTGGAATAACTCAAAAAAGTAAGCCGGTGACCCCCGTTTTTGTTTTTAGATAATTGAAAAGCACACATACTTTAGTGTATGTTGCGAATTTCAGCCAAATATCATTATAAGTGAAGTTTCAATGGATCGACAAAGAAAGGGCAAAATTGCTTAATCTTTAGGTCGGAATAACTCAAAAAAGTAGGCCAGTGACCCCCGTTTTTATTTTTAGATAATTGAAAAGCACACATACTTTAGTGTATGTTGCGAATTTCAGCCAAATATCATTATAACTTAGTGAAGTTTCAACGGATCGACGAAGATAGGGCAATTGCTTAATCTTTAATTCGGAATAACTCAAAAAAGTAGACCGGTGACCCCCGTTTTTGTTTTTAGATAATTGAAAAGCACACATAGTAGGCCTATAGTGTATTATGTTGCAAATTTCAGCCAAATATCATTATAAGTGAAGTTTCAATGGATCGACAAAGATAGGGCAATTGCTTAATCTTATAAGTCGGAATAACTCAAAAAAGTAGGCCGGTGACCCCCGTTTTTGTTTTTAGATACTTGAAAAACACATAATATTATAGTGTATGTTGCGGTTTTCAGCCAAATATCATTATAAGTGAAGGTTCAATGGATCGACAAAGATAGGGCAATTGCTTAATCTTTAAGTCGGAATAACTCAAAAAAGTAGGCCACGTGACCCCCGTTTTTGTTTTTAGATAATTGAAAAGCACACATACTTTAGTGTAATTTGCGAATTTCAGCCAAATATCATTATAAGTGAAGTTTCAATGGATCGACGAAGATAGGGCAATTGCTTAATCTTTAAGTCGGAATAACTCAAAAAAGTAGGCCGGTGAACCCCGTTTTTGTTTTTAGATATTTGAAAAGCACACATATTATAGTGTAGGCCTATGTTGCGAATTTCAGCCAAATACCATTATAAGTGAAGTTTCAATGGATCGACACAGATAAGGCAATTGCTTAATCTTTAAATCGGAATAACTCAAAAAAGTAGGCCGGTGACACCCGTGTGTTTTTAGATGATTGAAAAGCACACATAGGCTACTATAGTGTATGTTGCGAATTTCAGCCAAATATCATTATAAGTATACTTAGTGCACTAATAGTATGTAGTAACCCTACTTCCACCCTCAAAAACCAATCATTCCAATCATTGCCTGCTGGAAGGAAGATATATTGAACCACCTCGACTGCAATTGTTACCACAATGGAAATTTAGGCAAAATATGTGTTGGGTAGGAAGGGAGTTGCTTTATAATCGTTGAATGACAAAATAGGCCTACTGTTTTTGGGAGGGGCAGTGTCAGGTTTAGTAGCCTAAAGGCTGTGATACATCATACATGAATAATTTTATAGTATGTAGCTTATTATGCCTGCCAATAACTGAAATGCATTTCAGCATAAAGTGAGCTAGATATTGAAACAAAAACTTGGAATGAATGTCAGCTTCTTTCAAAGTGGATAATTATAGCCTATTTAAAATTTGTCATAGCTGTTTGAGAAGGATACAAAGACTTGTCCTTGGTGAGCAAGTCGTTATAGATTTCGTCATATGTTGCACCAAACTCGTAGCAGTTGGGACGGTCAGGCGCTGGTCCTGGCAATTTAACTTTGTCCCCTGTCCCGAAGGATTGGACTAAGAATCCCTTTTTGCTGAAAACAATAAAATATTCATAGTTAAATTCAAATACATGGCCAACTAGACCTATACATAGACCACACATCGACCCAGGACTACATGTTGATGCGTCAAGCATTGAGGGTGCAGATATATTAGAGTGTTATTGATGATATGTTTATATTACTCTATTGGAAGTCTAGTAGGTGAGTACCAATACAAAAATAATTGAAGTTTGTAAACAATTATTAAAATGGTACAAATAGTAGGCTTGGTCAAACTAGGCCTAGGCCTAGGGGGGCCCTGTTTAAAGTAGGATTTGATATTGTGCATGTTACTATATACTAGGCCTATATGTGTATTGTGTATGTCATATATCAACATTTGGTGAATGAGGTCTGGAGCAGCCTGGGAGCATGTCTAGCCTAGGCCTACCCATGGGACCGTCCACCCATGTGGTCCTCCATAGGCCTACCTTAAAAATGCATGAGCTTCCATACTCCGGTTCATGTTACTGGAACATATGACGCCCACTCTTAGTGGAATTGGCATGTTGTTAGTGGAAAGAACAGAATTTACTTGGTAAGAGGCCTTCCCGTGGACTAACCTACCTAACCTAGGTTGCCTAATGCCAAGTTTTCAGCCTAGGCCTAACCTAACTTCTTGAATAACATACTGCCTCACAACTCAATTAAAACTAACGAAGAAAATTAAGCCGCAATCATAGTGGGATGTTTTGAATGATGCCTTTTATAAGATAATGTATTTCGACTTGACTATTATTTAAATAGTACAGATAAAGGTCAAATATAAGCTTTCTCCAACAACCTGTCACTTATGACATCAACAATAAGATTTTTTGCACTGCCATTGAAACGTTTATTTTACGTTGTCGTTGGCGGTGGTGGTTGTGGTTGTTGTTGTACCGGTCGATAAAACCATGCGACCAAAGCACTCGGGCCGAAATTAGATTTTTCCACATAAATTGTTTGGAACGCATGCGCTTCTCGTTGACAGGCGTCAGGCTGTCGTCTGCTGAAGCTAGGCTTTTAGAAAGTCAGCGTCTTTCTTATAAACACAACCTTCATTTGAAAACATGTCAAATTATAACATTTAAAGCATGACAATGACACCTTTCGACGATTTCATGTATTTGGTGAATTCACTTGTGTTGGGAGAGGAACCTGTAAGTAGTCTAGACCTAGCTTAATATTATGGATTTTTGCCTATGGCCTAGGCCTATAGCGTACCTAGCAAGCTTATCGTGAGGCTGTTCATTCATAGTTCAATTTCCTTTCAGACTATTGAAGACTTCATCCTCCTCATTGGCACTCTCGTAGCATTCGTTGCATTCATACTATGGTGTTGTTTTCCCGTCGTACCAAAAGAGGCTAACCCTCCTTTGCAGTACGACACTCGTGGATACAATCACCAATACAAGAAGATTGACACAGGCTATGATGCTAACTCCTAGCATAAAACTTCGTATGAAGCACAAAATCACACCCACCATGGCAATTACGCATCACTCAGGCACTCAAAAACTCCCCAACCTAAAGTTACCACCTATAACAATAATAAAGTTACCATATGGGAGTTTAAATTTGCTAAAGAGCCAAAGCCGACAAACGAATAATCAGTGTTAGAACACATGTTTTTATGTATCTACAATTTATTGACTCATTTCAAACTTCTGGATAGAGGCTATTTGAATTACTGATACCACTCAAGAGTGAGATGAAATTAGTTAATGGACACTTTGTGGAATTTGTGTGAAATCAATGTATATAAGCTTTAGCAGTATGTATTCATGATACTTGTCTTTGTAAATATTTTGTATATGTACTTTCCTATTTAATCTTATAACATTCTCTCTATTTATTAAATGGCATCTAAAATTATTGTCTGGACTTTTAATGTGCACTCATTTTTTCCAGTAGGCTATGCCTCTAGGACTTAGGCCGTTTGGACACCTAACCACATTATGGAACAGGAACAGCGTTTTTATTAGGCCTCCTAGGCCTGTATATGATACAATAGAGAGAATTTAAGAACTTAAGTCAATGTATATTCTTATTATAAAGATGAAAACTGTAAAAAATGTGTTTTGAGTTCACAGTTTTTAATTTGATGTTGTAAGAGATGTCCCTATGCACCCTCTGTTGTTCGCTAATAAACCGTAAATTTCAATAGCAATCCATGGACCTTTCCCACTTTGCCATATCATACCTATATCTGCAATGTGCGAGCGACCACTAGTCCGCTACTGCAGTGGGTGTTGAAGCATGGCAAGACTGCAGCGTACAATTGTTGACAATGGGACGTGGCTATCAGTTGAACCTCACTTATTCCGCATCAGTGGAGAGTGGCAAATCTTGGCTTGCTCATAAAATGAAGTCCAGGACTTGACTATAAGAACATTGCTAAAATTTGGAAGTGATATTACAGAATTACCATGCAACATTGAATGTATTAATATTATTGCTGTAATTTTGTGTAGGCCTAAATACTTACTAGACCTATCATACAAATCAACTAACAGCAATCAATTAGAGTGCCAGAACGGAAGGGAGTTCTACAAAATTAGCTACTTTTCAATTAACACATGCAGTGTAATTATTAGTCGAGAGAGGAAGTCTGTGCAACAAACAATCAAGGGCATTTTATATTATAAACCATATTCTATTACTGGGTATATTTCAATGCTCTTCCGAGGGGAAAATCTTGCTCGTACTAATAGGAAATAAAGTTTCCAAATAGTTGTAATTAAAGCAGCGTGCCAATATTCAGCAGTGAAGTAATCACTTGCAAGCGGAGTAAGGAGAACCAATCGTCACTGACCTCGCTACGGAAAAAGCAGATTGATTTCGGGACAGTGCTGCTAACTAAGCGAAGTCAGTCACTGCTTAACTTATGTAATGTGATGTTGCTGCAAACCTAATAGTGGTGTGGATGCAAGACTGCCTGCATAAACACAGATGTGCCTGATGATGTGCAGATGTGCATCATCATCAGACCTATGTGCCCCATGCCTTCTTTGAATCACGCGCCCAAGGCCACCGCCTACTATAAATTTAGTTCAAACGAAACATGTCTTTTAAGAAAGCGGTGATCTAACAAAAAAGAAGAACAACTTGTTTGTTTGGGAAGTGTCAAGAAACAGTCGAGTTTTGTTGTGGTACGCTATTTTCATAATTTTTCAATAGTACTGCTTAAAACTAAGATACAAAATGAATCACTTAGTTGTAATTCGTGATTATAGGCCCGGGGATGAGTTGTTTTGCCGAGATCTTGTAAAAGAAGGGACAATGTCGACTGTGAACGTCGCGTTTCTTGCAGGTCTGACGAGAGAAATTACATTTCAGATAATAGTTTTGACTGCAGCAATAATGTTCATATTTTTCGGAGTACCTTTCAGTGTTTGTTTCGGAGTTATTCCAGCCGTAATAATCTTTATGTACATGGCGATATGGCTCGGACATACCTACAAGGCACTAGAAATGTCGCAAGATGTATCGGACATACCTCGTGCTTACATGTCATCAGAGTACACGGGATTTTGGGTTGCAGAAGTCCACGAACCATTTTATATGACTCGCGAGCCGAGCGAAATAAAATACAAAATTATGACCGAGCGCGAGATTCGCGCCAACAACATTGACCTATTCTCTCAGCAGAAGAGAGTAGTCGGCACGATTGCGGTCACAAGAAGCCGGACAGAAGAAAATGTAGCGTGGATCAGGCGAATGGCTGTCAATCCGCGGTATCAGCGCAAAGGGATTGCAACTGCGTTGGTAGATGAATGTCTGAGGTTTTGCACAATAAAAGGTTACAGCACAGCAGAGTTGGTGACTTCCGAATGTCATGATAATGCCCGTGAATTGTATCTCAAAAAAGGGTTTGAACTGAAGCAAATGTATCATAAACATATTGTAGGCAGAATGATCTCCATTCTCATGTACGAGCTGGTGTATGATCTGAAAGCAAGCAAAATTGTGACAAATCCCTAAATTCAGGCATACTAGCTAGGCCCTAGGCCTAGATACATTCAGTCTAGTTTTTCACATGTTGTATTCTGATGTAGGATTGGCACAGGTATACCTACCTAGCTATTAGGCCTGCAATTCCAGTCAGTGTGCGTAAGATAAGATGGTCCGTAAGCTTTGACACTAATTGATGCAGGCCTAGATGTTGGCTATGACCAAGAGTGTATTTTTTCTATATGTATTCCTAGAGCACCACTATTGGTCACATTTGCAAGGTTTTCCTTCCTCGGAGTTTCGGTGCAGTGTAGCACTGAAGGTATGGCGACTGGCAACCCCCAGCATTGGAGTAGCCTACCAGTAGTAGTAGTAGGCCTATAGTAGTAGTCTATGATTGAAATAGTTTTTACACAGGTAGATAATTAAATAATTCTTTATCTTCAATTTGAAAGTTAGGCATATAGCTTAAACATAAACACTGTTTGTACCACAGTAGGTCTATATATCCACCTAGTAGTACGGATATTGACTGTTTGTTCTTCAAGTCCGAGTACATCCTCAACTACATTCCAGGCATTACTGTAAAATTTCCCCTAATAAAGAAACTCGGTTACAACAAAGTGAACAATGTTTTGATTAATACATCTCTTGTCAAGTTATTGACAACCAATATTCTGGTAAAACTGGTAGTGTTGGTGTACTGGTATGGTACATTAGTTGACTACTGACTTGACATTCGGTAATTATTAGGCCAGTTTCGAGGAATGCTATCAATGAAGTTTTTATACTGTTAGGTACTACAACAACACTCAAATATATGTGTATAATGTATTTAAAATACTCGTTAAGATAACATACTATAGATACTAGATAGGCTTAATATTTTATACCTGTATAATGCATACCCAGTAATGGAATCCTGGGAGAGGAACTTTTTAAATGTTTTTGGCATTTTTACTTTTTAGGAAACTCAAATATCAAGCAATCCTTTGTTGGACACAGTAACTTTTAATTGAAAAAGTTCATATTTCTGCAGAACATTTTAAAACGTTTCTTTTATGGCTAGTTTTTTTCTGTTCAGCATCACTATTCTGTCTTCGTCAACACTAATTTGCTCTTCTGTAATTTGTAAAGTCATAAGTCATCCCATATTCATGACCATTATCAACTTGACAGTATCACATTACGCGCCACAAAACTAGTTCAGCTAAAAACAACGTGCCCGTGTTCCAATCTTTGACCTGTGTTTGCTAATAGAATAGTGTATTTACCATATACATGTGTTTGTGGCTGGATGTTTACTTGACTTGCGGCACATGCCCACTTTTTTTTAAATGTTGAAATCTTCCCATGTTTCAGTGGCTCTCATATACCTACTATTTAAAGTAGTCATTTTCTTTTACTGTTTCCATTCTTAGTTTTAGCTAATAAAGTAAGCCATTGACTGCCATTATCAATTTTAAAGATACATAACTCCATAAATGAGGCACTGATATGATCTGAAACAAAAACTTCTCAAGGACTGATCTTGACCACAATAATTTCTGCATGTAAAATTGTGAAGATTAGAATGTAGCTTAAAATAGACATACATTTGCAATTACACATGTGTAATCTTGTTACGTAACGATTAATGAAACTGTGATACTGAACTGTAATTTTTTTAACATTAGGCCTATCATTTAATTTATATTCACAACTTCTATTTAACCTTTTCAGTGGTGACTTTCCCTAATGCTTACAGCCCTAAAGTGACCACTTTATTTTACGGGCATGGCTTACATAAGTAAGAACTTGGATATTTGCTCTTGCAATGCCCTATACATAATATTGTATCCAACATGTCATGTTTTGTATATGAGAAAATATTAGACGTATAAATTTTACTTACGTCGTTTGTGTTATATTCTTACCTTCAAATCTCCTCAATGCCTATTTATCCCACATCAGGTGTCCTAAAACTGTGCAAACTTGTGGTAGCCGTAGGTAGGCCTAGTGCATGTGCACATTCATAATTTGCATTTTATGAGTTTAGGACATTTGATAAGACCTCTTTATAGTTCCACTCTCTGTAAGTTTGATACATATTTTAGAAAATAAAATTTGCTCCATGTAGTACATTAACAATATTATTGAAGAGAAAAGATTGCAGAACATGATCATTTTTTTATCTCTTATGCCAAGATGGCAAGATTGATGATATTGCATTGTTGCCTTCTGACTTTCATGCCGATGGGTTCACCGCTCCGTTTCCAAGATAGCTTGTAAAATTAACCTATGACTTTCTTCCTGCTTGTTCTTCTTGGGCATTCACATCTTAAGCTTTAAAATTACAGATCATTTTATTTTGTAAATAAAAAACAATACAATCATAATGTTATAACATTTTGAACTAGGTAGTTTTCACCATACTTTGACTTGGTTTGTTTCAATCATATGAGTACAGGCGCCCGTTTGTGCTTGATTAGTATCAAACAGTTATCATACATTTTTACAATTCAATCAACAAGGTGTTGTCTAATACAATTCCAGTTATTTTTTACATAGTCGGACAATCTTGTCACATTAATTTTTTAACAAGAGGCCAAGCATGCATTTTATGCATGTTGATCGACATGTAAGCCTATCACTGATTCAACGATTTTCTAGTTGATGACTGCGACGGTGTTAAAATGACTCGGTCGCTAACTTACATGTACATTATCCCACTAGGTTGATGGCTCTGCGTAGTGTCAGATATCCTGCCGTTATGTCCATTGGTAGACTACGAACTGTCCCGAACTCTTCTGCTGTTGCATAGTACAGTTTAGTTTGCGGGTCCATGTATTTTGCCTAGACAATAAAAAACATTCTGAGAATTAAACTGTGAAATGTGTTGTTGTACTTTTAAAAGTCTATTCTGTTATAGCTAGACATATCTGTGAAATTTGTCTACTCTCAAGATTTTAAATGAGGTGTTGCAAATATTGTGAATCGTGTTGACCCTATCAAAATCCAAACTAGCCTACATTTATTTCATTACTTTCTTCAAAAAGTAGGTAAATGGTAAAATTATTATTACAGTGTATGTAGTAGGCCTACCTACTAGATAATACTATACACGATAGACTCTTTTTCCAAGTGGCGGAAAAGAGGGGGGACTGGAGTAAGGACGGACGGGGAAATAACCCGATGGATATTAATATAGATAAGGTAGCAAGGGTAATAGCGGGACTAAAGAACGGGAAGGCTCCGGGCAGGGATGGACTGGTAGGGGATTTCCTGAAGCTGGCGGTCGGGGAAACGGCAAGATTTATGTTAGTAGTGATGATCGCTTCGCTAAAGGAAGGGGTCGTGCCGGATGACTGGAAGGAAGCGGTGGTTATCCCCATCCACAAAGGCGAGGAGAAGGGGAAGATGAAAAACTATAGGCCCATCTCCTTAACATCTATTGGATCAAAAATCATGGAAAGGGTAGTGGGGGACTACGTTAAGGCGGAAATAAAAAAGATGGGGTGGATGTCGGAAGGGCAACATGGATTCAGGAAGGGATATTCCTGTGAGACGCAACTGCTGGGGATGACAGAGGACATTGCAGGAGTACTGGATAAGGGGGGAGAGGTGGATGCGGTCTTTATAGATTTTGAGAAGGCTTTTGACAAGGTTCCCCATCAGAGGCTATTGGGGAAGATAGGGGAAGTGATAGAAGACGGTTGGGTAGTAAGATGGATGGGCGACTTCTTGGAGGGGAGAAGTCAGAGAGTGAGGGTGGGTGATGTTCTGTCATCAGAGGTGAAGGTGACTTCTGGGGTGCCCCAAGGGAGTGTGCTCGGGCCTCTGATGTTCGCTATCTATATAAACGACATAGCGGAGGGGATGGGGGCAAGGGTGAGACTTTTTGCTGATGACTGCGTCATATACAGGGAGATCAAGGACAGGGGGGATGAGGAGTTATTGGGAGACGACATGAAAAAGCTGGGGGAGTGGGTGAGGGTTAATATGATGAGTCTGAATGCGGGAAAGTGCAAGTGGGTAAGGTTTACAAGAAGGAGACAGGGGAGGAGGGTGGGACCGACGTATGAGATTCAGGGACAAGTGTTGGAGAGAGTGGAGGTGATTAGGTACCTAGGAGTGTGGATGGCGGATACGCTGGAATGGGGAGAACAGATAAGCAGGATGGTTGGAAAGGGCGTAAGAAACCTAAACTTTGTAATGAGGGTGCTGAGGGGAGCAAGTGGGGAAATAAGGGAGCATGCGTATAGAGCTCTGGTTAGGCCAGGCCTGGAATATGCAGGGGCGGTATGGGATCTTCATGACAGTAAGGGGAGAGATGCTCTGGAGGGGGTTCAAAAGAGGGCGGCGAGAAGAGTACTTAGAAGGGCGAATAGATGGGTGGAAATAGACATGGGGGAAGGAAGGAAGAGAAGGGAGTATGAGAGCGTAACGGAATTGGTCAAGGAACTGGGTTGGGAAACTCTCGAGGACAGGAGACGGAGGGACAGGCTAGGGAAAATGTACAGGGTGGTAAGGAAGCATGAGGGGTGGGGGGAATTAAGTAGGGCAGTGGAAGGAGCCAACTACATGGGCAGGGGGGACCACCAGTGGAAAATAGAAAGAAGGACATGGAGAACGGACATAGGCAAGTTCTCATTCCTAGGAAGGGCGACCGTGGAGTGGAATCAGTTGGAGGGGGAAGTTGTGGGGTTAGGAAAGGTGAAGGCTTTTGCCGACAGGCTGAGGCCAAAACCTGAACCCAAGGGCAAGGAAAAGGAAAAAGGCAATGGCGAAGGTGAAGGAAGCGGGAAGAGGTCAAGAGGTGAAACGGAAGGGAGTGAAACGAGGAAAAAGGACAAGAATGGGATGAAGCAGCGAGAGGAGGGTGGAGGAAGGAGGGAACCTGCGAAGGAGGGGACAGGAGGAAGGAAGGAAGATAAGAGACCCTCACCACCGGCAGCCAGCCAACTGTGAGAAGAGTGAAACAACAACAACAACAACAACTTAATTCCAACTTACTGGAAGTCCGGAGATATCGGAGTATTTCTTCGATGGCTTGAAGGATGGAGGACCATCAATTGTACTGTCTGTAAGTATAGAGTAGCATAACATCAATTTCCTTGTGATGATTTACAATTTACAAACAAAAGTATAATGATCCAACTTGTTCTCAGAAATCTCTGCAAGTCTCTTATGGTATAAAAATGAAATTAAGAAATTACTTACAATGAATCAAATCCTCCCCCCACGGTAGAGACCGTTCTTGAACAATAATTTGTTTGAGTGATCTCCATGCTCGTTTCTTGTTAGCTGCTTTGGTTGAATGCTATAAAAAAGAAATAAAATAGGTCTACAGTTTTAAAGCTAGCCTACACAAATTTTAAGTAAATGATGATGATGGGTGAGGTAACCCCCTCATGGAAGTAGATGGAATAACGTATAGGCCTAGAAAGTAAGAAAGACGGTAACAGCAATGGAAACTAACAACCACATAAGCTCTCACAGTAGGTTTAGTTGTTTCGAACAGGCTTACATCAATTTCTCTATTCAAGTACAGACCTAGGTCCCGGACAGAATGGTGTAGGGAGGGCCTAGGCCTAGGCTCTAGGGTCTAGCCTAGGCCTATAGCAAGCCTCGGAGGCCTGATGCCTAGTTACCTGGAAGTTTGGATCTTTAAAAATGAACTTCTTTTCTTCTTTGATTTCTTCTACAACAAACTCAGGACCCGCTACACTAATGACATCAATTTCCACTGCACCAGAACTAGATGAAGAAGTGATCGGGGCACAATCACTCTCCACTACAGGCTGAAAACAAAAGTTGACAACTAAACATAACCTATCAAAACGTTGTTTTGGTCCTTTTTTTTTGAAGCAGATACAGGAAGTAATATGAGGTTGTTAATTATCTTACCGTACTTGATATCTTTCTCTTTACCATTATGAATAGCAATTTGCCACTTAAAATGAGAGGACACACTTTTTACATTTGTTTACAGTGCTCGTCCATCAACTGCGTGCGCCAATGTGAGCAAATGTGAGAGCCGCAGGAAACTAGCACCAACACCCACACACAGCGAGAAGAACCACGGTAGCGGTCGCAACAATACCAAAGTCGACTAACCATAATATGGTAATTAATTGCATATATGGTTAGGTACTTCTGACCTAAAGTACCCAAAACTACCAAATTTATGTTTGCCCAAAGCATGGTAAGGCCAGATCCGAAAGCATAAGCTACTTTAAATAAAATGCCATAAAGTGAGGCATTCAATTAGTAGGCTTTGGTATTGCGGCGACCATTGCCAGTGTTCTTCTCGCGCCGTGCGGTTCTAGTTTCCTGCATGTAGCTTGGGTGTTTACGGAAACCCTGATCTGGTTGAACCGAACGGATCTGTTCGTTCGGAAACATACAAGATTGCAAGAACCTCTGTTCGAAAACCTTCACGGATCCATCCGATCAAGTGATCCGATCAAATCTTAGGGATCCTGCTAAAAGAAGGATCCCTTGGGTTGGATCTCGCACCACAGCCTGTTTCACCGCCTTTTCAAAATTAACGCCTATAAACTATAGGCTGTATTGCCATCATGGACGACGCACAATGTGGGATTTGTGGGATTAAAGAATTATTTGAAGACATTCAAGAACATTTCGATGTATTTCATGTAGAAAGTAAATTAAATAAGATTAATTTCGGAAGCACGATTTATAATTATATTTAGATTTATAAACAACTACAACTTTTCGTTCGGAAACAGACATGAGATCCAGGGAATCTGATCAAATCCATCACGTGACCAGATCCATCCGATCTCTTCAACTCGAGAGGTTTCCGTAAGCACCCCTTGACACCTTGCTGTGCAACAGCTGGCTGGTTGTGTTTGTTTCTATGGCGGGCTTGAACACTGGGTGCTGGTTTGATGCTGGTTTCTTGAAACAAAGAACACCTGCGGCTTGAGATCACTCGACTTATTTCTCTATGGATTACCATTCGTCTTGTTGGTAGGCGCATGGGGGTTGGGGGGGGGGGGAGAGGCTAGCCAAGAGAGATTTAGTGTGTGAACATAACCTCACAACCATGATACCAGATCCTTTTTCCTAAGAGACCGTTGTGTCCAGGCAGTTTTTAAGCTTGTAACGGTGTTGGTTTACTAGCTATTAGTATGATTTTAGAATCTTTATCGTAGTTACTAAATGTAGTGATGGTTTTGCATCTAGCCTAGCAATTATTCTTGCCCTGGCCTAATCCAAAAGTATGTTAAAATGCCTTCTAATTTACTTTTTGCTATGGTAATCATCCCCATTCTTTCATGCACATATTCCACACAGAAAGATCCACAAACACTCTTAGTTGTTTGTATATTGTCCGCCCAAAATAATTTTGAGGCTCGACAGGGTATCAGGAACACTTGGCAAGGTCTAACAACAAATCGAAGCATAGACATTTATTTTGTGGTGGGAAAAGACTTTTGTAAAATACCAATTGAAGATAGAATATCTCCTTACAGTTGTGAGCGATTAACCATTTCTTTTTCCCAAACGGAACAACTTTCTACTAGTCTGATTAACGCTGGAAGGCGGTTGTATCATTACAACACGCTGTTTGCTGGGTTTACATTCATAACGCATCACAAGATAATTGTAAGAAGTTTAAATATATTGAGTGATGTGCTCGTAGGTCTTGATTATTTACGAGTTCATTTAGTAGACTCGGTCACACGTGAAACAGTTGTATCTGCATTGTTTACAAGTTCTAGCAGTAGCAAAATAAACAAGTCGGTTTTATCCAAGGCTGTAGAGCCTTTCGTTCTTCCAAAAGGGTTTGAGGGGCAAATTGTAATGGATGTTTTAAATCCTTTAATGAGAGTACAGTTCTGTCCTAATAGTTGGAATAATGCGAGTGGTTTATTGAGTTTCCTGCAATTAATCACAACAAGGAATGAAAAACCATTACCTTTTGATAGTGATTCTTGCACACCTGTATCGATGACATTCGATATTCATGGTACTGTAATCAATAGTCTAAAAGATTGAATTCTGTTTTATTCTGCATGTTGATATGCTTTACTGAACTGTTTTATTATTGTAGATGTCAATGGTTTGAAGCACCACATACAATCAAGAGATGCCAGACAAATTAAGTGGGATGATGAAACAGCATTACTTCAATCAAGACTTATCGCAGAGTCTCGAGATATGAAAGATATTCTATTTATAGATGTAATAGATGTGTACAGAAATTTGACTAAAAAACTGTTGCTGTTTTTGATTTGGTAAGAATGTAGCTAGTGAGGTAGAACAAGCTGTTCCTTGCCTCTTTTATGTCCTTTTCATTTATCTGGCTACTGATTGCAATGAATTCCACAAGTGTGATAATTATATTAATATAAGAGGTCTGCAGGTAGTATTTTTTAGGTTCAGGTAACGAAATAAAAATGTAACTAAAATAAATTTAAATATAATCAAAATAAGGGCAGGGATGGGTGGTTTTTTTTGTCAAATTCAACGTTGAAAATTTTCTGACGTCTCAATGTGTGTTACCTATTTCAGGGTTAGCAGACATAAACATTTTTCTTATCTACTGAAAACGGATGACGACACTTTTGTCAACCTCATCAAAGTGGAAGCTGAGCTTTTACACGTTGAGAGGGTTAAAACACCCCATGTGTTTCTTCTGACACACTTGTGGTGGTGGGGGTCATTCCGGGAGCATTGGGCAGTGGGAGTCAGTGGTAAGTGAGGGCTTCAATGTGTTCTAAACTGTGGGAATAAATATTTCTTGTTGGTATCTTTAAAATTACAGCAATAGCCAAATTTTGGGGTGATGCATCGCATGTAACATTTTGGTACTTAATTTTAAATATAAGATTACTATTATTCTAATTGAAACAATTACAAAATAACATACGGAACTCTTTCTAATATTATATTCTCTATATGAATGTTGCAGGAAAGTGGCGTGAAGATCACTACTGTTCCCTTACTTACCCCCCCTTTCCATGTGGAGCAGGCTATGTCTTAAGTCAGGACCTTGTGATGTACCTTGCAAACAATGCCGCAGTACTTGACACAGGTTTTCAGGTCAAAAAATGTTTCTCAATGGTCTAAAGCAATAAGTAGTGTAGTTTAATTATGCTTGTTATTCTACTATATGGTAGCTATCTATACAGGATCGTAATGTGAACATATTACACGAGGGCACTGGTCTAGCTTAATCTGGACTACTGAATGTATTTTATTTATGCTGTATACTACTATCCAATGTATTTTCCATTTGGAGAGAAGCTTCATCTACCTCATTGTCTCTTAAATAATGGAGATGTATAGCAACAATTTTTACAATAATTTTAAAACCACATGTACGAACCAATGTTTATACTGTATTAGTGGTGTATCATCATACTTCATACAACCGATCAGAGGAACCTGGTAAAAGCCTTTTTTCCAAACTTTTAGGGTGAAGATGTATCGATGGGTATCTGGCTTGCCGGTCTGAATTCAGTGCGGCATCGCTCATCCACGACTTCATGTAGTACTCGGACTTCAAACCGTTCAAGTCGCTACACATTCTGGAATCATGTACAAAACACCACTTGTGAAGCTGCATGCGATGCTAGTTATCATTCTTCGTGGTCATGTAGCCACACATGTGAGCCATACGCTTACAACCGTGCACAGCTAACTGTGTTGGAGATGTACCAAACATGGGACGTTTTCAAGAGATGTGGAAATTTGTGCAATTGTTCCAGTTTAACAACACATCAATATGAACTGCCATAATATGTGTGATGATACCACACATTAAGAAACTAAACTTTGCCAAAAATGTGTGTATATGATTAATATTAGGTTTTGTCAGGAGGTCAGTTCTCTCTATAATATAATAATGTTTGTATCCTTTACTATTATTGTAGTACCTGTGTAATGTATATACAATAAGAATAAACTAAAGATGTATCTGAATCTGAATTTATTAGTACCTTCCAATGCACATTGGTGCATACACTCGCCGCAGTCCAGTGCAGCCATTGGAAAACGCCATAAATTTCATACCAACTCAGCAAATGTGAAAGAAAATCACACTAAAATTAATCTAATACATACACAGATTCACTGTTCTGCGACCCGTGAAATGGAACAGCTAAACATGTGCATCCTTTGTTTAAATTTAACCGCGTCTTTTTTTTATGGTTCCTGCCTCTTGGCTCTGCTTCCAACTTCCGTATCCGGAAATGAGATTTTGTTTTCGAGTTTGACTTGACAACAACAAACATGTTGGCCGATTTTGAATGGTTTCAAAATTCCGTAGCCTTGACAACAACAAACATGTTGGCCGATTTTGAATGGTTTCAAAATTCCGTAGCGAATCTCTCTAACGATTCGCAAAGAATTCAAGTGTTATCCGAAATTAAAATCGCTATCAGTGCACTGAACAAGAGCCAGACACAACTTGTAGCTCACAGTCTACGCTTGAACGATGTGTTCGATTGTCTGAATTCCTCCGAAAAGTAAGGTTATGTTATAGTGACATGGTATTTTTTCACAACAGTCACGTAGGGTCTAGCAACGCCACTGTATATAATTTGATTAGGATCGTACCTGATGTGCTGAGTCTGACAGATCTACGCGCAGACCTAGGGGCCTAGGCCTAGACTTCGTATTATTGGTTGGTCTAAAGCTCGTTGCAAATACGCCCGGGAAGCAGCTCCAGGAACGGGGAAGTTGGCTATGATTTAGCATTGCCCGGTAACGGAAAGCCCATTCCCGAGCTATTGTGCACCGACCTTAACTACAGGCACAACCCCTAGAGGCCTCAGCAGCAAAGATTTAGTTTTATAATTGTTTTCATTTTTTAGGGAACAGGTTGAATTAACATGCGATATCTTGACTACAATGTTATCATCACTAGATTTGGTTGTTGTTCTTGGCCAATATAGTCCGTCGTTGTTGAGAGCCATTGGTCATCCTTCAATTAAAGTGAAAGAAATGGTGATTAAAGAGGTAAGTCTAAGTGAAGGTGTCTTATGCTAATTAGGTTGTCACAGGCAGATGGAATTTCAAAGTCCAATAATACCATTTAATACTGGAACTTGATTGTTTACTGATATCATTTCTACCTTCTAGGTATTTGAATCCGATTTGGTTTGGTTGTTGTTACCCCCTATTCCCTAGTTACGCCACTGTTTGAAGTCCTTGAACCGAATGTTGCAGCTGTTACGTGGACTAAACGGTGACGAATCCATCGGAAGATTGTGTCAAGAGGGGGACCTTCTCTTCAGTGTAGTCGGTTGCCTATCCCATGACGACACGTCGGTTGCAAACGCAGCCATATTACTCTTGGCCAAGTTGGGTAAAACGCCGATGGGGCGAGCCATGATACTCTCTGATCGCATCATCGGCGGCCTCAAGACTGTAATGAGTCACAACGATCTTTCGCGATTCCGTGTCTACGAGGTAGGCAGCATACTAATTGTTTACTAAAGCAGCATCGTAATTTATTAATCCACACGTAATTTATTCCACTCGTTTCTGTCTTTCTGCAGTTGGTACTCTTCTTGTCACATCCTCCCACGTTTTTTCCTGTTCTTCAATCTCTTCTTAAATTATCATTCTCTATTTCTCTCTTGGCAATCCTACTTTTCTTTCCCCTCCTCTACCGCTTCAAAGTCTCGTCTTGGGATCCTCACTATGTTCATCCTTTTCATCATCATCATCATCATCATCATCATCATCATCATCATCATCATCATCATCTGTTGCCACGTCCAACTCTGCGTTGGGTCGGCAAATATATACATATAGGCCTATATACAAATGTGTTTATGTATTTAGTTACTTATGTATGGTAACGTGTGCAGCTTGTGGTGGAGATAGCGATCCACTCGGGCGAGGGTCTGGTCGCCAGCCAGGAGACTGGCCTGATGTCGGCCCTCCTTGCCGAGCTCAACGGTGCCGACGTCCTCCTCCAACTGAACGCGATCGAACTGCTGACCAAGCTGGCGTTGTGTCCGCACGGACTCAAGTTCCTCGAGCGTCACGGCGTTCTAGACGCGCTGCTGGGTCGCGTAGCCACCGTCGTGGACAGCGGCGACTTGATGGCCGCTCTCGTGCTGCCCGGTACGTCCGTTCGAGTTTCAAGAGTGCCCAAAATAAAAGAAAAAAGATTTAATTTATTCATTTAGGATTCTTAAGTAGGACTCTAAAAGAATGAACATCTTCTCTACAAAGAGTTTCTTTGGAGAGCTTGTTCCATTTTTTTATAGTAGGGCCTACTACCTAAGTATGACCATTTACCAACTTCTGTTCGTCCAAACTTGCTCTTAAGTTTGGAAGAATGATGTCTCTTCTTTTTTAGTATACTTAAATGTCTCGTTAATCTGTGTTAGTTATCGTTTCTGAATCAAGAACAGGCGGAACAGAACAGTGTTCAAAAGTAAAATTATGGATCTTATGATTGTTATGTACGGCAAAATAAATACGTAGCTGTTTTTCGACCGCAGGTTTGATGAAGTTCTTTGGAAACGTGGCCCAGTCGCATCCCAAGGAGACGTTTGCGCAATATCCGTCGGTGGTGGTTTCCCTATTCAACACGTTGGACATTGACGATCTGATTATTCGCGGCGTCGCTATGGAGACCATCGGATACATTGGCACCACTGTCCAAGGGAAACTCGTGCTTCATGGCCTAGGTAAGATCGGCGTTGTACACTTGTCAGTTGTCAACATGTATTCTGTTCACAACTGTACCGGGTAGTCTAGTCGACAAGTGAACAAGACCCTGGGTTGGGCCTAAGTAGTATTTTTAATATATCTCCACTCAAAAACCTCCCTGTCACCAACCATGTTAGCAGTTGAGTTCCCTATCATTGACTCACTATCTAAACGTTAACTAGCCGTTTGGCCTCTCCCATCATACACCACAGTTACTAAATGAATCGAGACATCCGCGGTGGCTCATACGGTCGGGTTGCAGGTCCTAAGCATATGCCACCCTAGGGATGTGGGTTTGAATCCCTCATCATAAGACATGATGCTTTTTTTTTGTAATTGGTCTTCATCTTCATATATCGCCCCTCATCGTCTCGAATAGCATTTCAGCAATAATTAGAGATGTAAAGCAACAATAATCATCATCTAAATGAATCAGTTTGTAATTTAATTGATCAGTCAGATTGGATTGGAATGTACTGTTTTTCTGTTTGGCAGGGGATACGATGCCCCAAACAATGAGCAAGCTGGGCGACTACATTACCACTCTCCCGACAGAGTGGCGAGTGAGGGCGCTGAACACTGTTGCCAATCTGCTACAGCTAAAGGTAATAATCATTAACCACCTTCCATTAAAACTTTAAAAAATTACAAGCTATGAATGACATCTACATTTGTGTTTATTTAAAGGTAGTACATCAGAATCCGCAGCTGTTGCTGATCACACACTCGTGGTTTAATCACTTGGCCACTAATCCCGTCGAGCTTGTGATGTCCGTGTGTAAGCAGCCGTTCCCCGAGCTCCGATTGGCCGGCCTGCAAGTGTTGCTTTCTCTGGCGGAACAGGCGTGGGGCCAGGAACAGATCAATAACACGCCTGGACTGCTGGAATATCTACTCGATCGTTCTCAGGAGGCCAGCAAACTTTGCAAGGTATGTATTACTACTAGTACAAGGACAGCAGCATTATACAGTGTACAGTACAAAACAGCAATTATCAGCACTCGAAATACTGTACTAAAATACGTGCCAAAACAAACCTTGTATAATTGCAAAAAACAAGTCCCCTGGACCGTTTTGTTTCCAAAGTTTTGTTTCGTTTTGTTTCGTTTCCAAAGATACACAATATTTTTTTAAATTAAAATGTTTTTTCTGGGCCCTCATATTTTAGAAATCCAACTGTCACATTCTTTTGAAGTTCACTAATAATTTATGAACCCAATATTTATAGTAGGCCCCTCTATGTACTGTGGTACCTAGGCCTACTTGTTTCAATGAATTGAATACCCTACATTAACACAAATTACAAACTTAAAACACAACACTTAATTAATTGGTCTCTATTTTTTCCCATGTGTTCTAGGATGCCAAGTATGAAATCGTTCAAACAATTGCTGCCTCCCCATCTGCAGAATCTATTTTGAGCGAGGCTACATTAGAACGTCTCAGAGAATTTATTCGACAGGGACCTTTCTTTGTACGTGCCCAAACGGAGGTTGCCATTGAAGGGGCCTCGTAGTTCACTGGGTACAACCACTACCTTGTTCTGAAGGACTACTTACCATGTAAAGGCATAATATGGTACATTGCCGATTTCAATAAGTTATACCAGGAAATGAGTAGCCAAGAAGAGATGTTGATTCTGTGTGTTTGTATAATTAATTATTCTTATATTTATAATGTGTTCAGCTAAAAAATTGATTGAATTTATATTTTACATTAATGAAATGCTAGTGTCACTATTCATCCAATGTGCCATTATACTTGGACAATGGACATGGTACAATAAAGTATGTCATTGAATGTTTTGCTCAATAGTCAATCCCCATGTAACTTGTGTACAAAAGTAATCACAACTCACTCAGAAGGAGTTAGGACTACATTCATATTGTAGGCTTTTACTAAAATTACCACATGCCACTTAGAAGTCAGTGTACTTTAATTAATTATGTTATCCTATATATGATTTCAACATTACTACATATTATGTAGTACCAGTAAGCAGCAAATTCATCACTTTATTGATATGTGCCACAGATAAAGGAATATGCTGAATTCAGTATGTCTGTTGGTGTTGGTGGTAGGTCACTACATTATGTAGTTATGTTAAAACTAAGATCTATGTATTATTTTGTAAGCATTCATAATTTTATAATGTACTGAAAGAGAGAAATGACTGAATAGATTCTCTAGTTACTGTGACTGAACAACTTGCATTAATGAAGGTAATAAAATAAAATGAGTTTGTACAAGCTAAATGTTTTTCTTTGATTTCATGTAAAACCCCTTCCAATCCTCATTGAGTAATTTTAAGTAAAACTGAAGCTGGAGCAAGAGTGATAATTATTCTGTACCTGTAACCTGTCATGATTGTCATGTTTCCTGTTGAGGTGTTATGTAAGGTGTTATTATTATACTAGGAACATATACGAGACAGTAATAGTGTTTTTTTTTTTTTTATTAAACACTAAACAGATATAGAGAAATGTACAAAATCTAACTAAATACATATTATAATGTTTGTAATCATGATAAAATGCCTTGTGCTTGCATAGAGTGGTGGCAAGCCAGGGTTTGGTAGAGATTTAGGATATTATACAATTTATTGGGCATAACTTGATATCTAAACCACTGTACAGACAAATGTTTTTTTTTTGTAACTTTTACTTATTTATTGTCCCGAAAGTCATCAGATTGATTTTAGCTGTTTTGGCATCAGCAATCACTAATCATGAAGTGAGCTGCTAATGAACAATGTATATTACATCTTATTAGCCAGAACACAGTCTTGTATTTTTGTAAAGAAAAATTTAATGGGGGGGTGGGGAGGGGCATCTCTGTAGGTGTACTTGTTTGTATGAACCTTGTCACTTTATTTATGGCTAGCACAGGATAAGGAAACAGAACCGTGTACAATAGAACGGTTTGGTTCTCTTTGTCTTCTAGCTAGAGGAAGTGACAGAATCAATCTTAAAATATAGTATGTATAATGGGATAAAACATTTTTCAAACCGTCCAAAAGCAGAACATTTGAGCATTCTAGCATTCCTCAATGGTCAACATTTACAGGACTGACCAGGTTACTAACAATGTATTACTATTATGGCCTTTTGTCACTTTACACAAAACTGTTTCTGAAGTAAAAAGCAACTACTGAACTACGTACCACAGCCATTTGAACGTTTTATACATCTGAACTGAACTGTGCATAATGGCTAAACTTCAAAGTTGTTATTAATTTTGATTGTGGATCAACATCAGTATTTCAAATAAAGCTAATAAAGCTAATTATTGCATATTGTTGCTCAAAATTGTCTTGAACATACATGCATAATATATACAAATACTGTACTTCGTAATCGTATCTAATCTAATTGAGAATGCAAATATGCATCATTGAAGAACACGTAGTAAAATTTAATGTACATTAAGTTTAACTCTATGTGTACTGTAAGTAACAAATATCATTCAACACAGTTTGTAAAACTGAGAAAATGTATACCAATGCAATTGGATTTATGGGTAGGTAACTATTTACCTGCCCTCATATTCAGCAGGAACAGGCGCGTAGGAAGGGGGGGGGGAATGGGGGGAGATTCCCCCCCCACTTTTTCCTGGGACCCACCCAATTTAGCGTTTTAGGCACATCCCGACATACAATACCACACGGATACCCGGGTAAACATTCACCAACTAAATAGTGAATAATAATTGCAGAAACACAGAGGGCCCCACGTCCCGGAGAAAGCCAAGATTTTCGTCACAATACATTTCCTCTGCCTTAGTTTGCACTTTGTAGCATTACAAAATAAAAGCTAATGGGTGCTTGAAACTCAGTGGCGTAATTAGGGAAGGGGCGGGTTATGGCCCTCAAAACGTATTTATTTAAGCCTAAAAATCGAGAAATAACTAATAAAGCAAGAAAATTTTTCGCCTTCGCTTGATTTAGAGTTCCTACGCGCCTGAGCAGGAACAATAATGCAGACAATGTAACAGCGCTTTCTTTTAGCTCTCTTCTCTCTTGATTTCTTGTGTGTTGTGGGGGTTGAATACATTGTTGAATGTTGTTGATTGTGATAGTCTCGAATGTCTGGTGTAGACATTAATACAACACTGTCTTCTCTTTCTGGCTTGAAAGGTTTTAAATCGTTGGATATTATGATTACAACTTTGAACTCGTGGAAAATGTCATTTTTACCCATATAAACAAATATGGGAATCCCCATTTTTCCTATGGGAAAGTTTCGTAGAGAATTCTGTTGATTATTTTATTATTGACCTCTTAAATATTTCACAAGTAAGAGTCATCATGATAAAAAACCAATGAATATTGGCCACTCAGCCTTATTTCTTTTTCAATCAACAAACACGAACTTTCGTTGAAATCCTTGTGTATCTTCTACCCGTGATGATGTCATCACTGCACTTTCTTCCGCTTTGCCGGCGCCAGTAGTCTTAGCAAGGACACGATTGGTGCCTCAAATGCCAAAGAGATCACAAAGGACACTATGTAAGAGAATACCACTTGCCCAAAGAATACAATCATCTGAAATAAATTTGAAAACATTAGAATTATATTGTAAATTTACCTTACCAATAAAGATAAGATAAGATTGTGTTTATTTAGCTTCACCAGTTATTATTGTAGGGGGAGGGGGGGGGGGGGGGGGCGGGGAATAGTTGTGCTCTTTAAGGGGCACGGGCATATAAAGTTTGCAGAGTTGTATTTGTATGTGAAGAATAACAAAGGTTAATATTTATGTAATCTGTATATACTGTATATTAAAAAACAAAACTTAAATTAAATGTTTGAATTTGAAACATACCGACGTGTATAGTACTTACCACTGCATTAGTTGCAAGATGCATGGGGCTGTCTATACTCATGACCATGATCCTGATGATGACAGGGTGTATGAGATAAGCGCAGTACGTGACCCTACTGAAGGGGTAGAGTACAGACATGGACAAGAGACTATTGACGTAGCCTCCGTAGCCCGTTGAGCAGGCGATTACGACCCAGGCTAGGCCTAGCGCCCAGGCCGTGTGGCTGAGGGAAGAGTAGGCGGCAGAGGCGAGGGGGTGGAGCTCTGCGTTGTACAGGCCATAGAGGAGAGAGAGCAGAACAGCCATGGACAGGATCCAGCCTAGAGTCACAGCCACCTGGAACAAGCAGACACCATTGCAAGGTCCACTAGATCGCTTGTAGCGCGCGCGCAGCGCAATTACTCCGCTAGGAGTAAATCCAGTAGACCTTGACACCATTGCAAGGTCCGTGGATCCCCTGGCAGAGGTGCGGTAGACCTACGAGCCCCCGCCAGGGGATTTACGGACTTTGACACCATTGTTGGGGGGTTTCAGCAGCTGTGATCTCGGCGAGAATATAATATGTGATTCCTTTGGAAATACGAGAATATTCTTCTTAAACTAATTAATTATTGGAAAAAGCAGACTTGTACGTACCCCTCCCTCCAAAAGTCAGGGATTTGGTGATTTGTTTAAGTTATATATTTTTATTCTTAAGTCTTCCTATACAACTATATGTGCTATTATTACTTTTATAACTTTTAATTAAGTTTTATTCTAGTCTGCTATTAATGCTAGACATGGATTGTCAAAAGCCATTATGCAATTACAAATAATCGTATACCCATTGTTATAATAATGTTTGCAGTGTAATTGATGTGTTTCATAATATGTGAAGCATTGAACCAATTCGCTAACTTAATCTTGTGTTTTTCGTTGATTGTTCCTGTAAGTACCTAGTGTTTGCACTAACTTGACATTTGACGCATGCACCCATAGTACTTGCCTTTGTCATTTTTATCTTGCAGTCTGTCTTGTACAGAATCCACCCAACTGACATTCCGACAAGATAGGGTCCCAACCTGGTCCACGGTTTGTCGTAGATCTTGTCGAAAAGCGCCAAAGGATCGTCCTCACTGCAAACACATATGATTTTATCACTTGCTTACATCGTCAGAAACAAGAAGGGTAACAATCATAATTGATATCATACACAGAGAGGAGGTGAATGTAATGACAGCCCATTGCCCAAAGCTTGGAACTAGAAGCCTAGTTTCTTGTAAAATGAGAACAAAATAGTATTATAAATTTTTATGTTTTGAAAATGAAGTCAAAAAGATTTCGTAAAAATTCACCTCAAGTCTTTGCATGTTATATTACTATTAGTAATCATTATATAGCAATAATTTCTCTTGGCTTTCAAATATGTTTGGATAACATTCAAATACAGTGCAGAAACATGTAATAAACAAGGACTAAGTGCGTGGTGTACCAAGTATATTAATTACCTGACCATATGCTTATTGCTGTAGGCAATGTAAGCGGTAGTACACCAAGAGCTCACTAAAAATACTCCCATCATGATAGCCGATAATTGGAACCGCCTGCAACACAAAATATACAACGTGTGGTATAACATTAGCTTCGTTATGTATTCATTATTTTATTTATAAAGTTAATTGACGTACCTCAATGCAAGAATAAGTAGGACCGCACCGAGTACATAGAATTGCGTGTCGTCGGCGAGATACCAGCTCCATAACATACACTGTAAAAAACAAAGGTGAATAAATGTGGTAATAAGATGATGTTTCTTGTCTCTTCATGTGGAAACTTTTAAAAGTATTTTTCGAACAGTACAACGCAACAAGTGTCTACGTATTTTGACAACAAATGAATTACATAGTTTTAAACTTCAAATTGTTTTAAAGTCATAAAATTGTGTCAACAATCATGTATGTACAATATTTAAAAAAGTTTAACTTAAGGCTGGTCCACACAGATTTTTAAGACAAACGATTTAAGGTTTAACGCGTAGTCGTAAAGTTGGATCATAGGAAACACGTACTGGCGTTCACACAAAGTTTTAGTTTTAAGACGTTGTTTTCATTGTTGTTTTTAAAACAACGTCTTAAAACCTTATGCATTATGTCTTAAAAATCTCTGTGGACCAGCCTTTAAATAGTTTTATTTAAACTTCAAGAATGTTTTAAAGTCATAGAATTGTGTCAACAATCATGTATGTACAATATTTCATGAAGTAACACTTACCCACATTCAAGTGCTTGCATTACCTTTAAGTTGTATCCATTACATCACCAATAGCTAACTCACCATATCTTTAACAGGGAACAATGTGTTAATGTAGAGAATGTTCCTCCACCAATATTTGGGACAGTTTATGTGATCCAATGCCGGCGCTTCAAAGACAGAGTTGAAGAAGAACCACTTCATCACGACCTCGACGCAGCCCAGGACGAACATGTATGGCACAGTCAGTCTGGAATAATTACATCACATGCATGTCAATTTAATATGCATTATTTGTAATATTTACATATACGTGTAGAAGAGAGACTTAATTGTGACTTCTGAAAGTGTAGAGTAAACCTGAGAGTTTCTGATATATATTTGGAGATCTATCACAGAACATATTTTCTGTTTTACTTTGCCTTAATTTTATTTTTGTTATTCTTATATGAATAATCAGTTTTAATTGACAATTCAGTCCTAGTGATAGAGTAGAATCAGGTCCATATTGATTGGAATAACAATTTTATTTTAAATTAAAATTATACGTATGTCCTCATCATTTTTGTCAGCGTTTTGGAATTGTAGTTGGCATATTATGTAATACACTAGCGTGCAAGTATAATTTATTTAAATGCGAGGAGGGGACTGAAATGTAGTTGAGGGAGAAGAGTGGTGGCAGGATAGAAGAAGATGGAGAGGCTTATATCTTCAATGCCGACCCAATTCGCAGAGCTGGACGTGGCAACAGATGATGATGATGATGATGATGATGATGATGAAGCAAAATATATTATAGTATTTATAGTATTCCAAATTAACCTATCATTAATTTTATTTTTAATTACATTCAGACGTCTTGTATATCTATTCTGTATCTTATTCTGCAACTCCTTACCTTGCGAATCTGTAAAGCAGCAGCCCAAAGAACTGTATCACATTAGATATGAACCCAGTTGTGTTGGTTATCTTTGAGAAGTCCACCTTCGCTGTTGTACGGAAGTAGAGGAAAGACACTAGCAGGCCACTGATGAAGAAGAACGTGTCCACCGAATAAGCTGCGTTAGTCACCGTTTGGAAAAGTATGTTGGTTTCCATGAGATCTCTGAAAGCTGTGTTATCTGTAAAAAGAACATACTTGCAGTAAGAACGCAATTCACTGATTATCATGGAAACACTGAACAACTAAATGGAAAGGGAATATTTTGATAAGAGCTGCCCCACACGGTCTCTTTTGAAATCAATAGTGGATGATACATGGCTATACTTGCACTTTTACAAACTACAAACCACTTTTCTTATCTATAAAACGTGATTATCTTTGACTTGTAAAAAGTTTTCCCAATATGATATCCTGACTTTATAAGAACAATACATAATATTATCACAGTAGTGAATAACAAACTTTTAGTCGCTTTTAGTTTAAAAACTGAATCACCAATATTTCAAATATTGCAATCATTATACGGCTGTCATTAAGGATAGGGAAACCAATAATTATTAATTATTAGCTTCCATTATAACAAACGTGTGTTAAAATATTTGATACTTCTTTAATCCATTGCTTAAGAGCGTTCGGAAGTAGTTTTCACGTTTTTAGTCAACTTATTTCTCTTAAACAAATAATAGGATTATTATGAACATTTACCTACTTGCAGAGGGGTGTCATATCTACGCATGGTTTTAAGTACATTTGGGACAAGCCTGCTCACAAATAATATACTCACGTTTGAGTTATGCAAATAAATTACTTTCGTCGAAAATGTTCGGCGAAATAATACGGATAATCTGTTTAAAATAGGTACATTATTTTTGAATAGGTTGGTGACAAATGTACTTAATAGGTAGATATGACATCCCTCTACAAGTAGGTAAATATTTATAATAATCCTACAATTGGTTTAAGAGTAATTGGTTGACGGCCAATCAGTGGTTAATTTGTAAGGAAAAAGGTGGGTATACGCATCATAGTTTCATGTTACAGTGTGCTCGTGATAAAAATTGATGTCTCGGTGGGAAATTGCCCCCCCTCGCGCTTACCAATGCGGCTTCTGGGCTCGTAATCTGGAATTGGATTTGGAGTTTTCGGTTGGATTTGATACAATTTTACTCGTCTTCAAAAGCCAATCGTTATTTTAATTGTCCTGTAAGTTTTCCATTAAATGATTAAAAGCAGATACATATATTATAAAATATCAGTTATTGAAGTAGTTATACAGTAATTTTATTTGTCAACTGGAAACAATTCATTTCCAAGAGGAACAACCTAACAATAGCAGAAATGTTTATCCGTTGTATTTATTTTTATGACAAGATATCACCTCAAAACGCGTTTCAGACCAGCTGGGCGGACTGCAAAAAAAATACAGGCCGGGCAAACTTTTGGTCAGGCCATGGACGGGGGGGTTGGGAGGCTGTGGCCCCCAAACAAACAGCGCCGCAGGCAATTTTTTTTTATATCAGGTTTTTAGAAGGCATTTGGTGCGTTTTAGAAAAAACATAGCAGGCTGAATGCACTACCAAAATACTGAAGTTTTCGTCGGTTAAAAGTAGAAAAACACCAGCAAGAAGATTGATGAGAATGAGATCAAGTTACACCGAAATCCAACGACTCTACAATGTAATTTAAACCAATTGCAATATCGTGAAGGAAGAGGTGGGAGGGACTCTGGTTTAAAGAAATTTCAATTTCAATGAGCGGCAACTTACCGCTGGCGCCAGGTAGTTTATGCCTGTTCCAGTCGGACCAGTCCAAATTTGGGCCAAAACAGGCAGGCCACAGGGCATTTGTCCGGTTGCCCGGCGGGCCTGTCCGCCCCTGCCTGAGACCAACAAACATAATGCAGAGCCAAAATTTTATTTTTAACAGGATACCCCTTTATCGAACGTATATCCACAAACAGAGAAATGCTGTATCAATCAAACATGTAAATCATATTTTACGGATCGTGCAATTTCCCTCACAGCAGCGAGAGCGACTGTACCGCCTTCGCGTTGCTAACCCTTACTGGCTGGTTGACGAGGAACCTGCAGCCAATAACAATAGGAGATGATTCTATTAATTTTATAGAGTACGGAGGTTGGTTTAAAAAAAAAACGTTAAACTAAGAGTTTTATTTAGAGTTATAGATATAAACAAGTAAATTTGAAATATGAGCATGTGAGGGTAAAATAACCAATCAAAATTATTTTGGTTTTTTATATATGTTAGCCAAAATTTGAGTGTTGCGTACCTAATAATTCATGAAAAAAGGTGGGTATACTGGGTATACCCACGAAAATAGGTGGGTATACTGCGTATACCCGCGCACCATTACAAATTAAGCACTGCGGCCAATACATCTGTAAAACTCCTACTACCGAACGCTCTTAAAGTGCTGACAAAGCTGAACCACCTATTAAATATTGTGTAGCATTCTCAATATATTACTAAAACACATTAATTTTGCTCTTTTTAAATAGTGAGACAATTTTTCCCATTAAGCAGCCTGAATTTGTATTTAAAACTGAATAGGATAGACGTGAAATATGTAAATACTTACCCGAGTACTTGTAGACGATGATGCAAGTATGGCCCAGTATAACCCAGACCATACTGATAGATCTGAGGCCGTGGATGGTCGGAATGGTATCGCTACCCACTGATCGGTCACAGATAGTGTTCAGATTGCGACGCACAGAAAAGGCGACCAGCACCTTGGAAAATAAACCTAGAAAAGAAAACTTGTTACGTAATCGTTTCCTTTATAATATGCCCTCATCACAACTTTATCTTTTGTACCATCACCTTTATCCCTATCACAATTTAAATTGATTTTGTTAACATAGTTTCAATTCATTTAAGCTATTAATTAATAGTTTTTACAAACTGATATGTATGACGTGTTAATAATAATAAAGGCGTCAATTATTCAATGAATACAATAAACCATATTTATTTTTGCTGTGTTAGTCTTATTTTGAGTTTCATGTACTTATTTATATTTTATGTATACATAATCCCTCGCTGTGAATCAGTGTTGTTACTGAATTGACATTACCTACATAAACAAAAACAAATACATAGATGCCACGTATAGTTTTCTGCGTCGTTGAAATGACTAACTTGCAAAAAACAAAGAAACAAAAACGTTAGTTGAAGGTGGCATAGTATCCGGTTCATTCCCTCCCCCCCCCCCCCCTCCCCTTCTACCAAGGTCATATTGTGACCCTGACCTAAGGTCAATACGTCCGTAATAGGTGATGACTGACGAAACGTAATCATCGTTAATGAACATGTAAAATTGACATTTCGGAAACACGAAATATTTTTTTAGATGTTTTCTGTCGTCTAGGTCTAGGGTAACTCTCCGTGTTGTAAGAGGTTGTTAAAACCCCAGTGAGTTTTAAGTACGTCGTTAAACAACAACAATAATGCGAAATTAATTGTTTTTAGTGAATGATATCATAATTATTGCAATTTTTTCTTAGAAAAATAACCTATCCTTTTTCTATAACTCATTAGACCCGAAATAATATGTAGTGTGTTCTTCTCTTAGTTTTTAATGTACACTTAGCGGCTTACATAACACTCGTTTTCATTCGTCTATACCTCACGATCTACGGTCATTGTGTATACAAAAAATATGCACAAAAAACCTTTTGCAAAATAATGAGAAAAATGAAAAAAATCATTCGTGAAAAGAATCTAATTAGAAGTTAGTGTTGTTAAAAGTGCCCACATTGTCGGTGCGTGACTGCAGCGAAGGGCGAATACCAAGTTTCCTTAGTTCCCATGAAACATCTACGTCTTTATCTTAGGAGTAATCTTGTCACCTCCGACTCCCGAGTATTCCTGTCCTCTAACACACATCTTCCTCCATTCGTGCATAACCGCTCTTCGTACCACTCTCTTCTAATTCCATACTTCATGTAAATTATTATGAACCTTTAATTCTGGATTAAATACAATAATAATAATTTATTATTATTAATTTATTTCTACATACAATATATTAGACCAATATGGATTCTGTGATGATGCCACGTGAAACTATGAATACAGATTTTAATAATTTTGAGTAGGAATTCCTGTTATAGAGTGCACACCAGCTTTATCTTATATGCCCCTCTTCGGGTGAACAACTATATGTATGTTACGATGTTTGGATAGTCGGGACGGAATATCCTAGAGCTGTTATATAGTAGGACTCAATCCCAGCACTCGCCTGTACGACTGAGGAAAACCTCTGGAAAAACCTCCAGTCAATTGATTGCCGGTAAGCGCGGTATCGAACCGGCGACCTCTCGAGTAAGAGCCTCGCCTTTATCAGTATCTATGACTAGGGTATTCCAATACATACCTAGAGTTTCATCGACGTTAGGAACGCAGATAGCAGCTTCGGTGTCTATGAATAGGGTATTCCAATATATACCTAGAGTTTCATCGACGTTAGGAACGCATATAGCAGCTTCGGTGTCTATGAATAGGGTATTCCAATACATACCTAGAGTTTCATCGACGTTAGGAACACATACAGCAGCTTCGGTGTCTATGAATAGGGTATTCCAATACATACCTAGGGTTTCATCGACGTTAGGAACACATACAGCAGCTTCGGTGTCTATGAATAGGGTATTCCAATACATACCTAGGGTTTCATCGACGTTAGGAACACATACAGCAACTTCGGTGTCTATGAATAGGGTATTCCAATACATACCTAGGGTTTCATCGACGTTAGGAACACATACAGCAACTTCGGTGTCTATGAATAGGGTATTCCAATACATACCTAGGGTTTCATCGACGTTAGGAACGCAGATAGCAGCTTCGGTGTCTTTGTTGCCGACAAATGCGGGGAGATTTCCGTTCACCTCCTTAATTGCTGGAAACAGAAACGAGACGCGAGTTTAGTCAGAAACAGCACAGAATAAAACAGCTGAATTACTCAATTAAAACGTTTATTTTTTTTTTAGCAGTTTTTACCAATGTGATGCGATGACTGTCCATTATAATTTAAGTTTATTTTGACTGGGAATCAAACCCAGAATAAATGTATACATTTATAAAACAATAATGTTATTCAAATTATAACCAGAACCCGAAATCCTGAAATAATTCAACATTTAAGAGTTATATTAATAGTATAGAACCTTCGTTACCAATAGCTGCTGTTTAGCACTAAGTGATAGCAAAGATTACTAGTTTGTAATGTCAAATACTGTCTAGCCCGGTATCTCAAGTAGACAAATTATTATTTTATATAACTAGCTCAGTCGATATTACATTACTTACTCGTTTGATGGCTTGATGTTTACCTCACGAACAACCGTCGCACTTCGAAACAGGCCTGTTTCGTCGTCCCGAAGCAGCTGTCGTGGGCGTCACACACACAAAAACCAGTCCTCCACTGACACCTTTTTAAACAACACTAAGTTTTTTTATCTTGTTATTTTTCTCAACCATAGTAACATCTCTCAACAATACCCAACAATCTTTCTTTTTTACAACCACTTCTTCTTTTTACCAAGCTTCCTAGATCCAACCCTATCCGCCTTCCATATATGTTACAATTACCCCCCTATTTCTTATATTTGTCCTTTTAACGATAAATATAGAAATAATTATACCCCAAATGACCATCCCCTAAACGAATATATCCTCCATTCATACTGACTACCTCATCAACACTCCAACTATGGTCAAAGTTTGACAATACCTCAACAATGCCACTCTGTAATTCCCAACAATGTCTGACTTACTATATTATGCAACAATCCTTTAGACAAAAAAAATCCACCCAGTGAATTTAAAAAATTCTTTTTTTTTTTCTTCTGCATATTGCAGATAATGTATCACAGGCAATGTGACCCACCACATTCCTTTTGACAAAAAAAAACCACCACTCAGTGAATAAAAAAAAATCTTTTTTTTTTTTAAATTATTTATACCACTGGTATCATCAACTTCTCGACAACATTATGACAACCCTATTATGACAACGCTATTACGACAATTTTACGACAACGCTATTACGACAATTACCCCCCATGTTTTTTTAATTTTTTGTCGCAATTTGTATTGCTTTCCACAAAAATGGTAAAAAAACATACCTATGGCAACCAAAATAACATCGAACCCAAGACAAAATGTCGGCCGATCACACTACAGCAACGAAACAAACATTTAACCACATTACTATCAACATGAAATCCACCAACACATACAGAACAATGTTATTCCATAAACATTTTGTACGGTTTCAAATTAACAATATTAAAAACTCCCTTCGATACGCCTTGAGTAGTAACCAATTCATATGCATTGGCACCTGCAATTGCGGCTATATCATATGGACCTTCATAAATATCAAAAAATTTTTTACACTCCTTGGCCGATAAATTGGAGACATGTAACGACTTTAATAAAACTTTATCGCCCACCTGGAAGACAGTTTTGTCTGGAAATTTATTTTCATGACGTACCTTCCTGCTCTCCGCCTTATTCAAGAGCCTCTCTCTTGCCAACATGATTTTTGTATTTTTCGGTACATCCGTACAACCTTCTTGGGTAAGTTTTAAACATGAAGCCACACTAGGTTTATATTTCTCATTAAAATGAAGCTCCGTTGGTGAGTATCCGGTACTTTCGTGATATGTTGAATTCAACCAATCTTCAACTTGTGGAATCCATTTCACCCAACTAGCATGATTTTTCGAACAGTACACTCTAAGTATTCTCCCTATCTCTCTCATAACTCTCTCAACTGGGTTCGATGCCGGGTGTCGTATCGAACTCAAGTACGCCTTCACTCCCCTCTCTTCCAACGCTTCATTCCACTCACGTGAAGTGAATTGAGTCCCGTGGTCTGATAAGATGCTACTAGGCTTTTGAACCGTTGCTATGTATAGTTTAACCTTGTTTGTAACTGCAAGTGCCGTCTGTCGAACAAGTGGGTACAGGGTGACCAATTTAGAGAACACATCCAGAAACACAAAAACATATCTCATCCCTCTTTGTCCTTTTGGCAATGGTCCGAAAATATCAACTGACACTAATTGTCCCAAATTCGTTGGTATAATTGGTGTGTACGTGCCGTGTGCGATACGATTAGGGTGTTTTGTTCTTTGACATACTTCACACGTACCCACAATCTTTCTCACCATTCTCTCTAAGTGTTTAAAATGGAAATATTCTCGTAATGCAACGATACATTTTCTCGCCCCAAAATGTCCCAACTCAACATGAACACTATCAACGACTTCTTTTATTAGCGATTTCGGTAAGCACAATTTCCAAGGGCAATTATCTCCTGTCCGGTGATATAATTTTTTACTTTGAATCTTAAATTTCACCTCCCTATCATTGTCTTCAATATCCAACCTTGTCATTATTTCGCCAAAGTGATCATCCTCCCTTTGATATTTATCGATATTGTTCAATTTTTTCTTTAAGTCAGGACGAATGCTCTGAACAATAGGCGCGATTAGTACTTCACGGTCGGTGTTTCGCATATCAACCATATCACCATTCAATTTTGTTGGGAATCTACTGAGAATGTCAGCTACTTTATTATCCCGTCCTGGACAGTGAACAATGTTAAATTTAAACTGTTGAATTAATAAAATCCATCTCGTAAGTCTGCTTGATAGAAGTCTACTTTGCATTAAAAACGTAAGTGCCTTGTGATCGGTAATAATAGTAAGGTCCACACCCAATATGAAAATTCGAAATTTCATCAGCGACCATACAATTGCCAATAATTCCTTCTCGGATACCGTAAAATGAACTTCACTTCCTTGGAGCAATCGTGACGCCATACAAATCACCATTTCGTGCCCTTCATTATCCAACTGATATAAATGAGCGCCCAATCCTATATCACTTGCGTCGCATTGTAAATAGAATGGCTTATTGTAGTCTGGAAATTTTAACTGTACATTTGCAATAAAAAGAGATTTTACTTTGTTGAACGCATCTTCATGTTCATCTGTCCATTTCCAACTCACTCCCTTCTTAATTAACCCCTGTAATGGTACAGTAACCTTCGCATATGTTGCTGCATAAATACGGTAGAAACTGCAAAGTCCAAGAAAGCCTTTAAGTTGACGCGTATTTCTTGGTCTGGGCCAGTCATATATAATTTCCAATTTACGGGGATCAGGGCTCAATCCTCCCTTACTCAATATGTGTCCTAAAAATGGAACAGTGCTCTGGAAAAACTTCGATTTTGCTAGATTAATCGTTATTCCCGCTTCTGCCAATCTAGATAGTATAATTCGTATATGTTCAAGGTGCTCTTCGAATGTACGCGAGTAAATGAGTAAATCATCGACATAAGCTTTACAAAAGTGATCGATATCGCAACCCAACACCTGGTTCATTGCCCGTATGAAGACCGCCACGGACACATTTAGTCCAAATGGTAGAACAGTAAAACAGTAAACATTCTGATTGTGCTTAAACGCAGTAAATGGCCTACTTTTCTTGGCCAATGGTACTTGCCAATACGATGCAACCATATCCAAGTTGGTTAACCATTTAAATTCTCCGAAACTCTGTAGCAATTCTTGTGGCGGACAAGGGCTTTCGTACTCGGGAATTAATCGCTTATTTAAATGTCTCGCATCTAAACACAATCGTACTGCCCCCCCTTTTTTCATCACCACAACCATCGGATTAATGTAAGGACTGGTAGATCTTTCTATTACCCGACATTCAAGCATACTCTCAATTTGTTTGTTAACTGCCTCCTTATGAGCATATGGTATCGGATAATTCCTTTCAAAATAACCTTCATCATTTTTTAATTTAAGTTCGCATTCAAATCCCTTAATCCTTCCCGGAGTGTCTTTAAACAATTCTTGATACTTGAACAATACATCATGTAATTCAATTTTTTGATAGGATTCCAAATTCAAATTTTCAATTATACCTTGTAACTTAGCCTGTCCTATCTCAACATTAATAGATTCATAAGTTGGTTCATTAATAGTAATTCCAATTTGGTCTGACGGATTTAATTGACAAACAGTGCTTAGGTTTCTGTCTTCAGTAATGTTATTTCTGTGCATAGTTATTAATTGTGGATCGATACATTGTCCCTTTACTTGAACCCTCTTGTACTTGAAATCCACACTCACCGAGTTCTCAGTTAGCCAATCAATACCCAATATTACTTCCCTTACAAGGTTCGCCACGACTAAACACATCACTTTTGTCTCAATTGATCCAATGTTTACATCCACCAAAACCTGTTTTGTCACACGCTTACTTCTCTTACTTGTTGCTCCTATCACGTTTATTCCAACCACGGGCAAAGAAACAATATGCACTCCCTTACTAACCAATTCCTCGTAGAATTCTTCCGACATACATGACACCTCCCCTCCTGAATCTAACAGGGCATCCACTTTAACACCTTCTAAAATAACTTGTAAAACAGGGCACATCGGTACTTCTTTTTCACAATTAATAGTTTCCTCGTCATCTTCAATTAGAAATTCACTCGGTTTCTGAAACACCGTATTAACTTGTTTCGCGGGTTCTTGTAATAAAGGCTGCTGATTCCCGCTAACTTCCTCAGCCCCTACTTGTTTAAACTTCCGGAAGAGTTTTGTCCACTACTGGTTGATGGCCCATCGCGTTTAACGGTATTTCGTTCTCTTGTATTGTTGTAACTATTGTTGTGGTTACGCCAGTTCCCATAGTTATTATCCCTGTTGCCGTAGTTGCCATCACGTTGACTTGCCATAAATGATATGTTTTCCCCTTCTAGATTTGTTAATATGTTCAAGATCTGACCTGCCGTTCCCTCAGCCTGTAGGAGTACCACTTTGACCTCTTCCCTGAAATGGCTTATTAACTGCCTCACCAACACAGGTTCCGGTATCGGACATGCAAGGTATTTGGCTTGTCGCATAAGACGTTTGAAGTATCCCGACATCGACGAGAAACCGGAAGGAGAATACAACCCATTGTAAATCTGTTTCATTAACCTGTTTTGCTCAAACTGGTTCCAATATTTTCCTAAGAAGTCGTGTCTGAATTGCTCATACGTTCTGAAATCATTTTCCCTCAGCCATTCCTTGACTGAACCTACACAACTCTGTACAGCGAGACTTAATCTGGACTCTTTCGGTACCTCGTACATATCAAACCTGCTTTCCAAAATCGTCATGAACTCTACCGGATGTAAGCCATTCGTCGAATTGTTAAATTGAACCTGCTCACTCGCTAATTTATCACTCACGTACCTTTCACGCTCCCATACGACTTCATGGCCTGAAAAGGAACCAGCTAGGTTCGATTTACTCATGACTCCTCTGACTTCCGTCACCTGATCTTGAAGTCCATTGATCAAACTAAAAAGTTTGATTCCACTTTCTACTTGTGTGGATCCATCGTGTTCTAGCCTAGTAACCACCTCAGATAACTCTTCAATCTTTTCAGTATATTGTTGTCCGTTTTCATCAATTCGACTAATCACTCCTTTAATTTCCTTGTCCATACGGACCTCTAGCTCCTTCTTAACTTCTTTAACTTGTTTATCTACCTGTTTTCCCAAACTATACTTTATCATACTCATCTCCGTGGTCATTTCTTTCCTCATCTTCTCTAAGTCCACTTGTTTAACCATATCCCTCTGCATTTCTTCCAAAGCCCTAGCTTGCTCATCCTGCCCTTTCTTCATTTCTTCCAAAGCCCTAGCTTGTTCATCTTGCCCTTTCTTCATCTCCGTGATCTTGGCTGTCACACCTACTTGCATCCTCATTAAATTCCTTATCATGCTCTTGATATCTCCATCCTCATCCGGTCCATCCATCATCAAGCTCCCTTCAATATCGTCAAGCTCCCTCTCCACTCTTAACCCCTCATATTCACTTCCTTCAATATCATCAAGCTCCCTCTCCATACTTTAACCACTCTTTGCTACTCCAAATTTTCTTGAACCTCCACTAGTCTATTCATACATTCACACAATCATACGTATCAACCTATGGACAATCTCGAATCTGATCTGCCGATTTAACTAAAATTTGGTAACACTTTTCCTAGACAAACTTCTCTAGCCTAATATTGATCTAAGCCTATGGACAGACATCTACCATCTCGGTCGTTGTAGTAGACCGAGCCCCACGTTGGGCGCCAAATTGTCAAATACTGTCTAGCCCGGTATCTCAAGTAGACAAATTATTATTTTATATAACTAGCTCAGTCGATATTACATTACTTACTCGTTTGATGGCTTGATGTTTACCTCACGAACAACCGTCGCACTTCGAAACAGGCCTGTTTCGTCGTCCCGAAGCAGCTGTCGTGGGCGTCACACACACAAAAACCAGTCCTCCACTGACACCTTTTTAAACAACACTAAGTTTTTTTATCTTGTTATTTTTCTCAACCATAGTAACATCTCTCAACAATACCCAACAATCTTTCTTTTTTACAACCACTTCTTCTTTTTACCAAGCTTCCTAGATCCAACCCTATCCGCCTTCCATATATGTTACAATTATCTTTGGTGATAGTAAAGCAGTTAAACCATTACAGAGCGTCACGGAATATTTCACATCCAAGACATTAATTTCAATGATATCAAAACCTAAACTCAAAATTCTGATATAGCAGTAAACAAAATTAACGACGTGTGGTCTTACCGTTGTTGTTTAGTGTGTCCCCGTTGATGTTATTGGGGTTGGTGGTCTTGGGGCTCGTGGCCTTCGTCACTTCGTAGGTGACAAAGTTGTTAGACAGGAAGGCAGCCTTCTCGCTCCTCAAGTACAGGTCAAACGCTGTCCCGGCTATCAGCATGATAGCAGCCACAGTCGAGGCAGCCCTGTCAAACGAGAAACAACACATACTAAATGTATTCTTATGTGCCCTGCCACACTTGGCGATTCATCCGCTTTGAACCGTGAGCGACCGCGACATGCAGCGTTCGGTCCGCGCGGATTGTCCGCCCCCGAGGAACGTGGAGCATTGTCTCTTATGAGGGTTGACACACTGGCGGTTCTCCCGCACAGGGTTTCAGTGAATGTTGGTCACTTTATTTCAAAACAGCGAGGGGAGAGTTAGTAATGTTGGGTACAGAGAAGTTTATATGCGAGGTGGAGGCTAGGGGGTGTTTGTGGGAATTGTATATTGTAGCGATCGGGACATGAAAATAACGTAATGTATACAATATATGCTAGTTCAATGTCTTTCATCGGAGAAGTAATGTGTGAATGTAGTGAGGCCCTTGCTGCAAGGGCGCGGTTCACCCGCAAGTGTCACCTAAAGATTGTCCGCGGATGGTCCGTGGCCGCCGTCTGAAGCGCAGACCGTCTGCAAGTGTGTCGCCGCACTTAAAGGGATAGTCAGGTGAAAAACTAAAAAATCACCAATGAGTCATAAGTGCATGAAATTCAGTTATGTGTAAAAGTAAAATTGATAAAGGTTGCTTCAATGCAAGAAAAAAAATAGTGAACATAAAGCTATTCTACTAGATTCCCTTCGCCAGCTCTGCTGCATTTTTCTTCTTAAGCGTAGTACAGCTGTATCGGTTCTGAGCTCGCTAGCGCCTTCCCGATAGACAGAGCACTCATTGTGTTATACGAGACCAGCCACAACACTCGGCGACTGCGGACAGTGCCGCTCCAAACAGATCGCAACTTTCCTACACATCAAGTCACACAAAAATGAATTGCAGGGCATTTTGTAGAAGTACACGTTCGTACTAAGAAGCATGTTATCGGTAGAGAAACGATGCACATTAAAACTCCTCGTCGATTTCTGATAAGTAGGCCTATCCTATTCTACCGGTGGTTTTACTATCTCGAGGCAACATTTTTTTTATATGGAAATTACCATGAGAAAAGTTGCTCGGTGCTACTTGGTAGCAACAAGCCAAAAAATCGCGTTCTCTTTAATTTTTTAACCGCCTGCTTTTAAAGTATGGTATCTTTTAGTCATGTTTTCCATATTTGAGGGTCGACATTTATAAATGGTAGTTTTTTAATTTTTCACCTGACTGTCCCTTTAACGCGACGCAAGCGGGATGCGATGATAATAATATATGGTCAGCTATATTATCAGTGTAATCTCATTGGAACCATCACGCTATTCTACACGGTCTGTTGCCATTAGTTGCGAATAAACGACCTTCACTCTCGTCAGACGAGAGTCAGTTTTTGTTATTGTTTTTGTTTTTGTTCCCCCCCCCCCCCCCCCAAGGGAAAGGATGTTACCGAAATCAAACACGGAGAATGTTCATTGAGCGTTTCTTAACACGATATGTTGTGATTCCGTCGGTCACGCGTGTTCGGTAATAACGAACGAGATGAGGCCTTGAAAGCGTTGTTATTACGCGCTACAAACACGTCTTACACACTATTTACTGCGTGCTGTGTAATAACGCGCCCATTTTCCGTGTTATCAATGCGTAGATTGGCTGGAAACATTTCTTCTTACTTTTCTTCTTCTCTTCTTTTCCATGTATCCACTAAAGTGGTAACACAGCAACCCTGTGGATGCTGACGTCATAGATGAGTTAGTCGGAGCCAATCAGCGGGTGGCATAGTGATATTTGATTGGCCAATGCCTCACTCATCTATTAAGTCAGCAACAGTAAAGCAATTCACTTAGATTTGTAATGTGATGTTGCTGCGGATACCTTTCACACCATTTGAAAAAAACGAAATCATAAAAAAGAGGAATTAATTCTCTAGAGGATAGCATGTTTTAATTTTCTTTTGGGACTGTTTAAAAGCATTTAAAATCAAATTTTCAGACCGAAATCTGGTGTTCCGCAAGGTCTCAATCAATCTAAGGGGTTGTTGGTATACATACACAAGCATCCAGAAGGTGGGGTCTGTAGTCATGTCGTAGTACTCGTGTGGGGTCCGAACATTGACGATCTTGAGCGAGCGAGGGACATCGTTGGACGCGGAGAGCTGCACGATCTGTCGCACATCCTCTCCGTTGCAGACTAGCGGCAGACACAGGCCCATCTGGATGTGGCGACTCTGTAGACACAACAGAAGACACAGCCTTCGTTATTGTTACACTTACAAACAAACAGAACCGGAATATGTTGATTTTGTGTACGTGTACACAAAATCAACACAGACGTGCGCACCGCCTCGTCAGACTCGGCACATGCCGGGTCTAATGTGGCAACCTCGACCGCAAGAAGATGATGATTGTATGATTGTAAACCAATCCTTATGATTTGTAAACTAAAATGTCTTAAAACATACGAAATCTATTCTGATTTCCAAAATTAAAAAAAACTCCCTCCTGGGGCACTCTCGCACTCCCAAAACCCCCCTTCAGTTGTTGAGAATATAGTCCTAATGCCAGATCTAAAGTGTTTTATACTGCCACGCTTATGAGTCAACATATTTCGATTCTGTTTGCACCAAAATACACATAGCTTAATTATTATTCATGGTACGTTATGATTCTTTTCAATAGAATCACATATTACTTTTCGGGTCTTAAAATTCATTTCTTAAACTTAAGTGTTTAGTAGTTGTGCCTTCGAACATTGGAGAGTATCTGTACTATAATCAACTTGTGTAAGGTAATAATGAAAGTTCAAATAGGTTTTGCTTAATGTCATGCTGTTGTTATTTTTCTCTGTATTATTGTAGGTGGAGTGGTTTATACATAAGAATGAAGTGGAATTTAAAAAATCCATGCCTTATGCGGGATGCCATTCAAACCTACGTCCGCCCCATAGTTGCATGTACACGGTTTGGATCTGATCCAGTGCGCTTATTTTCTCCTCGCATGTCTTTTACACGCGATTCTATGTGGGAGGTCTTACACAATTTATCATGTGCAATATCAGAATTTTAAATTTGTACGTATTTATTCAGTTGATTGTTAAATGCCTTTCTTTTCTTGGTATCATTCGTTAAAATGCTAAACATATAGAAATAAAAAAGAAAATAAATACAACTGCTAGGCTCAAAATAATAGTAAACCAACGATGTCAATATTGTAAGACAACTAGATTAATAACAATAACAATAATTGCTATTATTATTGGTGGTTTTACGACGACCTCAACAGCTATAGGTGATTCACGTCGACCGCATCAGATCCATCACACATTGCCGGGGTCGTCATAAGGGGAGTCCATTAATGGGGGGAACGGACTAGTGGAAGGAGGAATGTGGGGGTGGCGACAGTAGAGAGGAAACGAACACTGTCTCTTCTGTCGTCTCTTACGACTGGCAGCGTCACCCTAAGCCACATTCTTCTATTCTATTCTAACAAAACATAAATATATATATTTAAACACAAACCTTAAATTATTTTACTTCATGTGGAAATCCTGCATGTTGTGGGCTAACCGACAATGTTATTTATACTGTAATTGAATGTGTTAATGCTCTCGTTACACGTTTTCACATATTAAACAGTAATAAATTACATAAAATGACTTTGAACACGGCCGTCTTACAGATATAATAACTATTACGCTAATTATGCAATAGCGTGACAGTAAGCGGAGCGGTACGAGCCCGCAAGTACTTGTACGTAGTTGTACTTGTATACATTACCAAGCTGTTGATTAAATGATTGGGATAACTGTCTCGCTATTTAGTTGTAATTTATAGCGTAAGGCGCTTCGTGCTGACAGGTGTGTGTGTAAATAATGAGGACGGTGGAAAGTGTGAACCATCGTTGCGTTTTGTTGTGACTGTCAGAAAACCAAAGTTCTTCGTGTATATTTGCACAGCAAGCTGCAAGAACTAAGTAATTATTTACATTGAGCTGGTGTGGTGTGATGTGGTAGAGGGAAGTCTGCTGATTAGGGGTTGGTCTGCTAAACCATAGATGCTACATGTGCCAAATTTGAGTTCTGACTTGATTTGATTTTGATTATTTGGTATATAATGACGTACTCGACAACTATAGGTCAAATAGCAAGATCTTGCTAGAAATTCTCCCAAGTTTACAAAAACAAATGTAATTTAAGCTAAACACGGGATAAGTTGTAGATTACCGCCCACTTATTAACGAAAGTCAAGTTTATAAAGTATTTACACATGTTAAGAGAATGTTAAGGTTGTTATCTCAATTTTCGAGACTCTACGAGCAAGTCCAGCGAGCGTCAAGAGGAAAATATCTATTCTTGAACTTTTCGAGAAATTCCGATACTTGGTTTTGTCTTGTAGGAGAATAAAACACATATGCCGTGACTTTGGTTAAAAAATCGTAATCTTCCGATTTTTGAATAATATGATAGTTAAAAAAAAAAGAAGACTTCACAATTAAATATTACCATAAAAATAAAAATAAACCAAAAAGAGTGATAATACTCGTTTGTTTCCTTCGATAGAACCAAATACCTTCATCTGCATAAGTCGTGTTTGCTTTTATGTGCAACGCAACAGAATCTCAGGAGACTGGCTTATAGTCGTGTTCCATAACCACGCACGAGCATACTGTTACAAGTGTACATGAGGTAACAATCCCTTGCATTGCTTCTCAATTTATTTGTCCGCTTTACTCAATAACAGCTGCCCTGGTACGGTCACACTCATACATCTTACGCCATTTAATTCACGATTGAAAACACATTGTTTCTTGAGTTCCTTTCTCTTTGCATTGTCTTTGCATTGTCTTTGCGTTGTCGTTGCGTTTAAAAGATGATAATTTTATAAATTGGAAATCGTTTGAATTGAGCTCTGTTGTGTGTTGTTGTGTGATTCACGCGAGGCAGATAGCGAACATGACTATATGTATTACAGACACTGTCACGAGACACTGCCTGATGATTATCTTGATCAAGCTATCGCGTCTCGTGTCTCGTATTACGAAACTGAAAGTTACTATTGTAATCGAATTAATTGTCGCAAATAAACACGTTTACAGCTTTCCTAATTTTTCTCATTTGTAAATGTTTCTCCATGGTTTAATTAATAAGTAGAAATTTTAATTGGGTTTCGTATTTATTGTTTCTATTTAAAGAACATAAATTGATTAGAGTAATTGGTGAAAAGAAAGCGTTTATTTATACAGATAACAATACCATAATAATTGCACGAGTGCTCAACTATTTGGATAGTTCAATTTTATCGTTAGGTACCCTCGTTAATAATTGGCAGGAGTAGACTACTTGCGGTAATTAACTCTATCTATAGGTCGTAGATCAGTTTCGAACATGGTGTATTGAAAACTGATTTTAAATATTGATGCATACAATCATCATCTATTAACATTGACTTTATATTTTTGATTATTGTTCATTGGAGTCCCTACCCCTAGGGGCGCCCGTAGTTGCCACGTAACAGTTTCATGCATGCTATTTCCCACATAGAAAACAAATCCTTATCAACCATGGGTGCTTCTAGCCGGGGGTAGGGGAAACCTATCTAAGGGTCCGAAATCATATTTGAAAATGTTCTATTAGTGTTCTAATATGTCAGCGCCTTCTGAACTCACCGCCGATGTGTTGTGCATGGCGTTGACCTCGACGCGCACACGGAAGAACCCGAGAGGGAACGGAGACTTGCTGACGGGTACCGAGGGCAACTGGGGCGCATCTTCATTGCCAGTGGCGTCACACAGAGTAGACGAGCCCGACCAGTAACTGTTGCCCCAGAAGAACCCGGCCGAGTAGCGACCAGTGGCGTCAGTCACTAAACACACACAGACAATAGCGTTAATAACGAATAAGCAGCCTCGTTGCCAGTGGCGTCACACAGAGTAGACGAGCCGGACCAGTAACTGTTGCCCCAGAAGAACCCGGCCGTGTAGCGACCAGTGGCGTCAGTCACTAAACACACACAGACAATAGCGTTAATAACGAATAAGCAGCCTCGTTGCCAGTGGCGTCACACAGAGTAGACGAGCCCGACCAGTAACTGTTGCCCCAGAAGAACCCGGCCGTGTAGCGACCAGTGGCGTCAGTCACTAAACACACACAGACAATAGCGTTAATAACGAACAAGCAGCCTCGTTGCCAGTGGCGTCACACAGAGTAGACGAGCCCGACCAGTAACTGTTGCCCCAGAAGAACCCGGCCGTGTAGCGACCAGTGGCGTCAGTCACTAAACACACACAGACAATAGCGTTAATAACGAACAAGCAGCCTCGTTGCCAGTGGCGTCACACAGAGTAGACGAGCCCGACCAGTAACTGTTGCCCCAGAAGAACCCGGCCGTGTAGCGACCAGTGGCGTCAGTCACTAAACACACACAGACAATAGCGTTAATAACGAACAAGCAGCTTCGTTGCCAGTGGCGTCACACAGAGTAGACGAGCCCGACCAGTAACTGTTGCCCCAGAAGAACCCGGCCGTGTAGCGACCAGTGGCGTCAGTCACTAAACACACACAGACAATAGCGTTAATAACGAATAAGCAGCCTCGTTGCCAGTGGCGTCAGTCACTAAACACACACAGACAATAGCGTTAATAACGAATCAGGGGGCTGTGACGATATAGGTCGGGAATTGATCTAGGACCCTTAGGTAGAGCTAATCATGGCCTCATAAATCTTCAATGACAACAATGTACAACAGTGAAAAATGCACCTTAACATAACTATCAAAGACCCTTAGATAGAGAAAATTACGGCTTTCTAGATCAATTCTGAATATCATCTCAGGACCCAATTCCAAAAATAACCATGTTGCCGTGTTTTGTTTCGAACAAACATTGAATGTGCACCAATCAAAGAAAGATACAACAATGGAGTTGCCTAGCAACACGTTGTTTGTCTGCGTGTGATGTCACTTCCTCCTAATTTGAGCTCTGTGCTACTGGTTGGTAGTTAGTTTCATTGTTGTGTATTTCTTTGATTCGCACACATTCAATATTTGTCCGAAACAAAACACTGTGGAGTGAATATTTTTTTATTCGGAATTAATGACTGAGCACAACCCCAACAACCCCTATCCCGGGTAGTTTCGCTCAGCCTTATCGGTTACATTTCCCCCAAAATAAAGACAGGGGAGGGTTGTCGCCAGGACTTTGGGGTCGTGATAAGGAAGAACGGTGGTAGGTTCTTTCACATATTATTATGTAGCACTTTTGTGTCAAGATATAACGTCTTCCAGTACAAAATGATTTTCGTGGACATCGACGTATCTAAACTGTCTAGAACAGTTTATTTGTTAACTATCGAAACTCTCCCCCTAACTGTAACCGCGCCGCTATAAGTTGTGCGGCACATGGCGAGTTCTTGAGAAGCTGTGTTGGGGTTGCCTATGCGCTGCAAGTACGGCGCACCGTACGGTGGCGCCTCCCGACGGTAACCGTCAGAACTGTTACCGAACAAGGATCTGTTGTGTCATTGAGATGTTGGTTTTCTTCAGTTCCACTTCCATCTGCCAGATCAAGTTTATAAATATGCGAACTAGTACAATATAAATAACGTTTTGTGGCAATTACTTTGCATTTCTGACGAGGGTGGGATGGAAAAAGGAGGGGGGGGGGGGGGGGGGAGGGGCTCTCTAAAAATGTATTCGATTTATTTTTAACTGGATAAGGTAAACTTTATTTTCAATTCTAAGTTTGGCCATGGAGTCACTACAGTTAAAGCTTAGAGCGGAAGTGTACGTCATGATTCATGAACTAACTAACGTGATATCATCCACAAAACAACTTTAAGTTGTGAGTTAGTGATTCACGATCGTAACAATCTGTCAACGCATTTAATGACGCACTAAAGTCAATCGTCAGCTCGTAAACTCTGGTCGCTAAGTTTTCAGGCCATTCGGTATTGAAGACTCGGGTTCGAATCCCAGAGTTTTTTTTTTTGTAATGTCTCGCTTTCACATATTCGAAGAGAGATGTTTGCATTTTGTAAACGTTTCTGACAGATCAAGTCATTTTTCTATTTCTTTCTCTCATCCAAAGATATTATTACCCTCGAGCCAGTATGCAAAATTTAAGCTCTTCTTTCACTTTCCTCGGCTTTCTCCTATCCTAATGTTGCTTCTGTTATCGACAATTAACGCCTCAGTATGTCATAAAACACGAAGTATCGTTTTATGAATGGATCAGTGTCCATCTGTCCTTTTAGTCTCGTTGGTCAAGTTCTATGCGTTATGCTCAGAAGTGACACATAGACAACAATACTTGTATTGTATAGTACTGTAAAAAAAAAAACGAAAGGGAAAATCAACATTCTACCCACAGTGTTAGGAATAGTGAATCTATTTACTATTTATTAATTTAAATCAATATCAGTTTAAAACTGTGTGTTTTCAAAACTGGTCTAAAAGTAATATTTCACATTCCTGCTCTGCCCAAAGCAACATCCCATACATATCCTAGCTCAGTTAAAGTGCTCGTTATCAACACAGTTTCCTATTTATTAAAATTTACTCTAAATCAACAAGTAATAATATTGATGACGTTAAAAAGATTGAATCACTCGAAAACTGATTTTCAAGTTAGTCTTCAGGGTTGTGTGTGGTTTAGTTTTCAACCAGAGAGAGTGAATGAGAGGGTTCATCACTTTTGAAATATCATCTTCAATGTGAATGCAACAAGGTATAAATGAAACATCGGTCATAAACGCTTCACGCACATAGACCACAACATAATTTCATTGTGTGTGTACGTGCCTATACTTGTTTGGTTATGAAAACATACTTTTTATGCTGTTGACATACTTATTGATGTGGTTTTGATCTGTTTTATATTGATCAGCTCAACGAGGGAATAAATAGCATAGTGGATGCTATTGTACCTGCCAATCTTCTTGGACCAGCTGCTGTTCCATCAAAATCATTCTACCCGGACATTAATAACGATATGATATAGCATGTCATTATTTTAATTGTAATACTGTATCAGTACGTATGTGTATAGCGACGCTTTTTACTGACATCACCTGCTGAAATTGCAGCTTTCAATGAAAGTAAACATTTGCATGCGTGTTCCTGAATATGTAATTATTACTGTACATTTCCCCCAATTATAATAAAAAGAGGTAAGCCTGCTCTTACTCGAAACATTGGGGTTATTTGCCTCACTTTCCACCCGGAACGTAAATACTGGTGTAATGGGTGGGTATAGAACGACACGAGAACATTCCAATACAAATTGTTTTTATCTCTTTTTCAAAATGTTGTATTGAATAAATTATTTTATATATTCTGTTTTATATAGAACGTTATTTTATTTTTTGATGTAGGAAAAGTATTAAATTAAAATACAATTTTAATTAATGTATATTTTAATATTAAAAAAATCATGTTTTCTTTTTGGAAAAAAGGCTGATCCAAAAAATCAGATTTACTTTTTTTATTTTTGACAATTAACAATGATCTCGCATTCACATTGAATTTGATCGCAGAACATTTACATGTGTGAATATTGATTCCTTTTGACCTCTCTAGAACAGCTCTTACAACATCCTCCTTCATGATTGTTGACGAAACTATATGAAATCTTCTAGTAAAAGTCTACAACTTCCTAGGCATACAACCTCACAACCTCTTAGACACTTCAAGGTTAATTCCAGATCTTTTGTGAACATGATTTAGAAATTGGTCTATTACTACATCGAAGTCTTCTTCTATAAATCATTTCACAACAAATGAAATTATCTGACAACACAGCCACAAATAAAAGGTCGTATTTAATTGGATCCTAAATAAGCATAAAACGTTATTAAAGGTTAAAGGACTTTATCCTAACATTACAACACTATAATAGCGAAATTACAAGTTTCGTTAGTTTGGTAACAACCTCACACATATATTCCACCAAATCGTGTCCATGCTGCTATAAGAATGATTCTCTAACCGGAAGTGACCAGATGTTTGCGTGCAGTAATGACGTAGAAAGGTACTTGTTATAAGTGCATAGTGCACCGTAATATGCGACATGATTTTGGTTGTGACGAGAGGGGAAAGAAGGAAGGAAGAAAGGAAGTATGGAAGAAAGGAAGCGGCGACAGTTATGAAAGTCTTGGCTTGTTATTGTTGCGTGAGTAATCACATGTAACAAGTCACGATTTAGTTGAATAGATAGACAGACAGACAGACAGACAGACAGACAGACATACTGCACTTGTTTGGCTGTATAACAAGTCATGATAGATAATATGCATTTACAGTATAATTAGTAATTATATACACTTTAATAACTAATACTTATGTTCAAATAAGAAAAACAGGCAACGTTCGAATGCATTACAAATGCGTCTGATAATTATTATTTAATTTTAAGTTTGGTTCCATTTGCATTCGCTTAAATATGTTGTTGATTATTGTATTATGTTATCATACTAATACCGTTCTATTGGTATCTATGAAGACTGTTAGCTTTTAGTTAGCGTTAATCTTTGCGCAGAACTTGGCCTTGATTCTCTATGGTCAACGATAAGGTGATCACCGGTTTTGGTCGTTATGAGAAGGCTGTGACCCAATCACAGCCATCAATTCGCCTTCCGTAACGACAGAAACCGGTGAGAAATTTACCACAGATTTAGAGAATCGGGCTCCTGAATGCGTCAGCCCACGACGGCTTCCTTCTACGAAACATAATTGGACACGTTCATGAATCGCGAAACTCTTGAATGATTATCAAAAAGAGTCTTAATTATTTCAAGGAAGAATACTTGGAGAGTGAGCTGCCAACTACAAACGAAAGTTAAAGTGTTCAGTGCAACAAGTGGAGACGATGATCCAATGAGGTTGTGTGTACAGTATTATAGCTAAATTAATTATTTTAGGCTACACATTGCTTGATTCACGCACCAAAACAGAAATACATCGAACTACACTCCCGATTTCTGTTGGTAATAATTGCTTTTCAATGCTGTAAAATTGTCAAAAATAAACAAAAATATGTCGTCCCTTAGAAAATGGAATCTTCTTTCTTATAAATGTTTCTATGTTTCAATAATTATTTCCGTTTTCAAATAAACTTATTTAATTGCGGCAACAACACATTAGACAAGTTTATTAACAGGGAAGGATACCTCTACGTAAAAACCCGCACACAATTTTCATTTTTTAATTATATCACAAGAATGGGATTCGAAATCGAAAATCTGAATCAACAGCGCACTGTGGTTTAGTAAGCCCTACACATTGAATGCTCTAAGTCGTAACTTATATTATAATCAGTATGTTTTTTTTTTTAAATAATTAATTTTATTACTAATTATGGAATTATAATCAAAACACTACGCTTATGGTTACAATTTTTTATTCAATCTGTAGGGCTTACCAAAGCAAAGTGCTGATTTAGATTTTCGATTTCTTGTTGCAATCTTGAGATATAATTTAATAATGAACATTTTCTGCGGTTTTTGACGTAGAGACTACCCTTTGCCCGTAAGATAATTAGTGAACAGAAATATTAGTGGAACGCATAACAATCACAAGAACGAACACTAAATTCTATAGAAGATTATATATTTCGTTTACTTTTTGACATTTTAAAGCATTTTAATTTATTTTAACCGACATAAATCAAATGACGTATTTACAGGTTGTACCGACTCGTCCTTAAGCTAAGGCCAACCAACGTTTGCATGTAAAACGTTTGCATGTATTTACATTGGCGAATGTAAGTACTCAAACTTGCACACACCTTGGCCGGTTGGTCGCTCTGGTGAATTAGCAAATGTAAACACGAGGAATGCGCGCACGAAACGTGACCTTGGCCTGAAAGAAAACATGTGTAAACGGCTACACAGAAATATTTACAAAACAAATATTGGAGCACCCCACCTTGTCTAGCTGGCTCTGGCGGTGGTTTCTTGAACTAGCTTGATATTTACACGTCTTGGATAAATATATTTTGTCTCGATTAGCCTCGTTGCAAAAATATGAGACGTTAAGCCCAAATAATCAATAAAAAAAAAATTGGATAAATATATCGTTTGTGGAAGCATGGACTTACAACTATCTGGATGTGCAACATGGTTGCAAATACCTTAGTAACCAGCTGCGCTAGAATACAGGACAATCGCGGTGTTTAGCATGTAAGAAGGCGGCGAACGGCGAAAGTAGCGCATTCTGTCGGAGCGGTTCGATGGCTGCGCGACAAATATGAATTTACTATGGCGCTTCCCATAAGAGTCAGCGAAGTAGCATATGGTTTGATTACGTTTGACCTTTGCGTCCACGAGCTCGGCATTTACGTTTTAATTTGGAACATTACAACAAACATTCTCATTGATCCACTACTTAAGAAGACCGAGATAAATATAGGTTAACTAGAAACTACAACAAACTATGTGTATTGCATGAAAGCATAATTTATACGTTCTGTAGGCGGAATGATCATCGACTCATTATTTATTGCTGGTATGTGGGTGGACCAAGCCATTGGTGAAATGGGGAGGGGGGAGGTTTTGATGAATTGTCAATACAGGCTTCAAAATGTATCTACTTGAATTAACCCTATATTATTATGAAGGCCACATGCCTCTCAACCACATGCCTCTCAATAGCATCAGCTTCACTCATAATTGCACCTTTCTAATATTCTGTACAAAATCTCAACCCGCGTGCCTGCCCAGGGACTGCTCTTACGACTAGCAGAGTCACTCTGGGCCTAATCTACCCGGGGCCAAATATAGGTTACCGCCATATTAACTTATTATATCAGTCACTTTCTGGAAAGCTTGAAAATTGTGGAAAAGAGAAAAAAAAATTAATTACGAAAAAAAAAATTGTCATGTTGAAAAATGTTAAAGTGGATGAAAAATTTTCGAGTATGTCTGCGTACATTTCATGTAAAACTGTCGTAGATACTTAGGTAAAGAAAGAAACTTGAAAATTGTGTGATTTTGAAAAATGAAATAAAAAATTAAAGTACAAAAAAAATTAAGTACAAAAAGTACATATACCATGTAAAACTGTCGTGGATACTTAAGTAAAGAGAGAAACTTGAAAATTGTGGGATTCGAATCGCGGACCCATATGGCACTGGACACTTGAACTCAATATACTATGCTACAACATTGGGCAATTTATTCGTTAAGCATCGTGTAACACGGGCGCCTATAAAAAGTCCGGGTTGAGCTTTTTCGGTGAATTAAAGAGCTCGAATATTTAATATTGAATCACGCTTTCTAAAAAAGTTAACACAAAGTCTGTAAGTCAAACTTGTCACCCACAATAAGCCATCAATGACAAAAGTGAGTGTCGAAATTGATTTTCTTCATATTACATCGATGTACACGGCACCCCCCCCCCCCCCCCCCCCCCCCCCGTCGTCGTGTTTTGAGCTTTGTTCGATAAATTAAAAACTAAACATATTTAATAAAGAATAGGGAAAAGTAATTCCGACGAAAAATTCCGAAAAAATTCATAACAAATTCGTACTTTGGGCGGTCAAAAACAAAAAAGTTGAATTTTGCACGTTCAAAAGCTTCCCGGTACGTCCCGGTACGTGTGACGTCAACAAATTGCACATGTTCTAAAAGGTATTAGAACGCACTTTCATATGATACCAAAACGGGTTGTCCGAGTTCAAAACGGGACATTTGGGGGACGTTCAAAACTGAAAATCAATAAACAAAATTACACAAATATCCAGTGTCGATCAATCATGTCAGAGACGGTACGTGCCGGGTACGTCCAATATGCTGTCAATAGCCTTAAAATTTCAAAAAAATTAGTCGAAAAAAATTTAAAAAAACTGCAACATGCTTTTTTAAGACATTGAAAAATTCTCATAGACAAATACCGGCAAAAATACGAGACGGATGAAATCTGTTAAAGCACCATAACTCGGACACCCGTAAAGTCTTATTTTTTAAAGTAACGTTTTCAAATAGATAAATGTCCATTTATTAATACTAAACACAATTATTTGTTATATGACGTATTTATAACACTTTTAATATACAAAAAGAAAACTTTTGTATGCGTGTTGTCTTAAAGCCGTGAAAAATGAGTTGCGCGAACGTCTGTCATTCAGTGTAAAGGTGACTTTTTTAAAATGTGTTTTCATGGCCCTGTACGATAGAGTGTTCAGTATCGGGACAAGGAAAAAAAAACCATTTCGAAAGTACCAACTTGACGCAAAAAAATCAAAACTGAAACCGTGTAGAGAAAATGGAAAAGTGTCCATAACTAAGCATCCGGGACGAAATTCAAAAAATTGACCAACCATAATCCAGATTAAACTTTGTCCTTAAAAATAAAAAAGTTGAGAAATTTCGAAAATCAAAAATGTGGGAGAAAAGTGTCCCCGCTCCTTTTAAAAAACGCACGCGACCAAATGTACACGATCCGTGTGCCAAACGTTCCAGGACGATTCAAAAAATTTCCAATTCCTAGTTACCCAGATAGTAACCGACGGTAACAATACAAAAACGAATGGTACATCTTGTTTGGTTCGACAGGCAGGGCCGTTTAATGTGACGCGTTAAAAACGTACCAAAATCGTCAAATCCAAATTTCGAAAATCTTTCGTCTTTGGGTGCCCGTAACTTTTAAACGGGACCATACAAATTCAAAAAAGACATACCAAAAGATGCGCCATTCAATTGACTTTCGAGCACCAGTATTCGAAAAATTAAAAAAAAACATTTGAATTTTTTACAATCTTTCCCGCAAAACCGGAGCGTCGAAGTCGCACGCAATTCAACATAAAACACGTCGGGAGGGGGTGAAGGGTGGGACTTATAAACTCAAAAAATATACCAACGTGTAGCCAAAGGCCTGGCGCCGAAAACTGTAGCGACACATTTTCGAAAAAGTCACGTGCGGGGGGCCAGCAAATTAATTTACTACTGCTTTGAATCTAAGCAATCAATTTCGATCGAACCGCTCCGGTAGTGGCGCTAGTGTCGGCTTTTCGCCACTATTTCACGGCAGTGTCCAGTATTCTAGCGCAGCTAGTTAGTAAGGTATTTGATGGTTGGAATACGCGTCTGCGATTCTCATTTCCGGTTTTTGACATTCTCGGACATTTTAGCCTCTATCGCTATACACATCAACAGTCACAACAACAATGTGAACAATGTCAAAATCCGAAACTTAAGGGCTAAAATGGCCGCTCACCGCCTTCTTCCATGGCTATTTAATTAGTACATTGATTTGTTAGCTGATTCAGATCCAGTAACGAAGTTACTATTATAAGTCAATGGTGGAAGTTACCGCTTCGTGGAAAATAAATAATATTTCCGCCAATGAAAAGACACCACACACTTCCGACGACTGTTATAATTATTGTATCGTCTTTTGGTGGTCATTACGATCCTACGCCACTGATAAAATAGTACCATTCACGATTATTTCATTCGTATATTCATCGCATCGTAATAAAGTGTGCGTTACATTCAAAGCTTGACCATTAGAGGTACTTAAATCGCGAATACTCTTCCGGTACACATTATAGTCATACGTATGCTTGTGTTTATAGATATAATGCAAACCAATAATAAGAGAATTTAAGTTATTATGCACATTATAATTATTTAAACTGCTAATGATATAAAAATAATTAGTTGTATGTATTCTGGTGGCAAGAACATAAACTGTTTTCAGGAGGAGTTTAGCTGTCAATTGTTCATTGTTGTTTTATTGTTAAATCATCAATGCGCTGAAAGCAGGTTGCTTAGCAGTTAGTTTCAGTCATCAATAGTTAAAACTACACGGGCGCAGATAATGTTACAAAGTTAGGCCTTCTTGAGTTGTAGTCTCGTAGATAATAATATCTAGAAGGCCTGGCCTCTCCTAAAGAGTTGTGTTTGTTGTGGGTAGACACTTTTGCCTTCTTTATGACATTTTTTAGGAGCAACAATCAGTTTTTTTGATGACATAACTTTCCAGCTATTGTCAAGGTAGAAATCGTTGTTTTATAGTCACGGAAATTGCTTATGTAACACCCGACTAAATGTTGGGTTCAATATTTAGACTAGGAAGTTAAAAGACAGGTTATGACGTAAAGACTATAATTATTTGTAAATTACTAAGTTTTGGAACTGAACCCGATATAACGTTACATATGACTCCCATGTTTCGTGTGTATTTCTTGAATATTTATAAACAATGTATTTTACATGGGACTTGTGGTGATGGTTCCGGTAGGGGGGGGGGGGGGGAGGGGGGGGGGGAGTATTATTGAACGTAAATATAATACCTAACTTTAGAATATTGTTGTTATGTTATGCACTCTTGTGTAAACATTTGAAGCTGAAGATTTTAGAAGGCCACGTTTAATTTCACCCTCGTATTATTTAAAAAAAGGAATTAAAAGATGTGAACAAAAGTTTGTATTTAGTAGGCATATTGTGTTAATTTACTAGGTGTAAGGAAAGTGCAATTGGACTATTGGTGACCATTCCTTGACCCACAATTTGTTCCCGAAAGCATTTACTTCAAAGAATGTCGTTGTGACTCAAGGCGTTTATCGTTAATAAGACCACATGCAAAGTGATTCGTAGAAAGAGGTTCTGTCTTGTAAGGAGTAGATCTAAGCACTCAGTTAAAATATCGATATTAGGGGCGCTGTTTACTATTATTTACAACCTATACCTCGCTACTTTGATGGCTCGAAAGTTAATGTCCACATAAACAAAAACATCGCCTTGATAACGTTGTCGATTATAAAAGTAAAGCTGAGGTCTTTAACCGGCATTCAAATCCGGGAAGTGATACAATGGAAGCATAAATGATCCCGTAAGACATGCATGTTTAGAATTATTCAATCATTTCTTTCATAAGGAAACCGGAAATAAACCACACAAACTTACGCATTTATATCCGAATTTACCAAACTTTGTTAACTTCTTTAATCTTATCAGTTATAGTTACCATAGTTTCAACGAACATTAGATACAATATGGATGGTGTTTTTTACCAGACGCAATGTTAGTTCCGAGAATATTCGCGATATTTTTTTGATTTAAAATTCTGCATTTAGGCAAATCGTCAGGCTTGGGTTTGACTTTACTTGGTACGTGCCCGAAGTGCGTTCGATTTCTTGTGCAGGTTCCACTAATTCATATTGGTGTGAAGGTTGATGACTGTGAAACCAGTTCTAATTTACGTGCATGAGGTATTCGTGTGCAATTACGAACATATACAGTAACGCTACATCCGTCCTTTTTAGACTGAACAATATTTGTTACAATATACAATATGTTTGTAACGGATGTTGATATCTTCTCATCAGATCTGTTTCAGATTGGCGGCTTAAATAAATTTTGTCCTTGGACGGAATAAAAAGTTTGCTTTCGATGACGTAAGTTTATCGTATTCATGTTTCAGTAGTTACTCTGAATTCAAAACCTCATACATGTGTTCATTCGTATCATACATATTTTTAACTGTGCCACAATATAGGAATTGTAACACTTTTACTTTCACTGTTCTAAGTCTAAATAGACAATTTAAAAAATTATCTATTACCCTTTGTATGGTTTTCATCATGGTCTTCTAAATTATCTAGCTAGTCAGTTTACAGACTATGGTAGAGCAACAACCATACAACATCATCATCTATTAACCTTGATTTTTACATTTTTAATGTATGGCCGTGATAAAAACCAGACAAAGAGTCCTATATCATGAATTTTAAAATAATCTATTCGGTTGAAAAGCTTATCATATAGAAGAGGATTTTTTCCAGGACCCTAAACACATTTCATGCATTATTTTACAATTTAACGTTTAAATAAAAAAAATTTACTACGCATCCTCTTTTGGGGATTTTTTAAATTTTCTATGACTAAAGTCCTACTCCGAGGCTGCAAAGCTATAGTTTCCTAAAAACTGACATTCCCAACAAAAATGTGAAAATTCAATTTCTAAAGCTACTGGATGGAAGCCAAGAAATAATAATATAAGTTACGTTTTCATACAATCTGTTTGATATACCAGGTAATACCATAATATTTAAGATATCAACTTATTCCAAATGAACACACAACTGTAGACGCAAAGCAAGAAGGATGTGTTGTTAATTAATTAATTTTTCGTAGGGATATGGTGCCCTTAATCTGATGTGCCTCTCTTCACGAAGGGTGTTGGATAGTTAGAAAGAATGGCCGAGGGCTGTCAGTAGGACTGAATCCCAGCATTCGTCCTTAGTCCCGCGTTTTACTGCTGAGATACCTCTATAGAACCTACAACAGCAACTTACGTAACATACAATCATCGTTCCGCGTGGAAACTCTTTTTGTTGAACTCTAAACGGCCAGAAACCACAGCACAGCCACCCACGTGTGACCGTAGTGGGTATTCGTGTATTTACCTAGGTTTTTATTTTGTTTGCATTCTATAAAAACCAATAACCACTTTCATTTTCTTCCCACAGTATGTAAATAAGCTAAATCCAAGACCTGCTTAACCGTGTTAACAGTTAAACAGTCTACATATTGTTTGTATGCCATTTTATCCTCAAAACGTCAGATTAAATTGGCATTTTAAGCTTGATTGTTTTAAATTATTAAAATTAGTTGAATTTTCGGATATTTACTCAAGACAAACCAAAGTGTTTGTATGTCAGGGGATCGCCATAACAAAGGTTTCTCAGCGGTAAGACGCGATACTCTAATTCGGGAGGTCCCCAGTTTGGTTCCGGCCACCGGAAAGCTTCACTAAATGTTTTCCTTAGTCGTAAAGGCAAATGCTGGGATTGGATTCTACTAAAAGTCCTCAGATATTCCTTTCCATCTATCCAAACACGCTAACATATCTAGTTACATCTGAAGAGAAGCGCACATCAGGTAAAGCTGGTGTGCTCCCTATAACAGGTATTCAGACAGAAAATTATTATGGTTATAGCCAGGAGCAAATCTCACAATTCATAACACGTACCGTGTTTTTATCCACGGTATCAATCAATTCTTATCGAACATAGTTTTCATTCTCGGAAAAATAAACTGCCTCTTCTTCCAACTGATAGTTAGTATTGATGAAAGCTGTCATACATTTTGGCACTACGCAATCAAGACTGTCACACTGTCACTGTCTCTCTAGTCACCACATCCTTATGGACTTGGTGCGTAGACACAAACCTCAAGGTGAAAGTTGTCAATCAATGATTGTAGCTGTCGCAGCTCATTAGGCATTAATAACATGGCCCCTAGAATCTGCCCGACATTCCTTATAGGTCGAACAATCGGAAAGAGTTCCTGTTGACAGAACGTTTCCCTAAGCCAAATATCTAGGACACTGATATCAATATTGTAATTTGAGCAGTGTTGTAAAATCATGTAGATTTCAAAGTGATTTCACTCCCCTACCTTTTCCACACTACGGCCACTAACATAAGTTAGGCTACTAACTGCTGTTAACAATGTAATGTGAAGCAGGTAACAATTAACACTGCTTTCCTATTATTTTAACGATTGCACATAACTTCTGTTAGCCTAACTGTTGTTAGTGGCCGGAGTGTGAACAATTGGTTCCTAGTTCGCAACATTTGGTGTTTAACGACGTACTCGACAGCTGAGGTCATATGACGTCTTTAGAATCAGATCCGTAGACATCGCGGGGGTCGTCATAAGAGGAGTCCAGCAAGGGAGAGTAGGGCCAAGTGGGTGGAAGAATCAGGAGGGGGAGGGGGGTCTCCTTTTGTTGCCTCTTACTGGCAGAGTCACCCTCGGCCTTTAGTGTCAGGTGTTAACGATAAATGCCTGCCAGGTTTTTGAGACCATACACCGGCTACAAAATAACTTGCAAGATTTTGGAACAACACTATGTTCGTCTCTTAGTATATATTTGTATCACTTTTTATTGCACTAAGAATTTTTAGTTATAACGTTATTTAAACTAATTCACAACACATTGGTTTCAAAAAAGTTTGTTAGCGGTATTTATGAGCAATGCATTCAGCTCGAGCGTATTTTATCATCACATTTTATTAGTGACAACAGTAAGTACCTTCAGACATCCAGCTCCGTTAATGTACAAGTAAAATCCATGTTACAATGAAATCGTCCCCCGTTACCTTCTCTCTGTCCTCGACCACTCCTCAGTCCTCATCATTGCAACAGCGAGGAGTACATTAAAGTTTACTAATGATACACACCTTAACAAGTTTAGTGTTAATTTACCACTTACGTCTTGGAGGCAAACGGCTCCAGTAAATGATGCAAACTATTAAATTTTCCCGCCATGGCCATTGTTGCAAAACACTAACAACCTTGCGTACATAAACATTATTTGCAGATAGGAATAAAGAATAATTCATTTTGATAAAATGTAACATCCAATGCTGTCATAATTTTAGATATAATAAAAGACTGCGCATTTTTGTATATCTTTGCTTTTTCTTAAGGCTGGTCCACACAGATTTTTTAAGCATAAGATTTAAGGTTTTAAGACGTTGTTTTAAAAACAACAATGAAAACAATGTCTTAAAACTAAAACTTTGTGTGAACGCCAGTACGTGTTTCCTATGATCCAACTTTACGACTTCGCGTTAAACCTTAAATCTTATGCTTAAAAAATCTGTGTGGACCAGCCCTTACAAAGAAAACACACAAAAAAACAACGCAAATTTCATGATATTGGTCCTATCTCGATTAGCATCGTTATCAAAATGTGATCCGGAAATCCCAAATACCACCATGATCGTACCGAGAGCAGCTTACAATCTATACAATGTATTACGGCTCACACGGAATTGATGTCAAGTTTGCTTGCATTCTGTGACCCTCGCGTCAGGGGTATGTCAGGTATTTGGACAGTTATGGGAAGACATCTGCAATTTTGCACGGGCATATTTGAAGAATTGATGTTCGCCTAATGAACAAGTTTAACCTTGGACAATCCTTGGGGTCAGTATAAGATTAGGATCTTCAGTACTGAGTCAGCACAATGTGTTCATAAAGACAAGTTTGGACAAGTAATACCTTCAATTGCCAAGGTTTGTCTGTCTGTGAAGATCATCTAATAAGGTCGGATTCGGACTCATCAGTAGTTGTAATTATTGTAGTGTCAGTCGTAAAAAAACTATGTCACTCGTCAGCTACAGCAGAAACAACCTTGTTGAACCGGTTCAGAAAAAAAAACACGTGTAAACGTGTACTGCACATTCTTGTTTACATGCGTATGTGTGTATGTAATCAATACTTATCAATAGATACCAAAGCGGTATTATTCTGATAAAACATCACGTATTTAATAAGCATGGGCCTATAAAGCAGTCTATACTGTTTGTCAACAAGTAACCTAGACATTAGGGCCCTTATATGACGAACTGGAGAAAGGTGACTGGTGAAAAAACGGTCCCACTTTCACTGTTTAAGTCATTCATAATATCATAAGTAAACGGTTGAAAACGAATCTTAGCAGTTACAACTGAGTGAATTAGATACAGATGTTATCATAGGAGATACATTTTCGTTCGTGTGTGAGAAATTACAAACATATAATTTATCCCGTGGTCATTTCTTTGGGAAGTGAAATTCGTAATTCAAACGCAGAAATGGCGCTAATTCAGTAATCACTGTGTCTAATTCTAGTAATTTGACTGGTTCGACCACCGGTTGTTATTGTAGAAGCCAATTAAATAATTAGTAATTCATTGTTTATTGTTGTATTTAAAAAAATTTAATCCAGTTTTTAGTTCGTAACAAATTTCATTATGATGACAAATTTCATTAAGATTCACATCTCAAACGCGTATGATAACTCGATCACATAACTTCTGTCGATATTTCTCCTCAGATCATTATCCAAACATTGCAACGCTCCTGATTCATAAGTTTTGATTTATGCTTCTCTATCAGAAGCCGTTCCTTTTGGTAGAATACTTTTTCTTATAAGTACGAATTGAAAGGTATTCTTTAAGTACGCCTACTTTTAGGTTGATACAGTCGTTTCACAAGTGGCCTAATCCTGGCACTTAGATTCAACGCTAACTGTGCGAGTGCAAGAATTACACCACAAGGAAATAATACTGGTAAATAACAACATTGAGATTCACTTTCTTACGGAGTCAGTCGGCCACTAGATTGCGAAGTCGCCGCGAGCGCTTTTTGCCCTCGTTGGTTCCGAAACACCTCACTGAGAAACTTACAACGAGGAAGAAATGATTTCGGCTTCAAACTAGCCTGATTGCTAGAACACCTTACGTAAACTATTCGACGAAACTGCCTTCCGGTTTCTGTCTACTAACTAGTTGCTCATAGGAAACATTTTATCAAGTTTGGAATATCTAGGTTACACTTTTTTTTTTAATGTGTGGTCGACAAATTATTTCAAACGAGATCATAAATCGTAAATCATAACAAACCTGTACACGAATATTTGCTCCAGACTTTGACATAATTGGCACAGCATTATTAATTGTATATAATAAAAAAATATATTTATAAATCAAATTATTGGTGTTGTATGAGAGACAAATGGTCATCATCGCATTTTAATGAGTACAATGTATTTACACTAAACTTATATGTTGACAAAGTAAATTTCTTTCAAAAGTTATTCACAGTATGGTTGATGCTAATTCACGTCTTGCTAACATTAGCTTTCATGTTGCTACAAAACTTGCAAGCAACACTCAGCAATGTAGCCGTTTTAACTGAGCTTGATCAATATGACTTCTTTCAAGGCTTTATTAAATAGTTCTTTAAGATAGCCACATTGCCATTCACCTGTTGTGAATGGCAGCAAGTTCGTTTGAGTGGCCGTGGATTTGTTTATTGGGGAGACTGGAGGTAAGTAATGTTTGGTGGTGTGGTTGTGTATTTATTTACTTTTAAGACATTTAATGAGATCTATATTGTATTATTTTGGACCTCTTTTTACTAAGATATATTAAGTAATTATATTGAATATCTCCCACTCCTCCAAATTCTTCTCAACCATTAGTTTGTCAATCTGTCACCACACTCCACTATCTTCCTAATCTCTGACAGGTGGGAAAGGTGGTCGGAAACGGAAGTAGTTACCACCTTCTTGAGTATAAGATTATATCTGCAACTTGCTTTACACCTCTGTGCCGTATAACTAGCCCCCCCCCTTACCTCCACCCCCACCCTAGTTCTTTGGGGGGCGCTTGTACCCTCACAAGTTATTGTCTGAATAAAAAAATATTCGACATTTTGTTGTAAAATCCAAAAAATAAAAAAAACAACCCGACTGGGAATCGAACCCAGGTCTCTCACTAGGCGGTGGCGAGTCCTAGATTTTTAATGTCACAGCAAATCCCCCCACGAGAGTATTTCTCTAATAAATTATAACCATTTGAATGTAATTTCTTACTTTGACTAACACGTGATAAGGTGCAATGTTTTGTGGTGCATTCCCGAGTTGGATGGAATGTCTCGCGTAGATTTAGTGTGCCCGGTCCGAAAACGAAGACGAAAACTTTCTTCGCTGTTCGTTACACAACCGAGCATTTACATTCCTGTCGGGGCCTCGAGGCTGCCGAGCCGACCTGACTACTTCCGATCTGAGGAACCTTGCGTCTGTGTTATTGTCGTTACAACACACCAAATAGACTGGAACCACTTGTATAAAGCGCGTATGATGCAATGTGTTTACTTTATACGTACAAGCAATCCTTGGATATACCGTCATGTTTAGCTATGTCCGCATCCGTGCACATTTTTGTTTGTATTTATTATGAATTACTAAAGAAAAATGTTAAAAAATATATGTTGGGTGATTTTTTTTAACTTTGAATATGCGTTTTTTAAATTTAACTCCACTTTTTGATTAAATCTGTTTTTTTTTTTAATTAAAATCGGTTTTAATTGATCTAAATAATTCCAAAATGGTAATTTAGATTTTATTTAATGAAAACCCCACTTGCAAATTGGAAAAAATGTGAAAATTATTTGAGTATTTAAAAATCTATCTTGTGGGGTCATTCCTGCGTCCAACACAGAAGATCAGTGTTCGACTCCTGGTTTAGCCTATTTTTTAAAGTTGTAGATTAAACCGTAATCTATAACTGGGACAAACCTCAAGATTACATTTCAGAATTCGAACCCTGTAGTTGAGTCGCGTGTACCGTAGTCCGGCTTGTCGTACTAGCACCATAACTAGCGCTAGTGTCATTGAACACAAGTATGACCCAGGCAAACTCACTAGAACTAAGACCAAAACAGTTAAATACTAGTGAATAGCTATTTTGTCTATTTGGCATTAGGTTACAAATCACTGAGGTCAACCGCTCATTTGTAAGACTAACCTTTGTTTATAATTATAAATAATTACAGCTGGATAGTATATTATGTATATACTTATATACAAGTATGGTTATCGTGTTTTCAATTTATAGGTATTGTGGTAACTTTCTAGATGTAGTATGCAACCAATAATTGCGTTTAGGCTGGATAATTTGAATCGTATGCTCAGTATGAATGCACAGCTAGCTTGGAAGCTCATTGCGTACTAATAAGTTTAACGCCAAGACGCACGTAGTTCCCTAAATGTGTCAGTGTTAAGTGATCTACGTGAAATGTCGGTGTCCTTGACAAATTTCTATTAAAATTACATCACTTATGAATTGTTCATTATTATTTTTTTTGCGAGGAGATAAAAAAAACTTGTAATGTCCAAGTTATCAAACTATATCCTGTTCAGTTACCCAAAGTACACACACAATAATAACGATACTCGTAGAGATTAGAAAGTGTGAAATTATTATGAATAGAAACTAATTTCAGCTGAAATGTGTCTGGCATTCTTATGTGTCAAACACATGATTAGAAACAGGTGTTTTGTTGCATGATGTAAGTAAACTCTGCTGCGTCAAACGTCAACAGTAACATTATTGTCAACAAGATATTAAATAAGCGTCAGATTGATTGTATAAAACCTAATGATTTGCGAAAGAAAACCGTCTACTACTATTTTAATTTTTTTAATTTAAATGTTTTACAAATATAATATCAATACACGTGTATTATCGTTGTTATTATTATCGTCGGTGTTATTATTGTTGTCCGTGCAGCTTGTAAAAGTGCAGCATCGGAAGTGACTAGCGTAGTCCGGGCAGCTTGTAAAAGTGCAACATCAGAAGTGACTAGCGTAGTCCGTGCAGCTTGTAAAAGTGCAACATGACTAGCGTAGTCCGGGCAGCTTGTAAAAGTGCAACATGACTAGCGTAGTCCGTGCAGCTTGTAAAAGTGCAACATGACTAGCGTAGTCCGTGCAGCTTGTAAAAGTGCAACATGACTAGCGTAGTCCGTGCAGCTTGTAAAAGTGCAACATGACTAGCGTAGTCCGTGCAGCTTGTAAAAGTGCAACATCAGAAGTGACTAGCGTAGTCCGTGCAGCTTGTAAAAGTGCAACATGACTAGCGTAGTCCGCGCAGCTTGTAAAAGTGCAACATCAGAAGTGACTAGCGTAGTCCGTGCAGCTTGTAAAAGTGCAACATCAGAAGTGACTAGCGTAGTCCGTGCAGCTTGTAAAAGTGCAACATCGGAAGTGACTTGCATGTCCACTCAATACGACTTGTAGCGGGACATGATTTCACTTGTTGAAGCCCAGGCGAGCTGCATTCGGTTGCAATTATCACCAATGATGTAGGTTAGCGTTACATTTCCTCTACGAAGATAAATCTGCGTTTAATAAGTGACAGGAACTAAAAAAAAACTCTCACTTTCGCCAGTAATTCACAAAACAACAGATCATTCGTTCATGGATGCAGCTGTTACATCATGATTAGGCTAAATAACTAGGAACTGGTACATCCGCTGGGTCTTGTGGTTTGACCATCCATTCATTACTATTACATAAACCAGACACCGAAGTAAACATTCAAACATACTGTTCCCCGCTGTAAATATGAACACAAAAATTACGTTTTTATTTAACTAAATTTGTTCTAAATGTTATTCCAGGATTTTTTTAAAATTATTATCTTTTTGCAAGTATTTGTGTGTGGGGGGGGGGGGGGGGAGGAGGCAATGTTTTGGTCTGTTAAACGGTCTTCGTATAGTTGCTCGTTCTACAATAATGCGAATGTACAAATGTCAAAACACACCTCATTAGTGCAGATTAACTTCACCGCCTTGGGCAGAGTGTCAGAATAAAAGTAGGCGAATCATCCATTAAATCAGTGTCATCATTAATGCTTGCGATATACGCAACTTTATAAAAAAGTTGAGTAGCGAAAATGAATTAGATTAATATGGTAGAAATTGGGTTACATGGCTAAGATTTGGAGGTAGAGCATGGGTATAAGCTTATAAAGCCAGTTATCAATAAATAACGTTGAGTTGTGACGGTGCAAGGACAGATAAGACATCAAATTCGCAATAGTAACAAGCGAATCATGTTCAACGCAGGCTTCTAGCCGACGTCTATGGTACCACACAAATCAATTAGCATGTGTTGTACATGTGTGTTAAAATCGAAAGATCAACGCTTAAAAACGAAAATTTGATTTATTAACACAAAATCAACGACTTGGGAGCTACAAACAAAAATTTATATTTTTTACTACAAATACCTGCTTCTAAACCCTCAAGTCAAACTAGAGTTTTATTGAAACCTGCAGGTACGCAGCAAGACTCCTGCATCAAAATTCCCAAAAATATTGAAAGTATAAGAAAGATACCACTAAAATTAATTTTTAATTCAAATTAAGATTTATTTTCACCACAAATGCTCCAATTATCGTTACCGATAGTGACATAGACTCCAAACTTTCAAGACGAAGCCGTTACGGTTAATTAATATATTTTGTATTATTATTTACATTTCCGTGTCTCGAAAAAACGCGACTATCCATTTGTCTAGTTTGTTGTTGTTGTTGTTGTTGTTGTTGTTGTTGTTGTTGTTGTTGTTGTTGTGGTTGTTGGCCTTGGTTCCTTGAGAACAAAGTGAGCTGCGTCTCGATGTCATCATCATTATCGATTAAGTGGTCTGACGTAATAACACTGTACATCGTGAAATATTGTTAGCTCGAATATGGAGATTTGTTGACCTTTGACCGCGGGTCACGCGCGAGAAACAGTATTCCGTCCGTACACTGACATTTAACAATGTTCGAAGAAGATGGGATCTATTGTAATCGTTATGTAATTGTGTAGCCACGCACTACACCTGCTCACGCACCTACAACGCATCCATCACGGACAAGGCTAACCGGTATACAACAGATGAGGGCGGACAACTACTGATAGCATGGTAGCGTTTCTGTTCTTGTTTGGCGCACACGTGTTCAAAATTAACTGACATTATAAAAAAATGTGTGTACGAAAAGGTAATGATTGCCGAGAAATATTTGCGGATGCAAAGTTAATGATTACCGATTGAAACAACATGTTGTGTGTGGAAAGACGGATCTAACTACGTGATGTCGCTATCTTCAATCGTTCCTACTTGTATGTATTTATATCTAGTGAGACGAGAACAAAGGGTTTATTAGAAAGAATTGGAGAGAGAAGGTTGAGTGCATACTATAGTCATCGTACAACATCTTCGGTAATGCTTCTGTCACGGGTGGGTGAGCGGCAGCCAACAAGCGACCGTGGCTAATTCAAATACCTGCTCGGGTTGGCCGAGACCGTAAGCACTTCATTGATTGATGACGAAAGCATTACCAAAGTTATTGTAAGACAACTTTATACAGTTCGTGAACGATGTACAGCTTCGATCGGCAGGACTGCGTTATCTCACCTCGTATCTTAAGTAAACCACACTTTATCGAAAATTACATTAATATATTTTTATACTCTGTAAAAGAGATTGAAACTAAACAAAAAAAAGCAGGTTTTAATTAGTCTTTCTATGACGACCACAACGAGTCACGAGTGTAATATATTGCAAAGAAACGTTTACTCACAAAATAATTCGATGGTCTGGCTGCGTTAATGATCTCACATCCATCATAATTAAGGAATGTCTAACGAAACAAATGAAAGAGATTAAGGTATAGGTAAAAAAAGCATATTTTTCCGACTTCAACTGCCTTCAAGACGAACTATAGTGTTCTTGTATAATACCCAATACCGATCGCTGATTGGTCAAAGTCACTCGCCTATGACGAACGCATCTGTGAGGTTGCTTCGGGACAAGTATATGTTCAAGTGGGCTAACACCGAAACTATTTCAACGATGTGCAACTCAAATCCCCTCACAACATACACGCACATATTTCTGTCACTGTAATAACCGAATGAATTAATCATATGCGTAGATTCGCTCGGCTATTTGAGTCGGTCCATAACGTCGAGCTAGGCGCGTAGAGAAACGCACAACTTTCCAACGCGTGAGCATGTGCGTACACATTGCGACGTACTAAGTGCGTGTACTACCATATATAGAGGATTCAAAAAGCGTCTCTTGACTTAGGAAACAAGAATATAACAGAAATAATGAATAATGATAATGCAGTATACAATACAATAAAATAACTAAACTTTAAGATATCCCTAAATTGAATTGATGTCATATTTTTTGTTATTGGGTTCAATAATTGTTTAGAATGAATTAATTCGTGAAGTGACAATCGTACAATTACAATGTACGACAGTTTTTACATTCATTGATTAGCTGATACATTTATCAATATCTTGAAACGTTATCAAGATAACACAAATAATAAAACCCATGTTAATGTGTTGCCAAACTGTTTAGTTGTTTATCCATGTGTACCCCAACTAAAAACGGTTGTGAACCTCATACGGAGCGAGAAACTCCACTCATGACGTCACAGTAAGTTACTTGTGGTCGCAGCAAGAGTGAGACATCATCACGTCCTGCTCAACACAGCGAGGAACTCCACTCATGACGTCACAGTCAGTTACTTGTCGTCGCAGCAAGAGTGAAACATCATCACGTCCAGCTCAACATAGCGAGGAACTCCACTCATGACGTCACAGTAAGTTACTTGTCGTCGCAGCAAGAGTGAAACATCATCACGTCCAGCTCAACACAGCGAGGAACTCCACTCATGACGTCACAGTAAGTTACTTGTCGTCGCAGCAAGAGTGAAACATCATCACGTCCAGCTCAACACAGCGAGGAACTCCACTCATGACGTCACAGTAAGTTACTTGTCGTCGCATGAAGAGTGAAACATCATCACGTCCAGCTCAACACAGCGAGGAACTCCACTCATGACGTCACAGTCAGTTACTTGTCGTCGCAGCAAGAGTGAGACATCACCACGTCCTGCTCAACACAGCGAGGAACTCCACTCATGACGTCACAGTAAGTTACTTGTCGTCGCAGCAAGAGTGAAACATCATCACGTCCAGCTCAACACAGCGAGGAACTCCACTCATGACGTCACAGTCAGTTACTTGTCGTCGCAGCAAGAGTGAAACATCATCACGTCCTGCTCAACACAGCGAGGAACTCCACTCATGACGTCACAGTAAGTTACTTGTCGTCGCATGAAGAGTGAAACATCATCACGTCCTGCTCAACACAGCGAGGAACTCCACTCATGACGTCACAGTCAGTTACTTGTCGTCGCATGAAGAGTGAAACATCATCACGTCCAGCTCAACACAGCGAGGAACTCCACTCATGACGTCACAGTCAGTTACTTGTCGTCGCAGCAAGAGTGAACCATCATCACGTCCAGCTCAACACAGCGAGGAACTCCACTCATGACGTTACAGTCAGTTACTTGTCGTCGCAGCAAGAGTGAAACATCATCACGTCCTGCTCAACACAGCGAGGAACTCCACTCATGACGTCACAGTAAGTTACTTGTGGTCGCATCAAGAGTGAAACATCATCACGTCCAGCTCAACACAGCGAGGAACTCCACTCATGACGTCACAGTAAGTTACTTGTGGTCGCAGCAAGAGTGAACCATCACACCCGCTCGGTAGAAAGAGAGACAACCTTGTACGTGATCTTAAGTGAGTAGTGTACAACTTTCTCGATAACCTCATTGCCTCCTTTCAAACACATCGCGTCGCGTTCTGACATAAGATTGTCTCGCACTACCTCGAGGCGGGAAGATCTGCCTACACTAAGAAATAATAATGTCAGTTCTCTGTCTGTATTCGCTTGTACGTCGTAAACATGGCTTATAATGTCGGCTTACACAACGTTATAAGGTTTTCATACAATTACTATAGAAAACAATGTTATAGTGTTCATACACGGTGCAACTAATATTCATCCAACTAATGGGAAACATATAATTATACTGCCAGTGGCGTAACCAGAAAGTGACAACAAAGGGGTTGGAGGGGGGCGAACAGTCCGAAAAGACAGGGGGGTGGGGGCCTAAAGCTTCAACCGCTGGTGGCCTTTTCCGAAGACGAATATAATAATTGGTTGAATTGTTTAATAATTTGGTGCTCGTGAGAGCTGGAAAGAAAAATCAGAAATGTAATCATATAAAATTGAATAGTCTTCTCTCCCTTCTCCTTCACACTAGTATTTTTTTGGGGGGATGGGAGGTGGGCGAACACCATATAATCTTCTATCCTCTTATGGACACGCCACTGGTTATGCTGCTGGCATCATATAGCGTCACGGAACTTGAGGCATTGCCATCAAAACATGGGCTGGGTTATTTACCCCCGCAAGGACTGTTTGCATTGCGACAAACAAACAACGGTTCGTCTGCTAAGTGAGCTGACAGATAGTTGAACGTTGGCAATCTTGCTTTAGTAAATAGCTGTAATTATATGTGTATTCTTCTCAATAGTTGACCATACACAGCACAACACTCGTGTTTGGGCTATAATTTAATTAGAACAAGACAGTTTTAAAAGTAAATTGTAGTCTAATAAATCTGTAATAACTTATTTTCTATAAAATCTGAAAAAAATTCCACATAATATCTTAGCCCCACTGTGTAGCCCCATGATCTATAACAATATTTCGAGAAATATTATTAGATCGTGGTGTAGCCCCATAAACATTATCTGATACACAAAAAGATATAGTTAGAGCGTAGTCCTGATTTAGCCCCTAGTGTGTCCCGTTTTAGCCCCATTGGCGGGGTAAAATGGGACATCAATAACTATCATATTATACACAAATGAATCATTTTTTGAGATAACGCCTGTTGATTTACTAAGATCAACCCAAAATACATCAGGTAAAACAAAATATCACGTGATATGTGGTAAAACTAACCCGGATCATCCTAATCCCAAGTATAACGGTTACTTTTGGTGAGTGATATTCTAGCCCAGCTGACTAAACTGTTAGAACGAAGGCAATATTTGTGTCTAGACAGATAAAAACTCTTCCCGACCTAGTTTGTTCATCTTGCGTTTGAAAACCTTTTGATAAACGTTGCTTTGAACATAGACCTAAAATCCTGCAGACCCGTTCTATCCTGATGTGAGCGCAACATTGCCACCTACAGGTGAAACGCATCTTAAACACACAAACGCACTTTAAGGTGTCTAAATAACGCTTTACAAACGCAGTGGCTTCATAGGTGTAGAGAACTTATGGCGTATCCAAGGACGTTTCAGCATCTTTAAACAACTCGACAGCACTTTTGTCTGTCTGCCTACTGATTTTCATTTGTTTGGTTGAATATTATTTGTATATGCGCTTTACTCATTGTATTAATGTTTGCTAACATTCAACGTGTAAGGCCGCAAACGACTGAAAGTTTGGTAAAAAAAACAAAGATCATTTTCTCTAACGTGCACAAAAACATATTGCTATTGGTTTTTTATAGACAGCCTACTGACACAGTTGAAATACGTTTCAAAAGGGCAAATTGTCGATGGTGCGATATTGAGTAATGAGTTACAGTGATGTTCAAAAGAGTGGACCTATCTATTAAGTATTAATTATGCCCATTAGTGGCGTGGGTAACGTTTGTATGATAGTGTTACCAAATTTTATATTTGTGTATAAAAATGAAGATGACCAAATAGTTCAGAAAAATTAGGTTCTTGATAAACCTAGTAATTAATAAACTGAAAAATATATTGCTAATATTTCTTGAATACAAACTAATGACCGATATTTTAGTAGAGCTATGTTCATAGGGTTCGGGGAGGAGTGTAATTGTATGTAAGATATTAGTGTCATTGCTTTCTTTAGTATGAAGTATGAACACAGTATAGTTAAAACATCGCTACCAAATTTCAATGTTGTTCATTTATTGAAGTAATAGGGAATATGCATGTTAATTTTTTTCGTCGTAACCAAATTAATGACGATGTTATGAAGTCAAAAATATTTCATTTTCCCATTTTCTTAAATACTTTCAGTCAAGAAAGTGAGCTGAAAATGTCACAAATAATTATGGCGGGAAAAACAGGTCATGACGTCAGAACTGACTAATATCAATCAGCCTATCACGCAAAGATAATCAAAGATCGTATTTATGTCGAATATCTCACTAAAATGAGTGTATTTATATTGTTATTCGGTTCCAAAATGAATAATAATGGTGTCCAACAATTAATTTACACCACTGGTATGATTATTTGTAATAATGTATCATTATTTTTGCGTTTATAGTAATTTTGTGCAGAGATCGGACAACAATGAATACGTTGTTTTTCCGATAATTGTGTAGTGTTGCAAGGCGGTGATTGGCAAACTCATTCATAAACAGTGATTTTTAGTCAGTTATGACGTAACCATCCGTTTCACGATAGAAGTCCGGGAAAGGAAACATGTCAAACTTTGTAACGTTATAAAAATCGAACTGTGACATTTTGAAATGGGAAAAGTATGTTGCCGGTATTTGTAGATAAGGGCCTATCTATTTCATATGATCGAACTAATATCGGGAAATGTGGTATATTCCCTATTCTATAATATAATTATCTACCTCTTCCTTATAACATATAGTTTATCAGCTCCTACCACCAAATCTCAACAAAATTACAAATTATTCTGAGACACACTTAGTTAGGTGGGTGATTATAATCTGTGTATTTATACTATACATGTGACATTTATTCTGGTGACAATAATGGTGTAAGTTTCATAACATCCGGCCTAGAAATGATCAGGAAATTATTATTTTTTACTCTTGGTCTTGTAAACTTTTATTAACGTGTTTCCATTACGTGAATAAAAATAGGCCATTATAAAATAATAGGTTACTCACGACATTGTCCACATTTTTTGTGTCGTCATGAGTTCTAAACATATGCGTCACAACTACCTGCTACACATTGCTTCGTTTTGACAACCTGTTCACTGAATATAAGAACTTCCTAGTTGACCGGTCTAACATTATGCAATGTCCTCGTTATTCGGTGGTCTTATTGTCTGTGATATAACTCAAAGAATGTTGTGTCCTGTCTATTGGACGGTTACCAAGCTTCGGAGATATGGGTTTTATAGAGCAACAGCTGTGAAGAATAACCTCATGATAATGAGCCTCATTCAGGTTAAGTTAAATCATCTTTTATCTCTATACATTTATCTCCAGTATATGTATCACGTATACAAGACCACGTATGTACCACACGGTACAAAGTGCTTCTCGTCTCAATAGCACAATATTCATCGAAACCACTTTTTTAATTCAGTTTTATATCTGAATAGGTTTGACATTAAATAAATTAACAACCAATAATTTTAATAGGCAATGATAATGATAATTATGATAATCAATCAATCAATCAATCAATCAATCAATCAATCAATCAATCAATCAATCAATCAATCAATCAATCAATCAATCAATCAATCAATCAATCAATCAATCAATCAATCAATCAATCAATGATAATGTTAATATACGCGACATTCCAGACACTGTCTTGATCCGTCGTCAGACGATAAATAATGGTTAGCTCGGGGATTTCCTGTACAGTTATATTATATATATAAATTAGCAAATATTTTCGTTTACATCCTCACTGCAGTATGCTCTGTTTTTGCAATGTCCATCAGTGCCAGATAAATGTCTTTATGTTTTACCTGGTTTTAGATTTAAATTGCCATAGTTGCTGACGTATGCTTACCTAGTTATCTTTCTCGGTTAACCCTACAATTATACAAAATGATCGCGTATAACTGCAGTCGGCCTAGATTTAAATACACATATCTATAATTATGCTGACCTTAGTGTAGAGAATCAACCTTCATCAGCTACCTCGTTCCAGAAATAGGCGGACCAAACAAGGCCAATGACTTCTTGGCTTACCGGGTTGACTAAATTCCGTCTCCGCTCAATTGAAATGTGAATGGGGCGAACAGACACCGCATCACATAGGCTTGAGTCACTGACTATCATACGTCATGTTCGTCATCGTGCACATTGGACTATATTGCGTTTTATGTGGGGGGGGGGGGGGGGGGGGGAGTATGTAGGAGTGATTTGGATACTGATCCAAGGGATTTGAGTACGAATCCCATTTATAAGATTGCCTTCATCGTCCTAAAAAAAAAAATGAAACAGAAATAAATACATAGAGAAAGAACGAAAGAAAGAAAGAAAGAAAGAAAGAAAGAAAGAAAGAAAGAGAGAAAGAAAGAAAGAAAGAAAGAAAGAAAGAAAGAAAGAAAGAAAGAAAGAAAGAAAGAAAGAAAGAAAGAAAGAAAGAAAGAAAGAAAGAAAGAAAGAATGTGTATTTATAGCCAATCAGTTTCAGTTACAAGAACTGATTTACAATTTGGTATGACGGCTCCAATTAAGTCAGTATATAAAGTATAAGATAGATAGGTAAGGCAGTAAGTATGGATAGAGTAAAGACCCACGAGCTAGAGCCAGAGCCGCACAAAACAACACCCAAACGCACAGCAAGCAATACAGCTGAAAGTGAAAGATCACTGGTATTCTTCAACCTGTCGTACGACGAATGCTAAAACAGCTTGTTGACATGGAGCCGATAACGACACGTCAAACATCAACAGGTAGCAGCCACTAAGTGGCCCAAGTGGCATTAAACACTATCGCCACGCACTTTCAGCAAGTACAGGTGCTAATAGAGTTGTCACTCGCGACATTTTTACGGCACGCATTTACGTGTTCCGTGTTTGTGACGCCGTGCAGAATAAGTTTCGCTTTACCTTGTCTATTGTCCACTACACACACTGAAATGTCTCAGTGAAGACGTACGAACCTATAACGGTAGCTCAGCGGTAAGGGGCGATACTCTAATTCGGGAGGTCGTCGATTCAAAACTGGCCACTGGTTATCGTGACTGAAGGTTTGTGCGAGGTTTTCCTCAGTCGTAAAAGCAGGTTTTGAGCTGGGATTGAGTTCTCGAACATTCTTTCCCAACAATAAACACCCTACCTAACAGTTAGAAGAGGTGACTCAGGTAAAGATTTGTGCACGATGTAAAGTGAGTGTATGCAACACCCCTCTACGACGACGCCGAAATAGGGCCTACAAGCACAAGTATAGGTTGTTTCTATGGAAAACACTACATTATATTAATTGTTCAAATGCATCCAAACAGAGTGGACACATAATATCGTATGTATAACATAGAGACATTCCTTCCTGATAGATATTTTAACTTCCTATGCGAATCACTTGACGTGTTGCGTTACGTTATACGTTACGCGACAATGGTAAGTTACGCATGATTCTTGGCAGTCCTATCATATAGTAGTGTCTGCAATCTATTCGTCGGATGAAATGTATGCCATGAGTTGATATCTTCCGAGAATAACAATCATTGAACAGTTTTCAAATTCTCTTTAATGCATCTCATTAGTAAGTTACTAAATGACGCAACAGCGCAATCAACCAAATGTTTTAAATTGACAAAACCTGTTTGTAAAAGCAGAATTATCATTATAATGTACTAATTGTGTTTGTATCCTCATAAGTTCGTTGTATTTCATTATTTTTAGAACAATACATGAGTTATTATTTGTGTGTTGATGCACTTCATATAAACTTGGTCAAACCCGGTGTATTTCCACTGTGTTAAAAACAAAAAAATAATTAAATTAACAGTTATTCATATTTCCTCCAAACCAATTCTGTTCGATTCGTTGTGCCCTCCTTTCTATAGTATTCACTCGTTGCAAGTTCGAGACCCAATTTCTTATCTCATTTATCTTATATCGCTGTTCCCAGCCTAAAATAAAGTACTTCAAGCAATTTAGATTTAGAAACTTAGTTAATACGTAGTTTAAACAAAAATTACTGTCTCCAAAATTTTTTTTACACAAATTTAACCTCCTTGGTGTTATTAAAATTCCGCCTACCTCTTCTGATGCCTCCCAAATACATTAGCTTGTTTAGATTAGACATGGAGACAGACTAAGGAGTGCCCAACGGCTGAGAGAGCGATGCAGTCCCATCTCCCATCATTCACCTTGAGAGAGGAGCACGTTGCGAAACATTCCATCAGTTTTACCGGTGGTCGGAATCGACAGACGATCCCCGAACCATCTTTTATCTATCGTGTTACGCTGAGCAACGTAGCGTAACATCAATCAGTCTCCCAAAGAAAGTTATGTAATCGTATCACACCACGAAAGTAGCGAACCTAGGGCAATGTGACACGTACTTCCGTACATAATATATGCGCACTGTTTTTATAGATGTGTAATTGCAAGCGAGCATAAGAATGACGCAGCGGTATAGCCCGCGCGAGTCTGGGTACGCGGAGAAAGTGAAGAGGTGTTGGTAGAGAGAGAGAGAGAGATAACGAGACATGCTTGAGGACCATTGCATCATCATGATATTTCCTATCATATGGGATCGTACGAATTTTTCGATCTCATGTTTCCGCATTGTATTGTGATGCAGGTAGACCCATCTTTTTATCAGACGTGTGTGTATCTGCGTTATGGTGTAGCCTAGTGCAAGGTCTGTTTGCCGCCTAGCAAAGGCTCGTCGAATCACGTTTGACCTGGGCGGAGATCAAATAGACATTGGGAAGGGCATGATGCAAGTCGTCCATCTTTTTATCAGACGTGTGTTTATCTATGTCATGGTGTAGCCTAGTGCAAGGTCTGTTTGCCGCCTAGCAAAGGCTCGTCGAACCACGTTTGACCTAGGCGGAGATCAAATAGACATTGGGAAGGGCATGATGCAAGTCGTCCATCTTTTTATCAGACGTGTGTAACAGGCAGATTACTATACGAGGGAACATTTGTCATGCAAGTATATAGGTTACAAATCAGCTACAATTTTTTTCTGCAATACTCGTTAAAATTATTTAACTAATGAATGCGAATGTTATTAATTATATATCCTCCGTTTTGATATTTTCCTAAAACTTTCTCGCTCAATTATCTGAGTAATCTTGTGTCAACAATAATTGCAATTTGGGACTAAAACACGTTTTTTCTGTAAACAACATTTGGCCTGGTTAGGGAAAACGGAAGTATTCTCGCTATGTATACACTTGCTAAATACTTCCTAACTTAAGAAAGCTACTCATTTAAGTAACCATACAGACAGTGTCCGATAGATGTCTATAATTATTTTTAAGTAAACACGTTTCTTAAACCAGCAGATTAATTAAAATGGAGAAAGATGATGAGAATGATGTCTCACCACTTCTAATTGATCATATCAAAATAATGTTCTTTATATCACGTTTATACACACAACTGGATAAACGTTTTTGAACAGAAAAATCACTGAAATATTTCCTACGCAACAGGTAATGTTATCATACTAGTTATAAAAATAATAGCAATAATAATAACAAAAGAATAATAGCAATTGCTTATAATGGTAGCGTTTTTTAAGTGGATCTACTGTTTTGCTTAAAATATACACATTAGAATTTATGGATATACTATTTCCTGTTCTTACTGGCTTCTGAAAATTGACAATTCAGTAAATAATTCTCCATCCTTGCCATAGATATCTACTAAGAATAAATATTTGCTTTAGTTAGTTCGGGTGGGCATACAACGTCAGGTTTATTGGTGCATTGGACAGTGGTCAATATAAAACCCATATTTGTGGTAGTGATATACCGGCAGTGATATTTACAAGTGTAAGTGATACAGAACCAAAGAAAAGAATAATTAGCGCGCACGTGTTAGATGTCAATAGCGCTAAAAGAAAAGACAAACGTTTGCTTTGTTTGATGCGCGATTATCAATGATCCAAGTCTATTGGCTCATTAAGACAGCGACGAAACAAGGCCCAGAGCCAAACGTGCTAACTACTGCACGAGTGTGTTCAAACAAACAAACAATGCACTTTCTTTTCCGACCTGTCTCTATGATAGATATTAGCCAGCGTGCTGTAACAACGTACTCATCAATCGCTAGCTAGATTCTTCACGTCTACCATCAGACAGAATCACATACATTACTTAGAAATACTTCTAGACGTACGTTTACTGTAGCTTAATTATATTTCTTGGATATAATTCAAAAGCCTGCATGATCTCCATTTAACTGTAATTTTGAGCATATTTTAATGTTTTGCGTTATCGTTTGTGTACGCATGCGTATCCAAAATGTTACATATTGTAGTTTCTAAAATGTGCAAGTAAAGGCATTGTTGCATCTACATAAAAACAAATTTACACACATAACTTAGTTAACATTATCACGGTTGTAACGTTTTTGTAAAATAACAACAAAATAGCATTTTCGTGATTTAGAGAAAATAATTTTACAACTATTTAAACAAAATGTAGTTTTCTCGAAACCTTTGTTTATATTTTTATTTCTACGTAGAAAAATGTTAGATATGTGCATTTTTTCTGATGCTACCAACTCTTTCTGCTTAAGTTCACAAGTGTCTTGTTGTTAAACTTAAATAAGTAAACGTATACAATACACAGTTTATACAGTTAGGTTATTTTCAAGTTTAAGAATCATAAACGTTTTATTATTGTCACAAAACAACTAAACTATACACAATACTTAAGTTTCTATTTATCTTTATAAAAGCAAATGACTGAGTAAATTTCATATTTTGAATATTATTGCTTGCATTCAAATGTGGCAATGTTATTTTACCGTTGTTTTGACACGAGTACTCCACAATAGAACAGTACTGAGCCACTCTTCGTCATCATACTATGAATGAGTCGAGACAGACTAGATACCCCGACGTGACGTTTTGTCTCTCTACGTTTTTAAATTCACTAATTAATTTTTATTTTCTACCGGTTTTACCCATACAAAAAATATAAATCACAACAAACGAAAGTTATAAAGATCAATTAAATTAAGTAACGCACATATACGAGTTGTAAAATGTTATAAAGCTCTAATTAAGAAATCAAATTTAACGAGAGCCATAAAATGGGGATATAAAATAATATCGTACACATACAGAACGTTTAATGTTAGCCAGTTGAGCTTGTTTGTTATACCATTCTTGTATTGCAACAGATACCTCAGAAGTCTGTGGAATATACTGGGTTGAATACAATTGCCATTGGTCACTCGAGAATAACTTCCATACAGTTCTGGACTGCCTAGTAAAGAAACCTAATTGCTCTAAAGATCGTGTTTGTCAAGTTTTACAGACATTTTGTAGCGCACCCACCCTATTCACTATTCATTTATTCGTAATGATTATTATTATCATATGTTTTTCTTACTATTTCATTCACTCTCATTCATCACCCTCCTTTTCAACTTTTTAGATTTTTACTTCGCCTTTTTGGTTACATTAATTAATAAATTCATTCTGCTGACTTGAGCTAGTCAAATTACTCCAAGTATGGGTTGGTGCCCTGAGCCCACTTGTCTGCAATGCTACAATTGGCACCCAACTGGTGGGGTTTTGCTACAATTGGCACCCAACTTGTCTGTAATGCTACAATTTTCCAAAAAAAGAATTTCTTGCTGCCAAGAGGAAAATTTCCACGCATGAAACTGAACGTTCATTACGGATAAACAAATATAAGTGGCATTAAAATATAATATATACATTCTCAACACCTATTTTGACTTGAAAATAATATTCAAACACGACTCTTTCGTTCTATTGTATGATTCGGTCAGAAATTATTTATTAAAATTTATGCGTGTAGTGATTTTAAATATCACCTTCACGGATCCCGGACATCACTAATAATGTATGTATCTTTTTATTCAAATAAGGTAAGATCCACCGCGTATCTCTGCAATCTACATCAATATTGCGGCCCATCTTCAACTCTGGCCTTGGGTATCACCTCGCGGTACTTTCTGCAATATTTTTTTTTTATGAAATCCTCCTCCAGCGGAGATGAATGTATCAGTCAAAAGCGAAATACTTGTGGCCCCGATGGAAGGAGAAAGACACGGAAACATCCTTGGAAGAGTCTTGTTGCTTATTGGCCTCAGTCTCGCATTTACGCACCAATCGTATCAAGACAAAGAAAATGTATAGGTTTGATGCGTATCTTATTATTTTTTACTTTTCTGTGAATGATGATTAATTGGTCTAAAAATATCAGTTGTATGCGAATGTTGTTTAGGAACACTGTATTAATGAGTTTCGAATATCTTAATGAGTGAATTTTGAATCGCGGCGATGAATCCATTCAAATACATGCACGACAGTTATACGCATAATACCTTGGGGTTCTGGGTGATTCCGATCGTTATATCCTGTGATAATGGGATTATTATAATTGTTATGTAGAAATGTAACCTAGTATTCATGAACAAATATATATATATATATTAAAATACGTGTGGCTTTCGTGGCCCGGGTTAATGTTTGTAAAATTAAAACTATATCGGGTTATTACGCCACGTCGGTCACACTCACCTTAAACCATGTTGACGCGTTTCGAGACCGCTCTGGATCCCCTCGTTGCCAGTCGTTCTGACGAGGGGATCCAGAGCGGTCCCGAAACGCGTCAACATGGTTTTAGGTGAGTGTGACCGACGTGGCGTAATAAACCGATATAGTTTTAATTTTACAAACACACACACACACATATATATATATATATATATATATATATTATTGCTATTGATATGCTTTGTGCGAACATTACCCCGCATATAACATATCAAGTTTATCAATCAAATGTAATGACCGATATAGGTCGCCGAACAAGGTGTCTTCCTATGGCAAAGTGTACGAGTATGCACAAGCACCAAGCACGAGCATCCACGTGGCACAAGCACGAGCATCCACGTGACACTAGCACGAGCATCCAAATGTGTGTGTTTCTCAGTAGCATAGCTCGGATGCTGAACTGTTCGGAAGTTCAAACCTCACATAACTTGATTACCGAAATGTGTTCGGGTTTGCGTAATAATAAAAACTTTCTCGGCCAAGTGTTATTGAAACGCGTGGCTCGCTACAACTCGCTAGAAATTTCTCCGGACATCGGTTCCTAGAACACACGCGAAGCATGTTTCCCGCGTTTTAGGAGACTATTTACGCGATAGTTATGCATGTTTAATCATATCGGTTCCTAGAACACACGCGAAGCATGTTTCCCGCGTTTTAGGAGACTATTTACGCGATAGTTATGCATGTTTAATCATATCGGTTTCTAGAACACACGCGAAGCATGTTTCCCGCGTTTTAGGAGACTGTTTAGGCGATAGTTATGCATGTTTAATAATATCGGTTCCTAGAACACACGCGAAGCATGTTTCCCGCGTTTTAGGAGACTGTTTAGGCGATAGTTATGCATGTTTAATCATATCGGTTTCTAGAACACACGCGAAGCATGTTTCCCGCGTTTTAGGAGACTGTTTAGGCGATAGTTATGCATGTTTAATAATATCGGTTCCTAGAACACACGCGAAGCATGTTTCCCGCGTTTTAGGAGACTGTTTAGGCGATAGTTATGCATGTTTAATCATATCGGTTCCTAGAATACACGCGAAGCATGTTTCCCGCGTTTTAGGAGACTGTTTAGGCGATAGTTATGCATGTTTAATCATATCGGTTCCTAGAATACACGCGAAGCATGTTTCCCGTGTTTTAGGAGACTGTTTAGGCGATAGTTATGCATGTTTAATCATATCGGTTCCTAGAACACACGCGAAGCATGTTTCCCGCGTTTTAGGAGACTATTTACGCGATAGTTATGCATGTTTAATCATATCGGTTTCTAGAACACACGCGAAGCATGTTTCCCGCGTTTTAGGAGACTGTTTAGGCGATAGTTATGCATGTTTAATAATATCGGTTCCTAGAACACACGCGAAGCATGTTTCCCGCGTTTTAGGAGACTGTTTAGGCGATAGTTATGCATGTTTAATCATATCGGTTTCTAGAACACACGCGAAGCATGTTTCCCGCGTTTTAGGAGACTGTTTAGGCGATAGTTATGCATGTTTAATAATATCGGTTCCTAGAACACACGCGAAGCATGTTTCCCGCGTTTTAGGAGACTGTTTAGGCGATAGTTATGCATGTTTAATCATATCGGTTCCTAGAATACACGCGAAGCATGTTTCCCGTGTTTTAGGAGACTGTTTAGGCGATAGTTATGCATGTTTAATCATATCGGTTCCTAGAACACACGCGAAGCATGTTTCCCGCGTTTTAGGAGACTGTTTAGGCGATAGTTATGCATGTTTAATCATATCGGTTCCTAGAACACACGCGAAGCATGTTTCCCGCGTTTTAGGAGACAGTTTATGCGATAGTCTTACTTCTTCCAGCTTCTCTTCAGGTATTCTGTTCGATTATTCCCACCATCTTTGTAACCCACTGTCTACTTAATTTACCACACTAACCGTTCAAGATTATCCACTCGTGATTACAGATAATCATAAGCGTTAGACTAATTGGATGAACATGAAATGTATTTGAAAGATCTTTGACCTATTTATCCGCATGCTAATAGATAGTTAATTGCTTTTATGCAGGATAAATATTCGACGTAATGAACTAAAGAGTTTTCATTGCTCAGTTATATCACCGATTAGCTACAGGTTATAGGTTCGAGGCCAGGTCATAAAGCTTTCTTCGATTCTTGTGTATTATTACAGCTTAGTCGAACAAACACAATAGAACACATTATAAGTGTGCATGATATTGCAACAATACAATCCTACTTCTTTGGATCCCTTTCTTCTAAAACCCGTTTGTTTTATGTAACGACTTTTGCTATCTTCTTTGATTTTTGTATTGGCCGAACACTTTATTGATGAATGATAAATAAGGTAACCATATTTTGAATATTGCAACCCGAGACAAACAAAGTGTAAGGATTACGGACTAGCACGGGGTCTGATCAGTCGAAAGAGGCGAAACATTTTAAATTCAAATTTGCTTGCAAAATGCCCAGAAAACACCTTTCATACATGAATTAATAAAACAAAATAAATATTAATACATTATAATTCATATTCATTTTAATGAATACATATTAAGTATTTAAATGAATGTGGGTAAATTTTTGTAGTCATGTTATGCCCGGTCGTATTTCGCCAGCCGCCTGTTGACGAAATAAACTCTGCTGACTTTGAGTTGAGTGCGTGATTGTGTGAGTCAGCGTCTGCGAATGCAACCCGCATGTGTCGAGGGCTAGAGAGCCGACCAACAACTGTTACAATCGACCGTGTTGTCTTTATTGACAGAATACCAGGACAACTTTTCCCCAAAAATTGCAAACCGGTAAAAATACGTATTTTCAATGACTCTCTCGGGACACCGGTACAAGTGTTCCGATATCGGTACTGTACCGGTCAAACCGGTACGTCTGGTCACCTTAATGATAAAGAATGAATGAAAATGAATGTATGAATTTAAAAATACATTTATTATTAATAGAACATAACTTCATCACTTCTTCTGGCTGACTTTGTAACGTGTATTCCTTCTGATAAAGTTTGCTTGCTTCCCTGTTACGATTTTTCGCTTGGTAGTTACTAATAAGTAACTGTTTAGTAGTAGGATTGTTTTGTTTCGATCAATATTCATAAATCATATCTACGTTCTGCTTTATTATTTGGAATACAAATACACATTTTTAATCTTCACTTTCACGCATAAGTGGATTCTTTTGTGTATAGAACGATTCTTAACTATAATATCTAGTTTGTGGAGCATTATTTGGAATAAAAAGGCAAATTTTCAATCCTCATTTGCAAGAAGCCCTAAGAAGACAGATTTAAACTCGTTTCTGTAGTAGGTCAACCCTATTTCATTGGTTTGGATGTACGTGAACAGTGTACTAACGGCACCATGTCTCAAAGTCTGCCAAATACTAAGCCAATTCAATAGGTTTTTACTGCCGATATGTTGTCATGCGACTTCATAATGTTTTTGAAGTCGTTTTACCATTATGTCATACGCAAAGAGAAATTGAGCTGAATCCGTTTATTCATTCCGATTATTTATCGTGAACCAACTACTAGACCGTACTTTTCGCTCTCAGAAGAGTTTTTTTTTTTTTTTTTTTACCTTCTCGCTCATGTTATACCCAAGGTGTTTTTAAATTATATTCTTATGCTTTGTACTTTTAACTATATTAAAGTGTTTTATGCTTTGTACTTTTAACTGTGTTAAAGTGTTAACGTGTGTTAAATCAGGACATTTTCTATACATTTTATGTGAATTTGTAATGTTTTCATTTAAATATATGGCATATTGAAAAATAACAGCGCGGATGGTAACTAATATAGATTTAGTTATAAGGTTCATCGGTTAATTGCCCAAAATAACAACTATGATAAAATTAATATTATATGAATTTAAATGAAAACAAAAACAAATTTCTAAACACATTAATGTTTTTTGTTTCTTCAATTTAACAAGTGCATAATACTTGTATGTTTTGTTCTGTAGTGTTTGCACCTGCGTTTTGGCGAACAGTACGGGTCATACATATGACTTATTATTAGATTCTTGAAAACAATGTATTAGTTTTAGACTAATGCGTTGAAATACGATAGAAAACCTTGCTCAATGATCGAGAGTGTGACGACATCAACTTAAGTTATCAATCAACTTCAGCGTATACGTGACTAACGTGAGAGCCTAATCGAGATGGAATGTTGGCCCAAACACTGATGTAATTGTAAGAGGCTTTCAGTTTTACACCGTGATGAATGGTTGAGAACGTCCTCCAATGAGATTGAGTCGTTTGATTAATTTAGCGAATGAAATGCACATATCTAATCTTCTTATGAATGTTATGTGGTCAAGGTGCATTTTATCGTTTAGTTCGTTGCATGATCGCATTTATTTACAATTTCAAAATATAGCTCATCAAGAACAGAGTATGTGATTTAATGAAATGAGGCCTTCTTATATCATTACAATATGCGGTATAGTTTGGTAATAAGCAATTATTTCCACCATTACACACCTAAAATAAGTCGATCGTTATAGTTTGTATCTAGACATTGAGATTATAATATTATGCCAAACTGTTTGTTTTATTGAATTATATTCTCTTACACCCATAGAAATACAATGTTTGGGAACGTATGGAGCAGAGTAAACCCTTTCATATGGACAATACTATCGTGTTTTTACTCCTACACGAGAACTTGATAAAGAAATGATTCAAATGATGAGTATGTGATAACACCTTCAGCGTTTTTAAAGATTGTTCATCACTTTTATTTTTCATTCTACTCCATAAGCGACTCCGTTACAACAACTGTTTGTTCGCAATGCAACAATTGACTCGTCCTTTACGAATTACAGTGTTGAACACTCGGCATAGTAAAGATTTGTAGTTTATCTACCCCATGATGGAGCATAATTGGCTATAGTGTAACGTTATGGAACATTATGGCATACGGGTGGTACATACATTATACTATAAACAAGGAAGCCGTCTGCGGTGACTCATTCGGTTGGGGCGCAGCAGGTCTTAAGCGTATGGCCTTAGGGACGTGGGTTCGAATCCCGCGTAAGGTATGTATGCGTGCAATAATGTGGAGACAAAGCAACAAGAATGAATGAATCACGTGGATTGTGTGTTGTACTTACTCTTCAGAGCCCATATCGTCCCCTTCTGCAGCTCAACAAGGAACTTGTCCATCGTGCTATCACATCCCTCCGAGATCCTGCGGGGGTCGTTCCTCCATAGATGCGCCAAGCGATGCGGGTTGTAGATGTCAAATATCTCCTCCAGGGTGCTCTCATTGGCAGAGATCAGAGACTTACTCATCCTCCTACCCGGGATCATCCCGAGCACGCTCGCCTCACTCATCTGAGTCGCGTTCTGTGTCTCATCCTTGGTGTCGTGGCTGCGTTTATGTAGATCGTTAGAAGCGAAGACGTTTTGTACCGTCTCCTGACCTATAATCATATCCGCTGAATTATCCGGATGTTTTTGGAGTTTTTCCGACTCTTGAATGTGTCTACCGAGTCTTTCTTCGATGCGCTCGTCTCCTTTCAAGACCTCCGCGTTGTCTCCGATCTCCAGACCTCCCTTCAGACGTAAAGAGACATCAGCGGAATCTGAATTTTCCGTTTTAGTTTCCGCAGGAATCTCCGCCACATTCAAACCTACTTCACGACGATTACCGAGAACAGTCGAGTTTCCCCTCAGCCCCAAATGTTTACGCGGATGTGTTAAAAGTAACCGAGTTATATTCAGAACGATATTCGGAATACTAAACCGATTTGTACTACGATTGTTAGATTCGGGAATCAATTTCGGACCGATTTGAACACTGGACACTGTAGAGTCTGATGGAAGTGTATTTTCAGATGTGGAAACACATTTTATGATGATTGTCAATACACAAATTGTAACACATATTGAACGCATGTGGACGCTTCGCCCGGAGACCTTCATGCTGGCTATCGGTTAACACTAAGCGTATGCGAGTAGATCACAGTTAGTTAGAAAGTAGCACCGGGAGTGCATAGCCTGGGCCTGATGCAGAGTGATGTGGCTCGATGTGGATAATGTGGACGGTGAACACGGACTGACTCGTGATATTCGGTCGGCCGGTCGGAGAGGACACATTTCACTTTCATGCCATCCCCTACCCCACTCGACGCTGACCATGTGACGTCATCGGGGCCCCTTTCTCTGAGCGCGCGCGTTACGTAAGCGTGTCCTCCAAACCGTTGAGCGCGCACACGCGTGTGTTCGACGCTACGCACGCACGCACGCACGTGTGTGCGCGGCGCGTGAAACATGTTTTATTTTATAAACATTCTAGAACATTTTACCAAAAGTTGAACCGATCGACCGAGGGTTTTCGAGTACCTGTTGTTATTCCTTACGCATCTCACGCGGGCTTTATCATTTTCCTTTTCCTACTTTGTCACTTCTTCATACCTGTCGGACCTCTTTGCGATGCAAACACCCGTCCCATAAAATCCTTCCAACACCCCCCTTCCCCCTTGTTTTGGATTATTCTATGAGACCCCGCAATCAATTTTTTATTTAGGATTAAGACAGTATAATCTGTTACCAAAAGAAATTAAGGAAATAAATAGTGTTGGTTTGTTTAAAATTAAATGTAAGGAGTGGATAGTGAAGAAAAAATAAATGTATGTAGGATGCCAAAATAGCTGTTAAGCTAATAAATAAAGTACATTACATTACATTACATTACATTACATTACATTACATTACATTACATTACATTACATTACATTACATTACATTACATTACATTACATTACATTACATTACATATGTGCAATGAATCTGATTCACACATAACATTATGACCTAGCTGTTTTAAGTACGTCGTAAAACTCCAATCATTATTATAAAGAAAATTCAATTTAAAAGAAAACTACAGTAGGTATAAAACAATTGTCAATTATAAATAATAGTAGTAATATTTCATAAATTTATCCACAAAGCTTAAAGGACAGTTTAAATGTAAGTCATAGAAATAATAACTATTGTGTTATTGTTGCATTTATATAAACAGTGTAAACGTTGGTCGTTAAACCTCGGTTCTTTCGTTACATTTTCGAATCCTGGCTTGGGCATGGATTAATGTGGCGTTTCTAATCTTATCCATTAGCATTGTTGTCAAAATATGAGTCCTAATGCCCAAATATTATCATATTCAATAAACTAAATATAGATACTATACTACTGTCAATAGTGCCGATCAAACATTTAGCATAGATACCTTTTATAGATATAAAACTATATTTCTAAACAATGTTGTATATAAAAAGGGGGCGGGGGGGGGGGGGGGGGTTAATTTAATGTTGCTGGGCAACATACCTTTACTTAAGTGTCCTTGTTCATGTCAGAACTGAGTCTAACTAAAGTATTGATAGTAACATATTCGACTCATATGCAAACAATATGACGCAAATCTTTAAAAAATTAGTTTCTCTTGTTTAAACAAAGTTAACAGTCCTTGATGGAAATTGTTGTTGTCAGTTGGCCTTGTAGATTTGTTCCTGGCTGAGGTACAGAAGGCCGCTGCTGGTTCGTCTGTTGAGGGGGACTTCAAGTGGAAATAATGTATTGTTACAGTACGACGAAGGCTCAATCTGGATGTGTGTATCATTCCCATTATGCGCCTGGAGGCCATTTTGTCTGCCAAAACGGGTTATCTGTTTACTTTACTTTCGAGTGGCAATCCATTATTGAGATATTTTAGGTGACGTTTGGAATTAAAGTTCTACTCAAGAAGTTGAAGTTAAGTTAATGTTGTTTAGTTGATGTTGTTATAGTAGTATGTAGTATAGTAGTTGAAGTTCTCCAGCATTAGTTTGATATCACTACTCATATTGAAGAGCATCATCTCTGTTTGTGGTTTCAAGACACAAATAAACAAGTTCGTAAACTTTATTAGGGGATATACGGTTGTCAAAACTCTCATGTTTCATGGTAAATCTTTGTGAATGTGAATGTGACATATTATGCCCTGTGACGTCACGTGAATAATTCCTGTAAGGAATACAGAAATGCATAGCTTGTGTTGGAGTCAAGCTCACGCTATTTTCCACCCGCGCTCGACAACCTTATAAGTAAAATCTTGCCTGTTCGTGCGTTGATCTTACTTGTACGGCTATCTAAGAGAAGGTATAGTAGTATGGTTCTGGACCGACCATATTATCTTGCCAGTCGTTATTTTATTATATTTCTCGATTATAAACAATTCATAAGTACTACAAGTGCTACAGGAAAACCATGCATGGTGACAGGTAATTCTTTTGCTCCTTGCTCAAGCATTTCTGCAATAAATATATGTCTGTTGTTTCGGTTCACACACAACAATGTATTAATACAGCGACAACGGTAGCTTTCATCTGATTGGTTCTCCATAGTGTCTGATTGGATGGAGTAGAATCTGAATCCGGATAAGATTAAAAGTTACAGTATTTTTCTTAGCGATATAGCGCTAGTCTTTAGCCTTATCACTATCTGAAGTTTCGTGTAAACGCTGGTACATATTTCCATAAGTTTTAACTTCAAGCCATAATCCTTAGCAAAGTGTGATGGACCCGTCTTAACTTGTAAAACTTCGTATTGTGGTGGAGAGCCAACTTCTAAGTAAAAAAAAAAAAAAAAAAACTTCCCAGTAAAAAACAAACAAACACGCACAATGACGTGAAAGGTAAGCGTTGAATGTTAATGACATGATGACAACCACGAACACATTATCAGGAAACTGATTGAAGATGTTTTCTTATGAGCTACCGGTACATGAAATCGCAATAAACGCGTGTATTAATAGTTTCACACTTATGAGTGATAGTCATGGAGAGATCTCAGCTGTAAAGCTATTCTTCTTCTTCTTCTTCTTCTTCTTACGCTTCTCAAGTCGATGGTTGGAAATCTCATATTTCTTAGCCTTTCGACATTTCATTGCTCGTTTATGACTTCAAAGATGATATTTTTTAATTATATAATTACGTTAGCTGTTTGGTTTGCCAACAAGTGCTGCGCTCTTGCTACAATGAGTGGTACGTGTACAGCATAGTTTTGAATCCTAACACAGAATGCGGGAGTAGCCACAGCAAGCTAGAGAGTTTCACAAGCATGGGATTGTATGACAGCTATAACGAGTGTTTAACGGGGTATTCAGATCAGAAACAAGAAAAATCTGATTCATGTGTACTCAATCATGAGAAACAATGATACATAAGTGTAATAAAAACGGTTCGGCCCCAAAGAGAAAGAAGGAAAAAATTAACGAAATTGCATAATCTGGGCTAGTTGCCCAACAATAATATTCCATATGGGATTCCAAAATAAGGAAGGCTCGGAGCGTTATAGAGTTTTATGGGGTGTGTCACGCAGGGGCGGACAGGCCCACCGGGCAACCGGGCAAATGCCCCGTGGCCTGCCTGTTTTGGCCCAAATTTGGCCTGGTCTGACTGGAACAGGCATAAACTAAACTGCCTGGCGCCAGTTGCCGCGCTGGCGGCGCTGCCCACCGTGTACCTGTGAGTGAAGAAAACACTAATCTACTAATAACAATCAGATAGTGGTGTGCGCTGCCCGGCATAGGCGTGCGCAGGAGGGGGCAAGGGGGGCAGTGTCCCCCCATTAGGATAGGTGTTTTTTTTGCAGAATGAGGCATTAGATTAGAAAATCATATTTAGTGGCGCTTTGCTCGCAAGTCACAACACAGTAGAAGTGTCTATAAATATAATCCTCCAACTTTTACTGTTTCTCTAACTACCTTGCCCGTTTGGCCAGGGAGAAAATAGGTCCAGGGACAGTGCCTGTCGTAAGAGGCGACAAAAATGATGTCGTATATGACATAATGGTTCTTATTTTATCTGAAGTCCTAGATTGGTTTGACTTTGGAATGAGCTGACCGGAGTCAACATCACCTGTTGCTCTAACACCAAAATTTTGGCTTTGTGACTGACCACTTTACCATCACTTTGTAACAATGATATCACTGTTAAATTAAACCATTCAACAGACAACCTTTCGACAACCTTTACTCCTCCTGAAACGCTTAAAAACACATTAAAAAGCACCTGTTTTAAAAAAATCGCCTGCGGCGCGTTTTTGTAGTGGATATCCCCCCCACACTTGGAAGGTGTGGGGCGCCGTCGGGAAGTACTTTGGCCGGGAATTTATTGTGCCCCCCATTGATCAACCTTTGTGCACGCCTCGGCGCTGCAGTCCCTCCCACAGAAGAATGTAAATTTTTGCTGACAATTTTATATTCTTTACCAACTATGTAAAACACTATGTTACTGTTAAGAAGATATAGATTTCACGATAAACTTTCGCTTTCCATTGTCAATAATATACTCAAAAATCAATGGGCTTACATGTGCAAGTTTGAAATTTAAATTTCTTTAGATCCGAGTCCCCCCCCCCCCCACCCCCCTTCCGTTACGATATTGCAAGGTTTAAATTACATAGTAGAATCGTTGGATTTCGGTGTAACTTGATGTCATTCTCATCAGTCGTTAGACAGTGTTCCAATCTTCTTGCTGGTGTTTTTTCTACTTTTAACCAACGAAAAGTATAGTATTTCGGTAGTGCATTCAGCCTGCTATGTTTTTTCTAAAACGCACCAAATGCCTTCTAAAAACCTGATCTGAAGAAATTTCGCCTGCGGCGCTGTTGTTGGGGGGCCACAGCCCCCCAAACCCCCCGTGCCTGGCCTGACCAAAAGTTTGCCCGGCCTGGAATTTTTTCCCAGTCCGCCCCTGGGTGTGTGTGGGGGGGGGGGGAAGGGGGGGGATGATGGACGTTTGGATTGCAAAGAGGGCCGGCTTCTATGAAGAATAAGTGAGAAAGTAGGAAGGTCATGTGAGATGAATAAAGGAACTACAAAGAGATGCACGAGAGCCCTCTTTGCGGGCACCAGTCACCACGAGGAGTAACCCACCTCGACAGGTACAAGACCACGAAATACGTTGTCCATACCTCTAGTTTGCTCTTTCTCCGCTAGAGAGTGCTTAGAGCAGAATACGGATACTAGTGTGCCTGCGCGGTTTGGTATCCCGCCTAGCGCGCATGTAACCATGGCTGCCTACCTTTCAGTGCAACCATTGAACTTCATACATTTTACGCCGAGTATCTCGCGTTGTACTATGTATGTATTAGACTGTCGAGGTCCGTATTGTGGCCATAAATCGGTTTTCTCACTTCCGGCCGATTTAAGGTCAATATCCATTGATTATACCCGAAAATGGTATTGTTCTGAGAAATGTCCGTGACAGTAAATTGACCCCCAACCAAACATATACACCGAAATGCAAAAATGTATACTATTGAATATTTGGAGGATATAATGAAGAATGAAGAATGAAGACCATGGCAATCTTCCTCCGTCATTATGGTAGTTTTCGTGGTTTTCCAGCCATACGAAGAGCGAATGCTGCAACAGATAGGTAGGAACCGCAAATCGGCCATGGTCGTACGTACGTACATACATACATACATGCACCTAATCCATAGTTTGGTCAATAATATATTTAATTCGTTGCAAGTAGAGATAAATAAGATAAGCACATGGAAATACTTGATATTTGTGTCCGCACGGCATCTTTACACCGGGTTTGACCGAGTATGGATGTATTAAAACAGTAACATAAAAATACTGATTTTTTTGTTGGCTGCGTAAGAATGGATGTTTATCTTTATCTTACAAGAAACTAAATATGATCCTCTAGTAAGTTAGCTCAAGTGATCGGTCTCTTGTCCAACGAGTATAATATTACATATAGGTGTATGTTTTGTTATTACATGAGATATTGAATAAGGTATGATTGGGAATCACGAGACCCTTAAGAAAATCTTTCATTAAAAAATTCGTGTAGAATTATTCAATGAATTTTCACCACATCAGGGATCCAGAATGAATATAAACAAAATATTTGGTAATGCAATATAAAATCAATAACTTGCATTTGTATTTATTATTGTCTTCAGTTACACACTCAATTACATTCGTCGTAATTATAATATTTAGGTGTATGTATTTATGTATTGATTGTAATATGTGGTACTGAATAAAAACAATTGATTGATGTATTGACTGAACCATCTGTGATTGTGATTGAACATTAGATAACATGTTATAAATATATATATATATATATATATATATATCCTGATTATATTGTTTAAATGGCTTTTAGTCTAAATGTTCTATATTACTAGATCTATAGGTAACTTTTGAAGGATTTCCAATGATGATACAATAATATATTTAATTGGCTAATGCGAATCAAGTGTGATTCTACTAGAGCTCTAGTTCGCATAGAAACGGATCTTTAGCTGGACAGTCAGTGTCTCCCAGGCCTCCTCTCACGAGGTTCACAATCCCGCAGTACTGTCCTTTGTTCGGCTGGCCGGGGTCCCAGCGCTCGAAACCCGTACTGTTCAACGGGTCTCCTGTAAAACAGACAGGTGTCATGAAATTTACAGCCGAAACTGAAAAAATCAGAATAAACATTCTAAAAAATTCTTTGTTATTTTATCTATTAAAGTTTATATACATAAAATTAACAGCTCAATAATTAATTATAAACTCAGTAAGTTCAATAACAAAATATGCTTCCGCTTGGATGCAAAGGTAAAAAACACCACAGTAAAAAAATATCTGTATGAATTGTGGAATTGCAGTTTTAGGGGGTTCGACCAATGTAAATTCTGAAACAACAAATGCGCAGTGTATTATTACTGGTGCTTCAAACAGTAGAACAAATAATAATATTTCGTAGGAAACCTGCCCAGGGACAATTCATGTCCCTCTACAAGTACTAACTAACTATAATGGTACCACATCAGATAACTAATTAAACCGCAAGTTAATTAGTTATCTGTGATGGTACCGTGCTATTTGGAGCAGTTGGGAAGGAATGCTCGAGGGCTTTTAGTATGACTTCAACCCCAGTATTCGCTTTGTGACTGAGGAAAACCCTCGAAAAACCTTCAGTCGCGATTGGTGGTAGCAGGTATCGAACCGGCAACCCCCGAGTTAGAGCCTTGTGTGGTACGTTTGCCTATTGTATAGTTATGTAACAGTAAAAAAGCATAAGCATAATACCGAGCCAACGGTTTACCCGCTTAGCCGGTTCACATACGAACGTCGAAGTTAAGCAACCTCTGGCTAGGTCAGGAGGAGGGTGGGTGACCGGTTGACTGCTATCGTTGGTTAAATCAGACTGGAGGGTTGGAAAGCTTATGTAGAACAGCTTCGTTCTCGGCGGTCCAGGTTAGTGGAGGAACCTATACGACTGGTCCAAGTTACAACGTCCTTTCGGATGGGACGTAAAGCCGATTGTTTGATACTTTTCGACAGGAGTAGGCTACGTGCCGGTACAAGGCTTCCCCTCCTCCCTTCCTCTCCTTATAAATTCATCAGTCATCAGGCTAAAGACGGCACTGTGCCCTACACTGCCCCTTTTTCTTCTTTTTCTTCTTTTTTCACTTTTATAAATATTTATTTTTTCTTCATGTTCTTTCTTTTTTACATACTTTTATTTTTATTATTTAATATGTTGAATTTCCACTTCATTTGATTTTATTTCATTTCTCAATTATTTTTTCCTGTTCTTGATTTTTATTTTATATACTTTAGTAGTTTGTTTTGTTTTTGTTGTTATTGTTATTTATGATTTCATTATTATTAATTGTTTGCATAGCCTAGTTTTATTTAAGGTCCTCCTTTGTAAATCAGTTTTTATAACTGAATAGGATAGACATTAAATAAATAAATAAAATAAATAAATTAATAAATAAAATAAACAATACCGAAAATCGTGTAGAACTCATCGTCGTCCTTATTTCTTTCGATCCCGATCCACGCGACGTTCTTGTGCGTGGCCCCCGTCACGTTGCGTCGTTGCGTGTATGACGTCACAGCCTCGTCTTCGTCCTCAGAGTTGATGATGGCGAGATGCGCACCCTCCTTTGCGCAGGTCTCTCTAGCAAGCGCCCACGTCGTCGGCTCGGTGTGGTACTTGTAGTACCCGATACCCGGCAACAGTTGGTAGTCCGGGGGCGGAGTTCGTAGTGGGGCTAAGAAAATACTAAATAAATCAACTTGTATTTTGTAAAAAAAAAAAAACACTAAGTTACAAAAACTGATTTTCAGTGAGGGTTGTTTATACAATCTATTACGTGCTTCGTTGCTATGATGGCTCCAAAGTCACCATTAACATAAATACAAGTTTCAAAGTTATAAAAACCTAGCCCCATTCAGTCATGCTATCTCATAATAAATCGTCGGTTTTGTTTAAAAAATTATACTACATTAAACATGTTGTGAAATCACAGATATTCCTGAGAATCGGTTTCACGTACCAGTTAATATGTACACAAACATGTAGGTTGTGAAAAAACAGTACGAAGCACAGGTAAAACTAACTGTTTCATCCGCTTAAAACACAACATTAAGCTCTGTGAAGGACAACAATTTAAAGTAAACGTCCTTGTTTATCACTTTTGGAATCAAATGCGTAAATATAACGCGATTCGAAAAACAAAAGCAAATAAATGACAAAAAAAAAATATATACAAAAAAAACGTTTTATCGCTTTGAACTTTTGACGATATTTTGTTCAATAAATGACAATTTCGAATTTGAGAGTTGACATAAGCTTGCTCCAGTATTACTGTAAACATAATTTGTATGAGGACAGGATTTCATACTGCAAGTTTTTTTTGCGAGTGATTGACTATGTACTCTCTGTGTTAATGTGGTTTATATGACTAGGCCGACGTCCTAAAACCGCTAATTATATTCATGGTAAATTTTGGACGTTTGTTTGTTTGGATGGTGGCAATAAGGCACAGTTTCCTTTTGCTTGACAATCTCTACCGGACAGTGTCCTTAAGAGAAGTATGATAAGAATACAGATGTGATGGATGTGTTGCTGAAGGCAGAACGTTTGGAAAAGAATGAAAAGGCCCGAAGGCAGAATGAGTTTAGAGTAGGGTGACCAGACGTCCCGAAAAATGCGGGACAGTCCCGAATTTGGCACAAGTGTCCCGCGTCCCGAAATGTTTAATTTCGGGACACCTTTTGTCCCGAAATTGGTAAATTTACGATTTTCTTGAATATGTGGTTCAAAATTACAAATTTCATCTAAGATAAAACAAATAGGAAGAAAGGACATGCATTATATGCATGTCCTTTCATGGTAGCACGTATAATCTAGTAATGTATGAGAAAGGGCCAATCAATGGAGGAACAGTATTATATAATAGGCTCCCTGACAATATATATAATACTGTTTTAGTGGAAGATTTTAAGGGCCAATTATAGGAGTTCTTTATAAATCAAGAAATGTAGGCTTCACGGTTTATGAATACCTAGAGATGGACGTATATGACATATCTGTCTACTTAAACTAAAATTATAATGAAATCTATTATAATTTTAGTTTTTATCACTTTGAAATGTATTGACATGCATTATACAATCCAAAATTGTAATATGATGCAAGACGTTATAAATAAATAAATAAATCAAATAAAGAAGAAAACAAAGAAGGTCAGTGGTAAATTTGTAATTCAGAGCGCCGCCACAAATGGCAGTCTGTTGCGTAGAAAGTCTTCTTCTTCCCTAGCAGAGCGCTAGCGTGCAATGCACCGGCAAGGCACGGCTACACCGCTATTAACATGGAATAAAAATATAAAAATTTAATATCGAGTAAGAAAATTAAAATAATTTTAAAAAAAACTGTCACCGTTCCACTTTCAGCAAACAATTACGGTTAGAGAAAAAAAGTGTCCCGAAATTCAGTCTTGACCATCTGGTCCCTCTTGTTTAGAGTGATATTAGTATAAAATTATTAGAAGAGGTTGGATTAGCAACTACTAGGATTACAATTGGGAAGTTCAGGAAGGGTCCTGGGAATGAATAGAGGTACTACCTCACCCGTCTTTTCTTGGCAAAGAGGGGAAGGCGAATGTTGCGGTGACGTCCACATGCCTGTGGGTTGGGAGGCCTGAATTCATGGGTGTTTATGCTCGCGACTGGACGGAGAAATCTATCATACTGTGACCTCACGAGAGGGTATCACTTGTCACACCTCTGTTACCGTACACACCTGTTAGAGTGAGAGAGACGTGTAGAGTGGACTCTACTCCCTCGCAGGTTCTGGTGTTGGCGTCTACGTCCACCGACCACGGCTCAGTCGTCATTGCCTCCATCTTGCCACGCCCCCCTCCACGCTCCAAGTCCACCTGGGAACCATAAGGCAATATTATATAACGTTTCACTAAGTTTCTCTAATTTGGTTCGCACTTGAAGACAATCGAAGATAGTTGCACATTGTTGGCAGAAAAAATGGCGTGAGCGAGTAGAGCTTCATAAATCTATTTTCAAAATGTTGATATCTGTATAAGAAAAATACAACAGTGTTGAGTTCGGCTAAAATTGAAAACAATACGCATTTTGATAGCATTTTAAAATGAATATGAAGGCTTTATTATTAAAATAGATATTAATAATAAAAACTTTCATAATAAGTTAAATGTTGGTGAAATGATACTGCTCATTTTTTATTTTTTATTTGTTAATAGGATTATGATTATATAGTACATCTAGTATCCACTGATATTTAGCTACGTTTACCTTGGTGATCCAGTTACCTCTCTTGTTACGCAGACTGCTGACCGAAACATGCGCCGTTGACGTTGGTAGCTGAGAACACATTGGTTGCATCTCGGTCTGGCATCGAACCAAGGACATCAAGACACAGCCAAGTATTGGTAGCAATATCGCACTCATCGATGCGACCTCTGCCTCTGTAATTCACTTGGTATTTAATCTACTCACTGATTGCAGGCGAATAATCTACCATCTATATATATATTGGTGCTTTTCGAAGAGGGGAAATTGAGGGGAAGGAAAAGAAATTCAAACGTTCAGGGGAAAGAAGGGAAATTGATACAAGTGGGCGTGTCCTAAGTTTCATTGGCGCCTTACTGAACTAGATCTTAGATAGAGTTTTGTCGGTGATATTATATTGTAATGAATTCACACTGTATATTATCTAGCTCGTATTTGTATCCTTAGAAATAATCTTCCATCTCTGATGTCTAAATGTGGATATCATTTTGCGCCTGCAAACATTTCGCAGTTTCCATTCAAACACGCCTAGCTTATGATTTAATACGGGATTCTTTAAATTTGTTTAAATGCAGGTTTGGTATTTGTTTAGTAAGTTTTACATGTGACGATGGATATTCAGAGAAGTGTCAGAAAGAGGTTTACAAGTTACCAGTGTTTGCAAGGAGAAGTATGATGGGTTTGAGGAGGTGAGGAGGCGAGGAATGGCGGTCAGGATAGGAATACCAGGATGTGCCGTGCCAAAGAGATGTATAAATGTTGCACTAAAAACAAAACATGAACACGAATAAAAAAAACACATCACAGGAACAGTGACCATGGTCATGAAAAAATTAAAAAAACACTATTATGACCGTGACCATGGTTACTGTTAGTGAGATGTGTTCAATTTAAAAATATTCTTCCGGTCTAAAAGTCTTGGTTTCATTATTTACATGAATGGTAAATTTTATAAGGCCTATAGTTTTGTGTTTTCCAACTAAATAATATCTTTCCGTGTTAGTTGTTTTTACCTCGACAACCTTCAGCGAAATGCATTGAAATGTTTTCCGTTAGCTACATTGAATTTGCAACTTTATTCTTGATTGCAATTTTATGGTAATATGTCACCAGAGTGTTACAATATATTGCTGAAGGAAATATACCTAAAATATACTTTATTTTGGTAGTATCTTCCACTCAAGGAATGTATTATGATTATTATGGGTAAATGTGATTGTCGATAGGTAGTGTAATGTATTCCAAGGCTCCGTGGATGTATAATTAAATGAAACAAAATTTATTTTGCACTCAAAATATTTAATATAAAAACAGTATACAACATTTATTTCGAAAGTTTGTTGTAAATTATAACACATGTCTTTGTTAAATGTCAATAAAAACCTTCATCATCATCATAATCATCAATTCACTTTACACAATTAGTGTAGGTTGAAAAGTTGAAAACAATTCGTTTTGGAAGCAAGGAAGCAACAACTGCACCGGTCATAGCAATCAGAACGGTAAACATCAATGCGCCTTCATTATTATGTTACTTTTGTGTTGTCACGTAACATAGGCGAGTATTGCTTATGCTCGCAAATAAAGGCCACATGCCATAGCACGTTAAGTAGTGGAGTATTGCTTATGCTCGCAAATAAAGGCCACATGCCATAGCACGTTAAGTAGTTGAGTATTGCTTATGCACGCAAATAAAGGCCACATGCCATAGCACGTTAAGGAGTTGAGTATTGCTAATGCTCGCAAATAAAGGCCACATGCCATAGCACGTTAAGTAGTTGAGTATTGCTTATGCTCGCAAATAAAGGCTACATGCCATAGCACGTTAAGTAGTGGAGTATTGCTTATGCTCGCAAATAAAGGCCAAATGCCATAGCACGTTAAGTAGTTGAGTATTGCTTATGCTCGCAAATAAAGGCCACATGCCATAGCACGTTAAGTAGTTGAGTATTGATTATGCTCGCAAATAAAGACCACATGCCATAGCACGTTAAGTAGTTGAGTATTGATTATGCTCGCAAATAAAGGCCACATGCCATAGCACGTTAAGTAGTTGAGTATTGCTTATGCTCGCAAATAAAGGCCACAAGCCATAGCACGTTAAGGAGTTGAGTATTGATTATGCCCGCAAATAAAGGCCACATGCCATAGCACGTTAAGGAGTTGAGTATTGATTATGCTCGCAAATAAAGGCCACATGCCATAGCACGTTAAGTAGTTGAGTATTGATTATGCTCGCAAATAAAGGCCACATGCCATAGCACGTTAAGGAGTTGAGTATTGCTTATGCTCGCAAATAAAGGCCACAAGCCATAGCACGTTAAGGAGTTGAGTATTGATTATGCTCGCAAATAAAGGCCACATGCCATAGCACGTTAAGGAGTTGAGTATTGATTATGCTCACAAATAAAGGCCACATGCCATAGCACGTTAAGTAGTTGAGTATTGATTATGCTCGCAAATAAAGGCCACATGCCATAGCACGTTAAGGAGTTGAGTATTGCTTATGCTCGCAAATAAAGGCCACATGACATAGCACGTTAAGGAGTTGAGTATTGCTTATGCTCGCAAATAAACGCCACATGCCATAGCACGTTAAGTAGTGGAGTATTGCTTATGCTCGCAAATAAAAGCCACATGCCATAGCACGTTAAGAAGTTGAGTATTGCTTATGCTCGCAAATAAACGCCACATGCCATAGCCCGTTAAGTAGTGGAGTATTGCTTATGCTCGCAAATAAAGGCTACATGCCATAGCACGTTAAGTAGTTTAGTATTGCTTATGCTCGCAAATAAAGGCCACATGCCATAACACGTTAAGTAGTTGAGTAATGCTCATGCTCGCAAATAAAGGCCACATGCCATAGCACGTTAAGTAGTTAAGTATTGCTTATGTTCGCAAATAAAGGCCATATGCCATAGCACGTTAAGTAGTTGAGTATTGCTTATGCTCGCAAATAAACGCCACCTTCCAGCTGCAAACAACGTCAGCAAGACCCCCAGTGTCTCTGTACGCTAGGATGCAATATTCTCCTCCGCGGTGGGGTTGCTCGGGGTCCCAGCGCGCGAAACCCGTACTCGCCAACGTATCACCTAAAACACATAGAACCATAAGTAAGCCAACTATACCATCACCATAAACAACTTACATTAAAAGCAAAATGTTGAACTTGATTTTGATTAATATTTCTTCGTTTGCGTTATATACTGCCGGTCCACAATCCACATTATGTTATCTGATCTTTCAAAGTTAGCGGGATTGAATAGTATTCCCAATTAATCTCAATATATAAACGTACAAAATCATCGGTATTAATTTTTATTCATTTCTCAAGAAATTGTTAAAAAAAGTAAGATCTCATAACGACGTGGTTTCGTATGTATTACACATTTATTGTATCAAAGTCAATAAGGTAGTTATTTGGGCCCATTTTTTGAATACAAATTTCGGCGAAAGGGCTACAAAAACAACAAAGATGAAAACCTGCCCAGGGCCAATTCATGTCCCTCTTCAGGTGACTAACTATAGGTAATGTAGTGTTTGGAATAGTTGGGAAGAAATATCCGAGGGCAGAAAGTATGACAATCCCAGTATATGCCTGGTGACTGTGGAAAACCTCGGGAAAAACCTTCAGTGAGGATTGCCCGTAGCGTTTGCACAAGGGTACCTCCCGTGCACTAATCCATCTCTATCTGTTATATGAGTGTACATGACAGTCCACCAAATATGCTAACAGACATCTATGAACGACGAAATATATATTACCTAAAACAGTGAAGTAATCTTCGCCTATTCTTTGTATTCCGACCCATAAGTAGTTGTTGTTGGAAGCTCCCACGATCGTTGGATATCGGGCAAACAGTGTCTTGATGACGTCATCTTCTCTCTCCGAGTTGATGATGACGAGATGCGCACCTTCTTGTGCGCACACCTGACGAGCTGACGTCCAGTTGGCAACGTCGGTGTGGAACTTGTACATCCCAACCCTTGGGAAGTGTTCGTAACCCTCGGGCTGTGAACTGTCGGGCGGTGGGGCTGAAAACGTGGACACGATCGCGGTGTTAAAAGAGAGAAAATGAAGAAAAAAGGGAGCATTGATGATCGTAAGAACAATACAGAACAGATGAAAAAGAATCAAAATTAAAAAAATGTTATATACATTTAAATGAAGTAACGTAATGATGAAAAAAATGTTTAACAAAAATTAATGGTGTTTAACAGAAGTACACACCAGTGTGAAAAAGAAACGTTACTATAACACACATGGACGGACAAAAAGGGAGAGAAAAACAGAAAGGTGAATGTATACAGAGCAAAGCAAGGAGGGAAAAGAAAGTATTATGATCACACCTGTAAACACAAGAGCAATGTTGAGAACCGACTCGTCTGTTCCGACACACGCGACTCTGCTGTGTTCAACGTCCACAGTCGACCCCTCCTGGTCAGATACCCCCCATTGCTGAAGCTCTACCTAAAGGAGAAAAAACACTTATCGATCCATGCATGAGTAACTGCAGAAAATATATTTTTTTCTTTTTTTCTTTTTACAAAAATCGGATGTTTTTAATTGACATTTTTATTTTGTTTGCAATGAAATACATTATTTTGTATATACATATGAGAAATGTTGCAGTGTGCATTGGAAGCTCTCTACATAATTGCAGAAAATAGGTTATTGCAATTGAAGGTAGTATACACAAACACTAATTGCAGCAAATAGGATAATAGTAACTACGGTATTATTACTATTCACTGTCCCTTCTCAAAGGGTTTGAAAACTTACCAGTCTTCGAAAAATTGGGATTTATTTGTAATTGTTTGACAACAAGGAACAGTGAAAAGTCATAATATTATTCAAGTCGGTGTTGTATACGAATTTACATTTCAAATCGTAGTATTGGAAATTATGTTTGAAAAAAAATTAACATCAAATTCACCACTTCAATGTCTTACCAAACAAATATTTTTCAAGAAAACGATTAAATTTACTTCAAACGTTAGTTATAAATTAACTTATAAAGTTGGCATCTATTCACAAGTCAAAATATCTTCCATGGAAAAAAGTTTTAAAATGTACCTTATTTACTAAATTGTTGCCAAATATTGTTGTGTTTTAAACATTACCTTAGAAATCCAATAGCCTGTTTGATTCAGGCGACTGTTTACAGTGACTCTTAATGGTGATGGCCGCTTGGCAACACATTTCAAGTCCTGTTCTTGTGATTGGCAATAAGAAGAAGCAATAGTCAGTATAACGACTCCAAACACTGAACTAATAAACATTGTATATTCAGACGATCACTCTCTTCGTAGCTTATGAAGTTGTGTCTTCTTTATACCACCCGGCCTGTTGTCGTCTTGCAGCGTACTTAATGAGGGGATTGAGGAGAAAATGGGCGATGACGTTGGTAACGACCGATTGACCAATAGGAGTGCAAAGGGAGGGAAGGATGCTGAGTGTGATCGTATGGAAAAAGTAACAAGAAAGTGCTCTGAAACAGTGTTTCTTAAACTATTGACATCCGAGTACCACTAAGGAGGTCGACTTGTCGTGCACCACCCATGGGCCTTAAGACATACGGTGACTTGCGATGGATATTAAATTAACGTCAAATCTAAAATATGCAGCAAGTAGTTTTTATTCAAATAAGAGATAATTAATAAAATATCGCTTTGTACAGCAGGAATTAAATGGTTATTTATCTCTGAGGTAACCCTATGTGTTTCTAATATGATTGAATAGTGTTATCTACGTTTTGGTTTGTTTAATTTTTGTGAAATCAAAATAATGCGACAATTTAAAATTAGGTTGTTAAGAAATGTGATATACCTGTAATATACATAGAAAGATAATTATTATCTCTAAATTATCCGCAACAAAATTCTTTCGACGAATTATTCTAAAAATAAGTTTTTTTCCCCTTTTTCAATGAATTGTAAAGAAACAAACGCTCTCAAGTATAGAGGTTGTGAATCAACGTGAAAATGTCTTCAAAGAGAATGTCAGTTGATCATTTAATGACGATAATTTAGATGAAGCCCTTATACATAAATACTTCGTCTTTCTTGAGCGTATACATAACAAACGTTTCTGTCATAATTCTTTAGAAAAGTGCATACAATACATTAGTAAAAAATCACAAATATAAGGCGAATGTTATGTTGGGTAGTTACAACTCGTGCTCACAGATATAGGCAACTTTCCAGTCACCTATAACTTGGGCCATTCCACCTCATTTCATATTTATAGTAATCAGCAATAACACAATATCTTATTTTTCACAATCCATTTATTATACATAAGCATTTACTAATCAATATTGACTCTGATTATGTGCCTTGGTAGTTTGTTGTATTCTCTCATGTCGGTATAAACTAAAGTAATAACAGTATCGTGGGAATTTCTGTTATAGAGTGCACACCAGCTGAGGTGCGCCTCTTCAGGTGTCTAAGCTCAGGTGTTTGGATAGTTGGGAAGGAATGTCCGAGTGCTGATAGTAGGATTCAATCCCATCATTCGCCTGTACGACTGAGGAAAACATCGGAAATGTCAGTCAGGTTTGCCGGTGGCCGGGATCGAACCAGTGGTATGTAGTGGGTATTACGTAGGTCAAGCATGGCAAGTAGGTAATGTCTACAACTCGCAAACAAACGGAGATGTGGTCGTACAAGAGTAGTCAAACATGGCTGCGCTGGGTCGGTGGACAAATATGCAATCGTCAGACCCTTTGTCGTTGGGCTCGCCCGCTTGCCATCGTGTGAAACCGGTAGACTCCAACGTCGATCCTGAAAATAAATGTGTTGTGTTTTCAATTTTGTTTTTAAAGAACTCAATTTTAATTGAGTTTCGTTATATTTATTTTTATTTGCCCATGTTTGTGTTAGTTATGTAAACAAATAGTTTTCCTTCATTAACTCAAAATTTTTTTGACTATTCTTTTCACCTAAATTTTTGTACAATTTATGGTTAAAATAATAATTATTTATTTGAAAAATGAATCGTAAAAATTAAGAAAGAGTGCTCATATATGTTTATGATATAAACTTCAGCACAATAAACTTCGAAAACTATCTAACCAGACAATTCGTAGCATGGAAAATGATTTTCGTCAAGACAATGTAAATATTTATGTATAACATGAAAAAAAATAGTTGTTATACTAAACTAGTAAACAAAAGCTTGTATTATTGTAAGTGATCCAATACTTTTCATTACATTACATTGACCAATTCGTCGTGGTGAGTGTAGATTTACCGTCGATCTGATGTTTAATGGCACACAACGTCTAAGATATCAGTGTCCAAGTCTAACATTTGCATACTGAAATAAATACGTTGGCAACGGAACAGTTGTAAACGTGGTCTCACCGAATATTGTGAAGTATTGTCCGTTGGTACCCTGCTCATACACCCCCACCCAACTGAAGTCATAATGGAATGCGCCGGTTATGTTTTCCTTGGGGTATCTAGTAAACAACTGCTTTATCACGTTGGCCTCGTTCTCTGTGTTGATTATTACAAGATGGCCACCCTCCTCTGCGCACACCTGCCGCGCACGTGCCCAAATGACCCCTACAGGGTGGAACTTGTAGTAGCCCACCCCAGGGAACAGCTCATAGCCAGGGGGGATCTGCTTTTGTAGAGTTGTTGTTGAATTCAATGCTGAAACAAGACATGCAATTGGTATTTGGTAGGATGGTTTAAATACGTCATCGGCTACAAGACATTGCCTCCAAACGGAATAACTCCCAGCCGGAACAACTCCCACACGATATCGCGAACAACTCTCATTTGGAATATCTCCCACGTGGAACAAATTTCCAGTGTAGTTGGCCGTGGTTTGATAAGGCTCTGCATTCCAGGTTCGAGTCCTGGCTTGGTCATTTAAGCCATGTGGCTGTTTTTCGTCTTCATTATCACCCACTCACCGTCTCGATTGGCATCTTTGCCAATATATGAGATGAGACGTTAAACCCAAATGTAATTGTCATATTCATATCAACGGAACGAGACTTGAGCTGCACTTTTCGAGGCTCTAAGGAATACTATAAAGAATATATTTGAAGACCAACATAAACCATTATTCATAATCACCACTCATAGAAACTAGAATAAGTCAAGGGGACAAGACCTCAGCTGTCTTGGCCGCCGATTCTCGTTTCCTGTCCCCTCTGTTATAATACACACCCCTGTTGTAACGTTGAACAGCAAATAAATAAATAATAATAATAGTTATAAGTGAAAAGGAAAGGCAGACCACAAGATACATGTAACAGATGACCCACGCCATGCATGGTCAATGAACCAACTGGGAGAAGCAACACAACAATGGAGCAAGCGTCTTGTACACGTCTATTGTATGTGTTGCACGTGGTAACTACCTGCTATGGTAGCTAAGATGCTGACAGTCTCCACTCCCTCACAGGTCATCGTGATGTTACGCTCCATGTCTAGTGACCACGGAGCGTGCTCGTTGCTGTCCGTGGTACCCACGTCGTGCTGCAGTCCAACCTACAAACAAAACACAATTGGGCGTTACTTCTTAACACGCCACACCACTATTGTCTTGCAATAGGGAATAGTCTTGCTTTAGGTTACTTTTTGTTGTACAGAGTTGGTCACTTTTTCTAGATAAAAAAACGTTTTATTTTTTTGTAGTTGATCAGATTTCAGTTCTAAAATTTACCCTTTAACGGTATTATTTATTTTTCGTGCTTCGGAATACAGAAATTTTTGCCTGAAAACCCACGCATCGCTGCACCTACTTAATGTTCTTAAAACCCACGAGAATACAATTTTTTTAAACAAATCTTCTTTACCCCAAAATAATATTACTGTTCCTTCCATGGAGTTGTTTATTGAAGCTTCAGTTATTGAAGAGCATTTGGGGCGACGCGTTTGACACTTCGGGCGCGTATACGTCGAAAAATCAGGTTGTGAGTTTGTCGCTTCAGCCGCGAAGGATTGTCGACTCAAACTCTGTTCAACATTGTCTCGCTTTGCACGTGAAACGAACATGTAACAATGCAACACCCCTGTTTACTTCCAGTGTTTTGCTCGACGACGGAATCTAACCTACAAACCACGTATACCTTTTTCACGTTTGGAAGTTAAAATGATATCTGCAAATTTCGAATCGTATTTTGAAAAATTATTCTGTTTTTTGGGGCGTGACCGTCGTTGTATCGCGGCTCGCGTTAAGGCTATGTCGAAGATGTGACTCCCGTTAACAGGGAAGGATACCCCTACGTCAAAAACCGCACAAAATTTTCATTTTTAAATTTGATCACAATAATGGGCTTTGAAATCGAAAATCTGAATCAACAGTGAACTGTGGTTTAGTAAGTCCTACACATTAAATGCGCTTAGTCGTGACATATATTACTATCAGTATGTTTTTTTTATAAATAAATAATTTGTATACTAATTATCGAATTATAATCAAATTACTACGCTAATGGTTATAATTGTTTATTCAAGAACCAAAGCAAAGTGCGCTGCTGATTTAGATTTTCGATTTCTTGTTGCAATCTTGAGATATAATTTAATAATGAACATTTTCTGCAGTTTTTGACGTAGAGACTAGGCCTACCCTTTGCCCTTAACACTTGACGCAAACGACGCACGTAAAGCAGCTAACGCTCTTTAGTAGAGTAACAGATCAGTACAACTTACCTGAGACACCCACTGCCCTGTAGGGTTTCTATGGCTGTTTAGTGAAAACTTCAAAGTAGTTGTTTTGGGGACGGTGCATTGCAGTTCGGACCCCGGCTTGGCCCAGACACTGCTGAGCACGCCGATGATCGTTACAGCCAATAAACGCATAGCACAGCCTTATACTATTGCGAGGTGTCACCGACAAATCAATAATAATAATAATAATAATAATAATAGAAGGAAAGAGTTTTTATATGACCCATGAACGGAGTTGCAGAATTTTGTTGAGGGGATTATGAGGGGAAATAGGCGACACAGGAAATTATAAAGAAGACGCCCATGCTAGAAGGGGGGCGGGAAGGTACATCGTCACTTTTAGACAATGCCTGTTAGAAACTACGGGAAACTGTGACAATTTAGCATTACTAAGGCGGGGACTTGAAAGCACATGACAAGGGGCTTTAGTTTCAGTTATTAGTGCACATAATGGTCAATGAAATTTTTTTTATAGTACAGTTGTTTGTTTTTTTATTGTTATTTATGATTTCATTATTATTAATTGTTTGCATAGCCTTGTTATATTTAAGGTCCTCCTTTGTAAATCAGTTTTTATATTTGAATACGATAGACATTAAATAAATTAATTCATAAATAAATAAAATAAATAAACTGCTATGGAACAATTCCCTTGATACAATCTATATCCACCTGCCGAGCTGTCTTTCATACGAATCTGCCCTTCTTCTGTTAGCGGTTACCTATATTGAAATGCTTTCTAATATTAGTTTTTGTACAGTGGTGACATGGGTTTAATATGATAACCAATATAACACGCATTCAATCGCCGCTTCCAACAGAAAATGCCAATATAATAATCAAGATTGTAATGTATATCTGTGGATTGCTCGATGATTCTAAGGTAATCACTAACAATGATTAACCAGGATCTTTGTTAGTGTTCCAATGAAAATAACATTTTTAATTAGGATCCACTCAAGCGAGAGGTGTGAACAATGTAAAATGCCGGACGCAGCATCATTTTATTATCTATTATGTGTCTACTTTACAGGTTTCCTATTCAACTTAAGCTGCGATTTCAGTCGAGGATGTGCTCGGCGCGGCGGAGCGTGGCGTGGCGCGGATTCTCCGGATTCTTCCCGTGTTCGTTGTTTTTGCCTCGACAACCATCAGTGAAATGCTTTGAAATGTTTTCCGTTAGCTACATTGAATTTACTTATTTATTCTTGATTGCAATATTATGGTAATATGTCCCCTGTGTGTTACAATTAATTGTTGAGGGAAATATACCTAAAATATACTTTATTTTGGTAGTATCTTCCACTCAAGGAATGTATTATGATTATTATGGGTAAATGTGATTGTTGATAGGTAGTGTAATGTATTCCAAGGCTCAGTGGATGTATTTTTAATTAAAACAAAATATATTTGGCACTGAAAATATTTTATATCAAAACAGTATACAATATTAATTTCGAATGTTAGTGTATAATAATATATGTATTTGTTTAATGTCAATAAAAAACCTTCATCATCATCATCATCATCATCATCATCATCATCATTTCACTTAACACAATTAGTGTAGGTTCAAAAGTTGAAAACAATTCGTTTTGGAAGCAAGGAAGCAAGAACTGCACCGGTCATAGTAATCAGAACGGTAAATATCAATGCGCCTTCATTAACGGGCACTAGCAACACAAAAAGACAACAATGAAACAAATAAATTGAATCGATGGACAAACAACAAGCTGTCAAAAAATAATTTTGTCTGATTTTGGAAAACAAAACCAAAAACAAACAAATACACATACAAAACGTTGTCTATCATTAAAAGTTTTAAGTGGCGACCAGTTACTATTGCTACACTTGTTTTTATTTCTATGGTTGCAATTTTATTATTTTGACAGCTGATGGTTTGTCCATCAGTTTAATTAATTTGTTCCATTGTTGGCTTTCGGTGTTGCTAGTGCCCTATTATGTTACTTTTGTGTTGTCACGTAACATAGGCGAGTATTGCTTATGCTCGCAAATAAAGGCCACATGCCATAGCACGTTAAGTAGTTGTGTATTGCTTATGCTCGCAAATAAAGGCCACATGCCATAGCACGTTAAGTAGTTGTGTATTAATTATGCTCGCAAATAAAGGCCACATGCCATAACACGTTAAATAGTTGTGTATTGCTTATGCTCGCAAATAAAGGCCACATGCCATAGCACGTTAAGTAGTAGAGTATTTCTTATGCTCGCAAATAAAGGCCACATGCCATAACACGTTAAGTAGTGGAGTATTGCTTATGCTCGCAAATAAAGGCCACATGCCATAGCACGTTAAGTAGTTGAGTATTGCTTATGCTCGCAAATAAAGGCCCCATGTCATAACAAGTTAAGTAGTGGAGTATTGCTTATGTTCGCAAATAAAGGCCACATGCCATAGCACGTTAAGTAGTTGAGTATTGCTTATACTCGCAAATAAAGGCTACTTGCCATAGCACGTTAAGTAGTTGAGTATTGCTTATGGTCGCAATTAAAGGCCAAATGCCATAGCACGTTAAGAAGTTGAGTATTGCTTCTGCTCGCAAATAAACGCCACCTTCCAGCTGCAAACAATGTCAGCAAGCCCCCCAGTGTCTCTGTTCGCTAGGATGCAATATTCTCCTCCGCGGTGAGGTTGCTCGGGGTCCCAGCGTGTGAAACCCGTACTCGCCAAAGCATCACCTAGAACACATAAAAAGCCAACTACTGTACCATCATCATAAACAACTTACATAAAAAGCAATATGTTGAATCTGATTTTGTTTAATATTTCTCCGTTTGCGTTATAGCGTGATTTAATAGTATTCCCAATTAATCTCAATATATAAACGTACAAAATATCGGTATTAATTGTTGTTAATTTCTCAAGAAATTGTTAAAAAAAAGTAAGATCTCATAACGACGTGGATTCGTATGTATTACACATTTTTTTATTGTATCAAAGTCAATATAAGGATGTTATTTGGGCCCATTTTTTATATACAAATTTCGACGAGAGGGCTACAAAAACAACAAAGATGAAAACCTGCCCAGGGCCAATTCAAGTCCCTCTTCAGGTGACTAACTAAAGGTAATGTAGTGTTTGGAATAGTTGGGAATAAATATCCGAGGGCAGGTAGTATGACAATCCCAGTATATGCCTGGTGACTGTGGAAAACCTCGGGAAAAACCTTCAGTGAGGATTGCCCGTAGCGTTTGCACAAGGGTACCTCCCGTGCACTAATCCATCCTTATCTGTAATATGAGTGTACATTTCAGTCCACCAAATATGCTAACAGACATCTACGAACGAACAAAATATATTACCTAAAACAGTGAAGTAATCGTCGCCTATTCTTTGTATTCCGACCCATACGTAGTTGTTATGGGAGGCTCCCACAATCGTTGGATATCGGGCAAACAGTGTCTTGATGACGTTATCTTCTCTCTCCGAGTTGATGATGACGAGATGCGCACCTTCTTGTGCGCACACCTGACGAGCTGACGTCCAGTTGGCAACGTCGGTGTGGAACTTGTACATCCCAACACTTGGGAAGTGTTCATAACCTTCGGGCTGTGAACTGTCGGGAGGTGGGGCTGAAAACGTGGACACGATCGCGGTGTTAAAAGAGAGAAAATGAAGAAAAAATGTAGTATTGGTGATAGTAAGAACATTACAGAACAGATGAAAAAGAACCAAAATTAAAAATGTTATATGCTTTTAAATTAAGTAACGTAATGAAAAAAAAATATCTTTAACAAAAATAATTGGTGTTTATTAGAAGTACACACCAGTGTGAAAAAGAAACCTTACTACACACATGAACGGACAAAAAGGGTAAGATAAACAGAAACAAATGGTAACGAAAAGTGAATGTATACAGAGCAAAGCAAGGAGGGAAAATAAAGTATTGTTATCCCACCTGTAAACACAAGAGCAATGTTGAGAACCGACTCGTCTGTTCCGACACACGCGACTCTGCTGTGTTCAACGTCCACAGTCGAGCCCCCCTGGTCAGATACTCCCCATTGCTGGAGCTCCACCTATAGGAGACAAAACCGTTATCAATCCATGCATGAGTAACTGCAGAAAATATTTTTTTTTCTTTTTTTCTTTTTACAAAAATCGGATGTTTTTTATTGACATTTTTATTTTGTTTGCAATGAAATACATTATTTGGTTCATACATATATGAGAAGTGATGCAGTGTGCATTGGAATCTCCCTACAAAAATTTCAGAAAATAGGTAAGACTACTGCAATTGAGGGTAGTAAACACAAATTTTAATTGCAGTTAATAGGATAATAGTAACAACGGTATTATAACTATTCACTGTCCCTTGTCAAATGTTTTCAAAACTAACCAGTCTTCGAAATATAGGGTATAATTTGTAATTGTTTGACAACAAGGAACAGTAAAATAGTCATAATATTATGCAAGTTGGTGTTGTATACGACTTTACATTCCAAATCGTAGTATTGTATATCATGTTTAACAATAAATCAACATCAAATTCACCACTTCAATATCTTACCAAACAAATCTTTTTCAGGAAAACGTTTACATTTACTTCTAACGTCAGTGATACATTAACTTATAAAGTTGGCATCTATTCACAAGTCAAAATATCTTAAATGGAAAAAAGTTTTAAAATGTACCTTATTTACTAAATTGTTGCCAAATATTATTGTGTTTATATACATTACCTTAGAAATCCAATAGCCTGTTTGGTTCAGGCGGTTGTTAACAGTAACTATTAATGGTGATGGCCGCTTAGCAACACATTTCAAGTCCTGTCCTTGTGATTGGCAATAAGAAGAAGCAATAGTCAGTATTACGACTCCAAACACTGAACTAATAAACATTGTATATTCAGACGATCACTCTCTGCTTAGCTTATGAAGTTGTGTCTATTTTATACCACCGTTCCTTTTGTCGTCTTGCAGCGTTCACGTAATGAGGGGATTGAGGAGAAAATGGGCGATGACGTTGATAACGACCGATTGACCAATAGGAGTGCAAAGGGAGGGAAGGATGCTGAGTGTGATCGTGTGGAAAAAGTGACAAGAAAATACTCTGAATCAGTGTTTTTCAAACTATTAAGATACGAGTACCACTAAGGAGGTCGACTGATACACGTGCCCCACCCATGAGCCATAAGACATGTGGTGACTTGCGATGGATATTAAATTAACATCAAATCTAAAATATGCAGCAAGTAGTTTTTATTTAAATAAGATATAATACATAAAATATCGCTTTGTACAGCAGGAATTAAATTGTAATTTATCCTTGCGGCAACCCTATGTGTTTCTAGTTTGATTGAATAGTGTTATCTACGTTTTGGTTTGTTTAATTTTTGTGAAATCAAAAAAATTCGACACAATTAAAAACTAGGTTTTAAAGAAATGTGATATACCTGTAATGTACATAGAAAGATACATATTATCTCTAAATTATCCCCAAGAAAATATTTTCGACGAATTATTCTAAAAATAAGTTATATTCCATTTTCAATGATTTGTGAAGAAACAAATGCTCTCAAGTATAGAGGTTGTGAATCAACGTGAAAACGTCTTCAAAGAGAATGTCAGTTGATCATTTAATGACGATAATTTAGATGAAGCCCTTATACATAAATAATTCGTCTTTCTTTAGCGTATACATAACAAACGTTTCTGTCATAATTGTTCAGGAAAGAGCATACAATACATTATTGAAAAATCACAAATATAAGGCAAATGTTATGTTGGATAGCTATAACTCGTGCTCACAGATGTAGGCAAGTTTCCAGTCACATATAACTTGAGCCATTCCACCGTTACGATGAACGAGTCCACATTCGTTTACCGCTTTGGTCGGATGTCCGGATGCCCAGGTTAAGAATCCAGTAGTATTCAACGCTTCTCCTAAAACATTTAATTATTCTAGGTTAGTTTCGTGGGCTGAAATAGCCTATATCAAATGTAAGAATAATTTTACCCGTTGTTTGCCCAGGGACAATTAATTTCCCTCTTCAGGTTACTAGCTAGGTAATGACGTGTTCGGAATATAGTTTGGAAGAAATGTCCGAGGGCTGTTAGTATGACAATCCCAGCATTTTCCTTGTGACCGAGGGAAAACCTCGTAAGAAACCTTGAGTCCGGATTGCCAATAGCAGGTTTCGAATTAGCGACCTCCCGAATCAGAGAGTCGTGTGTTACGCACTGAGCCTTCTCTATTGGTCAGTGATATATCATCCAATACACAAGACAATCGTAGGCCTACTAGGTTACACCACTCATCATGTAAGAGAGGTGTTACAACTGTACATACAGAACAAAAAATTAACGCCGGACAAACGTTTTGGAAGATTGTAAAATTCGTTTGATTTTACTATTCAAAAAAATATATTACATCTTTAAAACATAAATTTATGCAATAATTTGAGAGAATGAAGAAACGCATATATAAAATATAAGACTAAATTAATAGTATATAGTTGAGTCCGTCCGAAAAAATTAACAATTATTTTAGGTAACAAGATAATATGATAATAACTGTAATATTAATAATATATAATAATGTTAATTTACCGAAAATCGTAAGGAAATCTCCTCCCCTCTTCTCCATACCGATCCACGCCCAATCTCCACTGCTTGCCCCTGGGATGGTCGGGAATCGGGCGAACAACGTCTTCATAACCTGGTCTTCCTGCTCAGAGTTAATGACGGCGAGGTGACCTCCCTCATCTGCGCACACCTGACGCGCAAGTGCCCACGTGGTCACTGTGCTGTGGAACTTGTAGTACCCTAGGCCCGGGAATAGTTCGTAGCCGGGGCTTGCTGGTCGCAGCGGGGCTAAACAGACATGTTGCCTTTCGTCAGGTCACACACATATACTCACTCGTGTTGTTAGTGATGGGGTTGTTATTCTTTGTTTATGCATACAAAGACATTTTATTGATGCACTATGTAACAACAACAAAGTACTTGCAATGATAGCATTAGAAAATGTAAAATAAAATAGAAAATGTACAACACTTGAAAAGGAGATCACATTAAAATAAACCCCCAATGCAAAAAATATCAAATAGGTAAAGAAACTATGAAAGCGAATTAAAAATGTATGGGGCTTACCTCAAAATGTCAGTAACCTAAATAAAGCCAGCTGCAGCCTTGTGTGTGGTCACAGTACGCGCATGGTGTTTGCGGGCGGGCGATTACAAGGTTTGTTTCCATCATCATAAAAACCTCGCATATTTTAAAATCGATATTAACAACCACTCAAAACAATCACAATGCTTCACAAATTACGTCGATGGCATTCATTTGGAAATCGAACTACAATTGAGTAAGTTACGAGACGTGGTAGTGGGGTGTTGTTTTTTCTCGCGTTTATTTTTAATGCAATGGGGATTTTAGACACAGGACCAATCCCTACGTCACAGGCGTAACAAAACCTGCGCTGTGAGCTGAACTAAGCCTTGTTGAGCGGTGGGACCTATATAATTGACTTTTGAAAAAGCTACAGCATCTAATGGTTTGACATGCATGTTTTGGTTAAGTGGGCCTTCAACAATTCTACGTTTAACTTCTATTTTGCTTGAACAGAATACATAATATTTATTATAATTTTTCGAGATAAAATAATAGTTTGTACCTGTTAGAGTGAGAGAGACGTGTAGAGTGGACTCTACCCCCTCGCAGGTTCTGGTGTTGGCGTCTACGTCCACCGACCACGGCTCAGTCGCCATTGCCTCCATCTTGCCACGCCCCCCTCCACGCTCCAAGTCCACCTGGGAACCATAAGACACCTGTTAGAGTGAGAGAGACGTGTAGAGTGGACTCTACCCCCTCGCAGGTTCTGGTGTTGGCGTCTACGTCCACCGACCATGGCTCAGTCCTCATTGCCTCCATTTTGCCACGCCCCCCTCCACGCTCCAAGTCCACCTGGGAACCATAAGACACCTGTTAGAGTGAGAGAGACGTGTAGAGTGGACTCTACCCCCTCGCAGGTTCTGGTGTTGGCGTCTACGTCCACCGACCACGGCTCAGTCGTTATTGCCTCCATTTTGCCACGCCCCCCTCCACGCTCCAAGTCCACCTGCAGACATTTCATGAAATTTTACATTTTCATTCCTTATTTCTGAAAATGCAGCTAGTTTTTTGTTTTGCATTTAGAAATAACACATCCTTCTATAATATCCCGAAATAAACACCAAGTGACATACTTATTAAACTGTTTACATGAAACAACTATAAAGAAAATAGAAATGATATTATTTTGATATGCCTTTGAAGTGTGCTCTTTTACAACAATCATCACAACGTAAAAAATGTTCTAATACAAAGCTTTTTTCAGTTGGTGGCAATTCTCTTGTTGTGCATTTGTCTTATTTACTGTTTGCACCAGGTAATCATATAACGAACTTTCACTCTGTTTTAGTACATACAGATTTATCTTGGGAATTATTTTACTGAAATCTTATTACTTATCAATATTTAATCCACAAAATTTCACTTATGAATTTGTTAAAAAATAATATGTAGTTATGAAAGAGTTTTACCATAAGTAGAGTTACGTGAAAATAGCATTTTGATTTGTAATATAATATAGCAATTTATTTTAATACGAAACATTCTGTAGCATGTGTTTTTTCTCAACTTTCAAAAATTTATGTGGGTAAGCTTGATCAATTGGGTTGTAATTAAGTGACAAAAAGTAATAATACAATACTATACTGACAGAAAAATAGACACAAAAAAATCTTGGTGGAGTACATATATATTTTCAAAATATGTTTTACTGGTATAGCATCTTATTTTCACTTACCTTCAATAATAAGGTTTGTATTATATGTAAACTCGTAATGGTTTGTTTTCTCGTTAAACTTATTTAGATTATAGGTGTAAATGAATTCCTTATTCGCATATTCGTCTACTTGACCTTTGAGACCCAGTTCCCTCCTTTGTTTCTCCGGCTGGAAAGAGAGAGATGCACCGACGACGATGGTTGCCTGGAGCAGACTGGTTGAAGCTCCGTCGTAGAGTGGCCCCAAACTATCACCACACTGACGCATGCAACCAACACCAACACTTGTCCACGCATCATTGTGCAGTGCGTACAAGACAATCTATTGTGATGTCAACAACTTGTAGTTATAGTGGATGAAGGGGGCGAAGGAGAAATTGAGGGGCAATGAATCTTGCGTCGGTGAGGGATGGAAGGAAAAGGCGTGTCAGAGTGTTGATGATATTTCATTGGTGGTTTACTATAAGAACAGTGTCTTGCTTTAAACTCTGCAATATGTGTCACGCCCCTTATTTCAGTGAATCATATCAGCATCAGCCTGTGGGTTTCAACAGTCCTGTTTTCACAGTATTTGCTGTTTTGTTGTTGAATTCTCTTGCAAATAAATGAAAATGGGAACCTGATTATAAATTGTTGTTCATTTCCCTCGCCTTTCTTAAATTTTTTTTCTGTCATATTTATGCATTATATTACCCTTTGAAATGTATACTTTTGTTATTTTTGGTTTGGTTAATATTTTCTGGTTTCTTCACAGCTTTACTTATGTACTTGCCATTTTAAGTTCCATTTTAGTTAAAGGGGTATTTAGGCAAGAGAGTTTAAGTACATATAAAATGAAAAATAATTATATATAATGTGTAATAATTTTCTCCCCTCAATGAGAAAGACGGAAAATATTAACGAAATCGCATATTTTGGGCTAGTTGCTCAAGAATAGTTATTCTTATGGGAATTAGTAAGTACGTGGTAATAATATTATCATTGAACAAATAAATACTTTTTATTTGTATAACGTGCTTGCTACTGCTTCACAATATCATACATTTCATTTCTTATTCATAGTTATCAGTTAAAACACAATATCTTATTTTTCACAATCCATTTAGTATACATTTGCATTTAAACTTATCAATATTAACTCTTAGTTATGTGCCTTGGTAGTTTGTTGTATTCTCTCATGTCGGTATAAAGTAATAACACTATCGTGGGAATCCCTGTTATAGAGTGCACACCAGCTTTACCTGGTGTGCCCCTATTCAGCTGTCTAACTAGGGTGTTTGGATAGTTGGGAAGGAATGTCCGAGTGCTGATAGTAAAGGATTCAATCCTATCATTCGCCTGTACGACTGAGGAAAACATCGGAATAAATGTCAGTCAGGACTGCCGGTGGCCGGGATCGAACCGGCGGTATGAAGTGGGTATTACGTAGGTCAAGCATGGCAAGTATAGGTAATGTCTACAACTCGCAAACAAACGGAGAGGTGGTCGTACAAGAGTAGTCAAACATGGCTGCGCTGGGTCGATGGACAAATATGCATTCGTCAGACCCACTGTCGCTGGGCTCACCCGCTTTCCATCGTGTGAAACCGGTAGACTCCAACGTCGATCCTGAAAATAAATGTGTTGTTTTCAGTTTCTTTTTATAGAACTCAATGTTAATTGAGTTTCGTTATATTTACTTTTATTTGCCCATGTTTGTGTTATTTATGTAAACAATTAGTTTTCCTACGATCAAAAACTATTTGACTATTCTTTCACCTACATTTTTGTACAATTTATGATTAAAATAATAGTTATTTATTTAAAAAATGAATCTAAAAATTTAGAAAGAGTGCTAATATATGTTTCTGACATAAACGTCAGCACAATAAACTTCGACGACTAAGTAACCAGACCACGTGAGATGAAAATTGATTTTCGTGGAGACAATGTAAATATTTATGTATAACATGATAGTTGTTACACTAATAGTAGTTATACAAAATAATAGTTGTTATAATAAATAAGTAAACAATAGCTTGTATTATTGTTAGAGACCTAACACTTTTAATTACGTTACATTGACCAATTCGTTGTTGTGAGTGTAGATTTACCGTCGATCCGATGTTTAATGACACACAACGTCTAAGATATCAGTGTCCGAGGTTAACATTTGCATACTGAAATAAGTACGATGGCAACGGAACAGTTGTAAACGTGGTCTCACCGAATATTGTGAAGTATTGTCCGTTGGTACCCTGCTCATACACCCCCACCCAGCTGAAGTCGTAATGGGCTGCGCCGGTTATGTTCTCCTTGGGGTATCTAGTAAACAACTGCTTTATCACGTTGGCCTCGTTCTCTGTGTTGATTATCACAAGATGGCCGCTCTCCTCTGCGCACACCTGCCGCGCACGAGCCCATACGACCCCTACAGGGTGGAACTTGTAGTAGCCCACCCCAGGGAACAGCTCATAGCCAGGGGGGATCTGCTTTTGTAGAGTTGTTGTTGAATTCAATGCTGAAACAAGACATGCAATTGGTAGGTAGGTTTAAATACGTCATCGGCTACAAGGCATTGCTTCCGAACGGAATAACTCCCAGCCGGAACAACTCCCACGCGATATCGCGAACAACTCTCATTTGGAATATCTCCCACGTGGAACAAATTTCCAGTGTAGTTGGCCGTGGTTTGATCAGGCTCTGCTTTCCAGGTTCGAATCCTGACATGGTCATTAAAGCCATGTGGCTGTTTTTCGTCTTCATTATCACCCACTCACCGTCTTGATTGGCATCTTTGCCAAAATATGAGATGAGACGTTAAGCCCAAATGTGATCATCATATTTATACCAACGGAACGCGAATAGAGCTGCACTTTTCGAGGCTCTAAGGAATACTATAAAGTATATATTTGAAGACCAACATAAACCATTATTCATAAACACCACTCATTAGAAACTAGAATAAGTCAAGGGGACAAGACATCAGCTGTCTGGGCCGCCGAGGCTCGGTTCCTGTCCCCTCTGTTATAATACACACCCCTGTTGTAACGTTGAACAGCAAATAAATAAATAATAATAATAGTTATAAACGAAAAGGAAAGGCAGACCACAAGATACATGTAACAGATAACCCACGACATGCATTGTCAATGAACCGACTGGGAGAAGCAACACAAGAATGTAGCAAGCGTCTTGTACACGTCTATTATATGTGTTGCACGTGGTAACTACCTGTTATGGTAGCTAAGAAGCTAACTGTCTCCACTCCATCACAGGTCGTCGTGGTGTTACGCTCCATGTCTAGTGACCACGGAGCGTGCTCGTTGCTGTCCGTGGTACCCCCGTCGTGCTGCAGTCCAACCTACAAACAAAACACAATTGGGCGTTACTTCTTAACACGCCACCCCACTATTCTCTTGCAATAGGGAATAGTGTTGCTTTTAGCTACTTATTGTTGTACGGAGTTGGACACTTTTTTTAGATAGAAAAACATTTAATTTTTATGTAATTGATTAGATTTTCAGTTATAACATTTACCTTTTAACGGTATTATTTATTTTTCATGCTTGGGAATACAGAAATTTTTGCCTGAAACCCACGCATCACTGCACCATAATGTTCTTAAAATCTAGGAGAGTAAAATTTTTTTAAACAAATCTTCTTTACCCCAAAATAATATTCCTGTTCCTTCCGTGGAGTTCAATGAAAATGCAGTTATTGAAGAGCGTTTGGGTCGAAGCGTTTGACACTTCGGGCGCGTATACGTCGAAAAATCAGGTTGCGAGTTTGTCGCTTCAGCCACGAAGGATTGTCGACTCGAAATCTGTTCAACATTTTCTCGCTTTGCACGCAACGAACATCCAACAATGCAACACCCCTGTTTACTTCCAGTGTTTTGCTCGACGACGGAATCTAACCTACAAACCACGTATAACTTTTTCACGTTTGGAAATTAAAATAATATCTGCAAAATTCGAATCGCATTTTGAAAAAAGTTTTCTGTTTTGTGGGGCGTTACCGTCGTTGTATCCCGGCTCGCGTTAAGCCTATGTCAAAGATTTCGTCACTACCGTAAACACTTGACGCGAGCGACGCACGTAAAGCAGCTAACGCGTCGCACCCAACGCTCTTAGTAGAGTAACAGATCAGTACAGCTTACCTGAGACACCCACTGCCCTGTAGGGTTTCTATGGCTGATTAGTGAAAACTTCAAAGTAGTTGTTTTGGGGACGGTGCATTGCAGGTCGGACCCGGGCTGGGCCCAGACACTGCTGAGCACGCCGATGATCGTTACAGCCAATAAACGCATAGCACAGCCTTATACTATTGCGAGGTGTCACCGACAAATCAATAATAATAATAATAATAATAGGAGGAAAGAGTTTTTATAAGACCCATGAACGGAGTTCCAGATTATGTCGAGGGGATTATGAGGGGAAATAGGGGACACAGGAAATTATAAAGTAGACGCCCATGTTAGAAGTGGGGCGGGATGGTACATCGTCACTTTTAGACAATGCCTGTTAGAAACTACGGGAAACTGTGACATAGCATTACAAAGGCGGGGACTTGAAAGAACACGACAATGGGCTTTATTAGTTTCAGTTATTAGTGCACATAATGGTCAATAAAATAATTTTTATAGTACAGTAGATTGTTTTGTTTTTGTTGTTATTGTTATTTATGATTTCATTATAATTAATTGTTTGCAAATCCAAGTTTAATTTAAGGTCTTCTTTTGTAAATCAGTTTGAATAACTGAATAGGATACGCATTAAATAAATAAATAAATGAATAAATAAATAAATAAACTGCTATGAAACAATTCACTTGATACAAGCCATATCGCACCTGCCGAGCTGTCTGTACTTTCAAACGAATCTGCCCTTCTTCTGTTAACGATTACCTATATTGAAATGCTTTCAAATATTAGTTTTTGTACAGGTGTGCCATGGGTTTAATATAACAACCAATATAATACGCATTCAATCACCGCTTCCAACAGGAAATGGCAATATAAAAATCAAGATTATAATGTATAATTGTGGATTGTCCGATGATTCTAAGAAAATCACTAACAATGATTTACCAGGATCTTTGTTAGTGTTCTAATTAAATAACATTTCTAATTAGGATCCACTCAAGCGGGATGTGTGGACAATGTGAAATGTCGGACAAAGCGTTATTTTATTATCTATTATGTGTCTACTTAACAGGTTTCCTATTCAACTTAGCTGCGATTTCAGTCAAGGATGTGCTCGGCACGGTGGAGCGTGGCGTGGCGCGCAATCTCCGGATTCTTCCCGTGTTTGTTGTTTTTGCCTCGACAACCATCAGTGAAATGCTTTGAAATGTTTTCCGTTAGCTACATTGAAATATCTACTCTATTCTTGATTGCATTATAATGGTAATATGTCACCAGTGTGTTACAATGTATTGCTGGGGGAAATATACCTAAAATATATTTTATTGTGGTAGTATCTTCCACTACAGGAATGTATTATGATTAATTATGGGTAAATGTGATTGTTGATAGGTAGTGTAATGTATTCCAAGGCTTTAAGGATGTATAATTAAATGAAACAAAATTTATTATGCACTGGAAATATTTTATATCAAAACAATATTGCAACATTTGTTTCGAAAGTAAGTTTATAATAATACATGTATTTGTTAAATGTCAATAAAAAACCTTCATCATCATCATCATCATCATCATCACCAACATCATCATCATCATCATCATCATCATCATCATCATCAATTCACTTTACACAATTAGTGTAGGTTGCAAAGTTGAAAACAATTCGTTTTGGAAGCAAGGAAGCAGCAACTGCAGCGGTCATAGTGATCAGAACGGTTAACATCAATTCGCCTTCATTATTATGTTACTTATGTGTTGTCACGTAACATAGGCGAGTATTGCTTATGCTCGCAAGTAGTAGAGTATTGCTTATACTCGCAAATAAAGGCCACATGCCATAGCACGTTAAGTAGTTGAGTATTGCTTATGCTCGCAAATAAAGGCCACATGCCATAGCACGTTAAGTAGTTGAGTATTGCTTATGCTCGCAAATAAAGGCCACATGCCATAGCACGTTAAGTAGTTGAGAATTGCTTATGCTCGCAAATAAAGGCCACATGCCATAGCACGTTAAGTAGTTTAGTATTGCTTATGCTCGCCAATAAATGCCACATGTTATAGCACGTTAAGTAGTTGAGTATTACTTATGCTCGCAAATAAAGGCCACATGCCATAGCACGTTAAGTAGTTGAGAATTGCTTATGCTCGCAAATAAAGGCCACATGCCATAGCACGTTAAGTAGTTGAGTATTGCTTATGCTCGCAAATAAAGGCCACATGCCATAGCACGTTAAGTAGTTGAGTATTACTTATGCTCGCAAATAAAGGCCACATGCCATAGCACGTTAAGTAGTTGAGTATTGCTTATGCTCGCAAATAAAGGCCACATGCCATAGCACGTTAAGTAGTTGAGTATTGCTTATGCTCGCAAATAAAGGCCACATGCCATAGCACGTTAAGTAGTTGAGTATTACTTATGCTCGCAAATAAAGGCCACAGGCCATAACACGTTAAGTAGTTGAGTATTGCTTATGCTCGCAAATAAAGGCCACATGCCATAGCACGTTAAGTAGTTGAGTATTGCTTATGCTCGCAAATAAAGGCCACATGCCGTAGCACGTTAAGTAGTAGAGTATTGCTTATGCTCGCAAATAAAGGCCACATGCCATAGAACGTTAAGTAGTTAAGTATTGCTTATGCTCGCAAATATAGGCCACATGCCGTAGCACGTTAAGTAGTTGAGTATTGCTTATGCTCGCAAATAAAGACCACATGCCATAGCACGTTTAGTAGTTGAGTATTGCTTATGCTCGCAAATATAGGCCACATGCCATAGCACGTTAAGTAGTTGAGTATTGCTTATGCTCGCTGCTTATGCTCGCAAATAAACGCCACATGCCATAGCACGTTAAGTAGTTGAGTATTGCGTATGCTCGCAAATATAGGCCACATGCCATAGCACGTTAAGTAGTTGAGTATTGCTTATGCTCGCAAATAAAGGCCACATGCCATAGCACGTTAAGTAGTTGAGTATTGCTTATGCTCGCAAATAAACGCCACCTTCCAGCTGCAAATATAATCAGCGAGCCCCCCAGTGTCTCTGTTCGCCAGGATGCAATATTCTCCTCCGCGGCTGGGTTGCCCGGGGTCCCAGCGTGCGAAACCCATACTCGCCAAAGCATCACCTAGAACACATAAAACCATAAGTAAGCCAACTATACAATAACCATAAACAACTTACATTAAAAGCAAAATGTTGAACTTGATTTTGATTAATATTTCTTCGTTTGCGTTATATACTGCCGGTCCACAATCCACATTATGGTATCTGATCTTTCAAAGTTAGCGGGATTGAATAGTATTTCCAATTAATCTCAATATCTTAACCGTACAAAATCATCGGTATTAATTTTTATTAATTTCTCAAGAAATTGTTAAAAAAAAGTAAGATCTCATAACGACGTGGATTCGTATGTATTACACATTTATTGTATCAAAGTCAATAAGGTAGTTTTTTGGGCCCATTTTAAAAATACAAATTTCGACGAAAGGGCTACAAAAACAACAAAGATGAAAACATGCCTAGGGCCAATTCATGTCCCTCTTCAGGTGACTAACTATTGGTAATGTAGTGTTGGAATAGTTGGGAAGGAATATCCGAGGGCAGGTAGTATGACAATCCCAGTATATGCCTGGTGACTGTGGAAAACCTGGGGAAAAACCTTCAGTGAGGATTGCCCGTAGCGTTTGCACAAGGGTACCTCCCGTGCACTAATCCATCTCTATCTGTAATATGAGTGTTCATTTCAGTCCACCAAATATGCTAACAGACATCTATGAACGAACAAAATATATTACCTAAAACAGTGAAGTAATCGTCGCCTATTCTTTGTATTCCGACCCATACGTAGTTGTTATCAGAAGCTCCCACGATCGTTGGATATCGGGCAAACAGTGTCTTGATGACGCCATCTTCTCTCTCCGAGTTGATGATGACGAGATGCGCACCTTCTTGTGCGCACACCTGACGAGCTGACGTCCAGTTGGCAACGTCGGTGTGGAACTTGTACATCCCAACCCTTGGGAAGTGTTCGTAACCCTCGGGCTGTGAACTGTCGGGCGGTGGGGCTGAAAACGTGGACACGATCGCGGTGTTAAAAGAGAGAAAATGAAGAAAAAAGGGAGTATTGATGATAGTAAAAACATTACAGAACAGATGAAAAGGAATAATTATAAAAAATGTTATTTACTTTTAAATTAAGTAACGTTTTGAAGAAAAAAATGTAATGGTGTTTAACAGAAGTACACACCAGTGTGAAAAAGAAATGTTACTACACACATGAGCGGACAAAAAGGGAAAGGTAAACAGAAACAAATGTTTAAGAAAAGTGAATGTATACAGAGCAAAGCAAGGAGGGAAAAGAAAGTATTATGATCACACCTGTAAACACAAGAGCAATGTTGAGAACCGACTCGTCTGTTCCGACACACGCGACTCTGCTGTGTTCAACGTCCACAGTCGAGCCCCCCCAGTCAGATACCCCCCATTGCTGGAGCTCCACCTATAGGAGACAAAACAGTCATCAATCCATGCATGAGTAACTGCAGAAAATATTTTTTTTTTCTTTTTTTCTTTTTACAAAAATCGGATGTTTTTAATTGACATTTTTATTTTGTTTGCAATGAAATACATTATTTTGTTCATACATATATGAGAAGTGATGCAGTGTGCATTGGAAGCTCCTTACATAATTTCAGAAAATAGGTTACTGCAATTGAGGGTAGTAAACACAAATTCTAATTGCAGTTAATAGGATAATAGTAACAACGGTATTATTACTATTCACTGTCCCTTGTCAAATGTTTTGAAAGCTAACCAGTCTTCGAAATATTGCGATTTATTTGTAATTGTTTGACAACAAGGAACAGTGAATAGTCATAATATAGTGGTTTAGTATGCTACTTTGGTGTTGTATACGATTTAACATTTTAAATCGTATTCAATCAAAATATATTATATTTAAAAATAAATCAACATTGAATTCACCACTACAATATCTTACCAAACAAATCTTTTTCAAGACAACGATTAGATTTACTTCAAACGTCAATAATAAGTTATCTTATAAAGTTGGCATCTATTCACAAGTCAAAGTATCTTCAGTGGAAACAAGTTTAAGAATATACCTTACTAAATCGTTGCAAATATTGTGTTTATATATATTACCTTAGAAATCCAATAGCCTGTTTGGTTCAGGCGATTGTTAACAGTGACTCTTAATGGTGATGGCGGCTTGGCAACACATTTCAAGTCCTGTTCTTGTGATTGGCAAGAAGAAGAAGCAATAGTCAGTATTACGACTCCAAACACTGAACTAATAAACATTGTATATTCAGACGATCACTCTCTTCTTAGCTTATGTTGTGTCTATTTTATACCACCCGGCCTGTTGTCGTCTTGCAGCGTTCACGTATGAGGGGATTGAGGAGAAAATGGGCGATGACGTTGATGACGACCGATTGACCAATAGGAGTGCAAAGGGAGGGAAGGATGCTGAGTGTGATCGTGTGGAAAAAGTGACAAGATAATGCTCTGAATCAGTGTTTCTCAAACTAATGACATCTGAGTACCACTAAGAAAGTTGACTGATACACTCGCCCCACCCATGGGCCTTAAGACATATGGTGACTTGCGATGGATATTAAATTAACATCAAATCTAAAATATGAAGCAGGTAGTTTTTATTCAAATAAGATATAATACATAAAATATCGCTTTGTACAGCAGGAATTAAATTGGAACTTATCTTTGAGGCAACCCTATGTGTTTCTAGTTTGATTGATTAGTGTTATTTACGTTTTGGTTTGTTTAATTTTTGTGAAAAGAAAACAATTCGACACAATTTAAAATTATGTTTTAAAGAAATGTGATATACCTGTAATATACATAGAAAGATATTTATTATCTCTAAATTATCCGCAAGAAAATTCTTTCGACGAATTATTCTAAAAATAAGTTATATTCCCTTTTCAATAAATTGTCAAGAAACAAATGCTCTCAAGTAAAGAGGTTGTGGATCAACGTTAAAACGTCTTCAAAGAGAATGTCAGTTGATATTTAATGACGATAATTTAGATGAAGCCCTTATACATAAATACTTCGTCTTTCTTTAGCGTATACAAAAAAAAACGTTTCTGTTATAATTGTTTAGAATAGTGCATACAATACATGAGTGAAAAATCACAAATATAAGGCGAATGTTATGTTGGGTAGTTATAACTCGTGCTCACAGATATAGGCAACTTTCCAGTCACATATAACTTGAGCCATTCCACCAACCCGGTGAACGAGTCCACATTCGTTGATTGCTTTGGTCGGATGTCCGCTTGCCCAGGTTAAGAATCCAGTAGTATTCAACGCTTCTCCTTGAACATTTCATTATTCTAGGTTAGTTTCGTGGGCTGAAATAGCCTATATCAATAGTTAGAATAATTTTACCCGTTTTCTGCCCAGGGCAATTCATGTCCCTCTTCAGGTTACTAGCTAGCTAGGTAATGAGGTGTTCGGAATATAGTTGGAAAGAAATGTCAAAGCCATAAGTATGACAATCCCAGCATTTGCCTTGTGACCGAGGGAAAACCTCGTAAGAAACCTTGAGACCGGATTGCCAATAGGAGGTATCGAATCGGCGACCTCTTGAATCAGAGAGTCGTGTGTTACGCACTGAACCTTCTCTATTGGTTAGTGATATATCATCCAATACACAAGACAATCGTAGGCCTACTAGGTAGGTTACACCAATAAATACTCATCATGTAAGAGAGGTGTTATAACTGCACATACAGAACAAATAAATTATCGCCGGACAAACTTTTAAGAAGATTGCACGATACGTTTGATTTCACTACTCAAAAATATATATTACATCTTTAAAATATAATTATATGCAATACTTTGAGAGAATGAAGAAACGCTCATATAAAATATTAGACTTAATTAAAAATATATAGTTGAGTCCGTCCAAAATAAATTTACAATTATTTTAAGTTACAAGATAAATACAGTTATATATAAATAATATAATAATGTTAATTTACCGAAAATAGTGAGGAAATCTCCTCCTTTCTTCTCCATGCCGATCCACGCCCAATCTCCACTGCTTGCCCCTGCGATGGTCGGGAACCGGGCAAACAACTTCTTCATAACCTGGTGTTCCTGCTCAGAGTTGATGACGGCGAGGTGACCTCCCTCATCTGCGCACACCTGACGCGCAAGTGCCCACGTGGTCACTGTGCTGTGGAACTTGTAGTACCCTAGGCCCGGGAATAGTTCGTAGCCAGGGCTTGCTGGTCGCAGCGGAGCTAAACAGACATGTTGCATTTCGTCAGGTCACACACATATACTCACTTGTATTGTTAGTGATTGGGTTGTTATTCTTTGTTTATGCAAACAAATACATTTATTGATGCACTATGTAACAACAACAAAGTACTTGCAATGAAACCATTAGAAAATGTTAAATAAAATAGAAAATGTACAACACTTGAAAAGGTGATTACATTACAATACACCCCCAATGCAAAAAATATCAAATAGGTAAACAAACTATGAAAGCGAATTAAAAATGTATGGGGCTTGCCTCAAAATGTCAGAAACCTAAATAACACATTTTAATACCCAAAGCAAGCTGCAGCCTTGTGTGTGGTCACAGTTCGTGCATGGTGTTTGCGGGCGGGCGATTTCAAGGTTTGTTTCCATCATCATAAAAACCTCGCATATATTAGAATCGATAATAACAACCACTCAAAACAATCACAATGCTTCATAGTTTACGTCGGTGGCATTCATTTGGAAATCGAACTACAATTGAGTAAGTTACGAGACGTGGAAGTGGGATGTGGTTTCTCGCGTTTATTTTTATTGCAATGGGGATTTTAGACACAGGATTCAATCCCTATACGTCACAGACGGAACGATTCCTGCGCTGTGAGCTGATCTAAGCCTTGTTGAGCGGTGGGACCTTTTTAATTGACTTTTGAAGAAGCTTCAGAAACTAATGGCTTGACATGCATGTTTGGGTTTAGTGGGCCTTCAACAATCCTACGTTTCTAACTTCTATTTTGCTGGAACAGAATATATAATATTTATTATAATTTTTCGATATAAAATAATAGTTTTTACCTGTTAGAGTGAGAGAGACGTGTAGAGTAGACTCTACCCCCTCGCAGGTTCTGGTGTTGGCGTCTACGTCCACCGACCACGGCTCAGTCGTTATTGCCTCCATTTTGCCACGCCCCCCTCCACGCTCCAAGTCCACCTACAGACATTTGATGAAATTTTACATTTTCATTCCTTATTCCTGGAAATACAGCTAGTTTCTTGTATTGCATTTAGAAATAACACATCCTTCTATAATATACCAAAATAAACACCAAGTGACATACTTATAAAACTGTTTACATGAAACAACTATAAAGATAATAGAAATGATATTATTTTGATATGCTTTTGAAGTGTGCTCTTTTACAACAATCATCACAACATAAAATATCTTCTTATATAAAGCTGTTTTCTGTTGGTGGCAATTCTCTTGTTTTGCATTTGTCTTTTTTACTCTTTGCACCAGGTAATCATATAACGAACTTTGACTCTGTTTCTGTACATACAGATTTATTTTGAGAATTATTTTATTGGTATCTTATTAATCATCAATATACAAAATTTCACTTGTGAAGTTGTTAAACAATTATGTAGTTATGAAAGAGATTTGCCATAAGTAGAGGTACGTGAAAATAAAATTTTGATTTGTAATATAATATAGCATTTTAACTTTTAAAACGAAACATTCTGTAGCATTTTGTAGCATATCGTGTTTTTCTTCAACTTTCAAAAATTATGTGGGTAAGCCACATTTCAATTGCATTGAAATTTAGCGACAAAAATTAATAATACAATACTATACTGACAGAAAAATAGCCAAGAAAAAATCTTGGTGGAGTACATAAATATTTTCAAAAATATGTTTTACTGGTAAGGCATCTTATTTTCACCTACCTCCAATAATAAGGTTTGTATTAAATCTAAACTCGTAATGGGTTGTTAGCTCGTAAAACTTATAAAGATAACGGGTTTTATTGAATTCCTTATTCCCATATTCGTCTACTTGACCTTTGAGACCCAGTTCCCTCCTTTGTTTCTCCGGCTGGAAAGAGAGAGATGCACCGACGACGATGGTTGCCTGGAGCAGACTGGTTGGAGCTCCGTCGTAGAGTGGCCCCAAACTATCACCACATTGACGCATGCAACCAACACCAACACTTGTCCACGCATCATTGTGCAGTGCGTACAAGACAATCTATTGTGATGTCAACTACTGGTTGTTATAAGGAGGCGAAGGAGAAATTGAGGGGCAATGAATCTTGCATCGGTGAGGGATGGAAGGAAAAGGCGTGTCAGAGAGTTGATGATATTTCATTGGTGGTTTATTATAAGAACAGCGTCTTGTTTTGAACTCTGTGATATGTGTAACGCCCCTTGTTTCAGTGAATCATATCAGCATCAGCCTGTGGGCTTCAGCAGTCCTGTTTTAACAGGATTTGCTGTTTTGTTGTGGAATTCTCTTGCAAATAAATGAAAATGGGAATCTGATTACAAAATGTCATTTTCAGTTGTAGTTCAAATCCCTCGCCTTTCGAAGTTTATTTCTATGTAATTTTTATGCATTATATTACCCTTTGAAATGTATACTTTTGTTATCTTTGGTTTGGTTAATATTTTTTGGTTTCTTCACAGCTTTACTTAACATATATACTTGCCATTTTAAATAGCATAAAAGTTAAAGGGGTATTCAGACAAGAGAGTAAAAGTATCATATAAAATGAAAAATAATTATACATAATGTGTAAAAAAAGTTTCCCACCTCCAGGAGAAAGATGGAAATTATTAACGAAATCGTATATTTTGGGGTAGTTGATCATGAATTATTTTTCTTATGGGAATTAGTAAGTACGTGGTAATAATAATATCATTGATCAAATAAATACTTTTTATATGTATAACGTGCTTGCTTCTATGTTTCACAATATCATACATTTCATTTCTTATTCATAGTTATCAGTTACAACACAATATCTTATTTTTCACAATCCATTTATTATACATTCGCATTTAAACTAATCAATATAAACTCTTTTTATCTGGCTTGGAAGTTAGTTGTATTCTCTTATGCCGTATAAAGTAATAACATTATCGTAGGAATCCCTGTTATAGAGTGTACACCACCTTTACCTGATGTGGCCTCTTCAGATGTCTAAGCTAGGGTGTTTGGATAGTTGAGAAGGAATGTCCGAGTGCTGATAGTAGGATTCAATCCCATCATTTGCCTGTACGACTTAGGAAAACATCGGATGAAATGTCAGTCTGGACTGCCGGTGGCCGGGATCGAACCGGCGGTATGTAGTGGGTATTACGTAGGTCAAGCATGGCAAGTAGGTAATGTCTACAACTCGCAAACAAACGGAGAGGTGGTCGTACAAGGGTAGTCATACATGGCTGCGCTGGGTCGGTGGACAAATATGCATTCGTCAGACCCTTTGTCGTTGGGCTCACCCGCTTGCCATCGTGTGAAACCGGTAGACTCCAACGTCGATCCTGAAAATAAATGTGTTGTGTTTTCAGTTTCTTTTTATAGAACTCAATTTTAATTGAGTTTCGTTATATTTATTTTTATTTGCCATGTTTGTGTTAGTTATGTAAACAAATAGTTGTCCTACATTAACTCAAAAACTATTTGACTATTCTTTTCACCTACATTTTTGTACAATTTATGGTCAAAATAATAATTATTGATTTGAAAAATGAATCGTAAAAATTTAGAAAGAGTGCTAATATATGTTTCTGACATAAACTTCAGCACAACAAACTTCGACGACTAAGTAACTAGACCACGTTCGATGAAGATTGAATTTCATCGAAAAAATAAAAATATTTATGTATAACATGACAAATAGTTGTTATACTTAATAAGTAAACAATAGCTTGTATTATTGAAAGAGACTTAATACTTTTTATTACGTTACATTGACCAATTCGTCGTGGTGAGTGTAGATTTACTATCGATCTGATGTTTAATGGCACAAAACGTCTAAGATATCAGTGTCCAGGTTTAACATTTGGATACTGAAATAAGTACGTTGGCAACGGAACAGTTGTAAACGTGGTCTCACCGAATATTGTGAAGTATTGTCCGTTAGTACCCTGCTCATACACCCCCACCCAGCTGAAGTCGTAATGGGCTGCGCCGGTTATGTTCTCCTTGGGGTATCTAGTAAACAACTGCTTTATCACGTTAGCCTCGTTCTCTGTGTTGATTATTACAAGATGGCCGCCCTCCTCTGCGCACACCTGCCGCGCACGAGCCCATACGACCCCTACAGGGTGGAACTTGTAGTAGCCCACCCCAGGGAACAGCTCATAGCCAGCGGGGATCTGCTTTCGTAGAGTTGTTGTTGAATTCAATCCTGAAACAAGACATGCAATTGGTAGGGTACGTAGATACGTCATCGGCTACAAGACATTGCCTCCAAACGGAATATCTCCCAGCCGGAACAACTCCCACGCGATATCGCGAACAACTCTCATTTGGAATATCAACCCACGTGGAACCAATTTCCAGTGTAGTTGGCTGCTGTTTGATAAGGCTCTGCATTCCAGGCTCGAATCCTGGCTTGGTCATTAAAGCCATGTGGCTGTTTTTCGTCTTCATTATCACCCACTCACCGTCTCGATTGGCCTCTTTGCCGAAATATGAGATGAGCGTTAAACCCTAATGTAATCATCATATTCATATCAACGGAACGTGAATTGAGCTGCACCTTTCGAGGCTCTAAACAATACTATAAAGAATATATTTGAAGACCAACATAAACCCTTATTCATAATCACCACTCATTAGAAACTAGAATAAGGCAAGGGGACATGAGATCAGCTGTCTGGGCTGCCGAGGCTCGTTTCCTGTCCCCTCTGTTATAATACACACCCCTGTTGTAACGTTGAACAGCAAATAAATAAATAATAATAATAATAGTTATAAGTGAAAAGGAAAGGCAGACCACAAGATACATGTAACAGATAACCCACGACATGCATTGTCAATGAACCAACTGTGAGAAGCAACACAAGAATGTAGCAAGCGTCTTGTACACAACTATTGTATGTGTTGCACGTGGTAACTACCTGCTATGGTAGCTAAGAAGCTAACTGTCTCCACTCCATCACAGGTCGTCGTGGTCTTACGCTCCATGTCTAGTGACCACGGAGTGGTCTCTTTGCTGTCCGTGGTACCCCCGTCGTGCTGCAGTCCAACCTACAAAACAAGACACAATTGGGCGTCACATTTTTTACAAGCCATCCCACTGTTCTCTTGCAATAGGGAATAGTCTTAAGTAACTTATTGTTGTACGGAGTTATACACTTTTTCTAGATAGAAAAACGTTTAATTTGTATGTAATTGATAAGAGTTTCAGTTATAACATTGACCTTCAAGCGGCACCCCACCTTTATTCTCTTGCAATAGGGAATAGTCTTGCTTTTAGTTACTTATTGTTGTACAGAGTTGGTCACTTTTTCTAGATAAAAAACGTTTTATTTTTTGTAGTTGATCAGATTTCAGTTCTAAAATTTACCTTTTAACGGTATCCTCATCATTCTGTCAATAATAATTTGTTAACTGGGGAATACACAAGATTTCATTTAGCATTTTGTCTAAATACCCATTTAAAACACAACGCACCGCTGCACCATAATGTTCTGAGAATATAACTTATGTAAACAAATCTTCTTTACCATCCTATTTCACTGACTTCACTGAAGCTATTATTGTAGAGCGTTTGGGTCGACGCGTTTGACACTTGAGCCGTGGAGGCTTGTCGACTCGAACTCTGTTCAACATTTTCTCGCTTTGCATGCGCAACGAACATGCAACAATGCAACACCCCTGATTACTTCCAGTGTTTTGCTCGACGACGGAATCTAACCTTGAAACCACGTTTACCTTTTTCACGTTTGGCAATTAAAATAATATCTGCAAAATTCGAATCGTATTTTGCAAAAAGTAATTTGTTTTGTGGGGCGTGACCGTCGTTGTATAGCGGCCCGCGTTAAGGCTATGTCAAAGATGTGACTGCCGTAAACACTTGGACGCGAACGACGCACGTAAAGCAACTAACGCGTCGCCCCCAACGCTCTAAAGTATGCTACGTTTACAGCTACGCGTTGCGAGCTCCAATCAGCGGCCGAGTTGAACGCAAAGAAGTTAATAGTTTCACGCAAACTCCGCCACTGATTGGAGCTCGCGCCTTCGCTTCGCTCGCAACGCGTAGCTGTAAATCGACTAGTAGAGTAACAGATCAGTGCAGCTTACCTGAGACACCCACTGCCCTGTAGGGTTTCTATGGTTGTTTAGTGAAAACTTCAAAGTAGTTGTTTTGGGGACGGTGCATTGCAGGTCGGACCTCGGCTGAGCCCAGACACTGCTGAGCACGCCGATGATCGTTACAGCCAATAAACGCATAGCACAGCCTTATACTATTGCGAAGTGTCACCGACAAATCAATAATAATAATAATAATAATAATAATAATAGAAGGAAAGAGTTTTTATATGGATGACCCATGAACGGAGTTCCAGATTATGTCGAGGGGATTATGAGGGGAAATAGGGGACACAGGAAATTATAAAGGAGACGCCCATGTTAGAAGTGGGGCGGGATGGTACATCGTCACTTTTAGACAATGCCTGTTAGAAACTACGGGAAACTGTGACAATTTAGCATTACAAAGGCGGGGACTTGAAAGCACACGACAACGGGCTTTTATTAGTTGCAGTAATTAGTGCACATAATGGTCAATGTAATTATTTTTATAGTACAGTAGTTTGGTTTGTTTTTGTTGTTATTGTTATTTATGATTTCGTTATTATTAATTGTTTGCATACCCTAGTTTTATTTAAGGTCCTCCTTCTTAAATCAGTTTTTATAACTGAATAGGATACGCATTAAATAAATAAATAAATGAATAAATAAATAAATAAACTGCTATGAAACAATTCACTTGATACAATCCATATCGCACCTGCCGAGCTGTCTGTACTTTCAAACGAATCTGCCCTTCTTCTGTTAACGATTACCTATATTGAAATGCCTTCAAATATTAGTTTTTGTACAGGTGTGCCATGGGTTTAATATAACAACCAATATAATACGCATTCAATCACCGCTTCCAACAGGAAATGGCAATATAAAAATCAAGATTATAATGTATAATTGTGGATTGGCCGATGATTCTAAGAAAATCACTAACAATTATTTACCAGGATCTTTGTTAGTGTTCTAATTAAATAACATTTCTAATTAGGATCCACTCAAGCGGGATGTGTGGACAATGTGAAATGTCGGACAAAGCGTTATTTTATTATCTATTATGTGTCTACTTAACAGGTTTCCTATTCAACTTAGCTGCGATTTCAGTCGAGGATGTGCTCGGCGCGGCGGAGCGTGGCGTGGCGCGGATTCTCCAGGTTCTTACCGTGTTCGTTGTTTTTGCCTCGACAACCATCAGTGAAATGCTTTGAAATGTTTTCCGTTAGCAACATTGAAATATCTACTCTATTCTTGATTGCATTATTATGGTATTATGTCACCAGTGTGTTACAATGTATTGCTGAGGGAAATATACCTAAAATATACTTTATTGTGGTAGGATCTTCCACTACAGGAATGTATTATGATTAATTATGGGTAAATGTGATTGTTGATAGAAACAAAATTTATTATGCACTGGAAATATTTTATATCAAAACAATATTGCAACATTTGTTTCGAAAGTAAGTTTATAATAATACATGTATTTGTTAAATGTCAATAAAAAACCTTCATCATCATCATCATCATCATCATCATCATCATCATCATCATCATCATCATCATCATCATCATCATCATCATCATCATCATCATCATCATCATCATCATCATCATCATCATCATCATCATCATCATCATCATCATCATCATCATCATCATCATCATCAATTCACTTTACACAATTAGTGTAGGTTGCAAAGTTGAAAACAATTCGTTTTGGAAGCAAGGAAGCAACAACTGCACCGGTCATAGCAATCAGAACGGTAAACATCAATGCGCCTTCATTATTTTGTTACTTTTGTGTTGTCACGTAACATAGGCGAGTATTGACTATGCTCGAAAGTAGTTGAGTATTGCTAATGCTCGCAAATAAAGGCCATATGCCATAGCACGTTAAGTAGTTAAGTATTGCTTATGCTCGCAAATAAATGCAACATGCCATAGCACGTTAAGTAGTTGAGTATTGCTTATGCTCGCAAATAAAGGCCACATGCCATAACACGTTAAGTAGTTTAGTATTGCTTATGCTCGCAAATAAAGGCCACATGCCAAAGCACGTTAAGTAGTTAAGTATTGCTTATGCTCGCAAATAAAGGCCATATGCCATAGCACGTTAAGTAGTTGAGTATTGCTTATGCTCGCAAATAAAGGCCATATGCCATAGCACGTTAAGTAGTTGAGTATTGCTTATGCTCGCAAATAAAGGCCACATGCCATAGCACGTTAAGTAGTTGAGTATTGCTTATGCTCGCAAATAAACGCCACCTTCCAGCTGCAAATATAATCAGCGAGCCCCCCAGTGTCTCTGTTCGCTAGGATGCAATATTCTCCTCCGCGTTGGGGTTCCCCGGGGTTCCAGCGCGCGAAACCCGTACTCGCCAAAGTATCACCTAGAACACATAAAACCACAAGTAAGCCAACTATACCATTACCATGAACAACTTACATTAAAAACAATATGTTCAACCTGATTTTGATTAATATTTCTTCGTTTGCGTTACATACTGCCGGTCCACAATCCGCATGATGGTATCTGATCTTTCAAAGTTAGCGGGATTGAATAGGCCTTATAGTCTCAATATCTAAACCGAACAAAATCATCGATATTAGATTTTGATTAATATTTCTTCGTTTGCGTTACATACTGCCGGTCCACAATCCGCATGATGGTATCTGATCTTTCAAAGTTAGCGGGATTGAATAGGCCTTATAGTCTCAATATCTAAACCGAACAAAATCATCGATATTAATTTTTATTCATTTCTCAAGAAATCGTTAAAAAAAGTAAGATCTCAGAACGACGTGGATTCGTATGAATTACACATTTATTGTATCAAAGTCAATATAAGGTAGTTATTTGGACACCATTTCTTAAATACAAATTTCGACGAAAGGGCACAAAAACAACAAAAATGAAAACCTGCCCAGGGCCAATTCATGTCCCTCTTCAGGACACTAAATATAGGTAATGTAGTGTTTGAAATAGTTGGGAAGGAATATCCGAGGACAGATAGTATGACAATCCCAGTATATGCCTGGTGACTGTGGAAAACCTCAAAAAACCTTCAGTGAGGATTGCTCGTAGCGTTTGCACAAGGGTACCTCCTGTGCACTAATCCATCTCTATCTGTAATATGAGTGTACATTTCAGTCCACCAAATATGCCAACAGACATCTATGAACGAACGAAATATATTACCTAAAACAGTGAAGTAATCTTCGCCTATTCTTTGTATTCCGACCCATACGTAGTTGTTATGGGAAGCTCCCACGATCGTTGGGTATCGGGCAAACAGTGTCTTGATGACGTTATCTTCTCTCTCCGAGTTGATGATGACGAGATGCGCACCTTCTTGTGCGCACACCTGACGAGCTGACGTCCAGTTGGCAACGTCGGTGTGGAACTTGTACATCCCAACCCTTGGGAAGTGTTCGTAACCTTCGGGCTGTGAACTGTCGGGCGGTGGGGCTGAAAACGTGGACACGATCGCGGAGTTAAAAGAGAGAAAATGAAGAAAAAAGGAAACATTGGTGATAGTAAGAACAATACAGAACAGATGAAAAAGAATCAAAATTTACAAAAATGTTATAATTATACATTTAAATGAAGTAACGTAATGAAGAAAAATATGTTTAACAAACATTAATGGTGTTTAAAAGCAGTACACACCGTTACTACACACATAAACGGACAAAAAGGGAGAAAGAAAAATAAAAGTAAATGTATACAGAGCAAAGCAAGGAGGGAAAAGAAAGTATTATGATCACACCTGTAAACACAAGAGCAATGTTGAGAACCGACTCGTCTGTTCCGACACACGCGACTCTGCTGTGTTCAACGTCCACAGTCGAGCCCCCCCAGTCAGATACTCCCCATTGCTGGAGCTCCACCTATAGGAGACAAAACCGTTATCGATCCATGCATGAGTAACTGCAGAAAATATTTTTTTTCTTTTTTTCTTTTTACAAAAATCGGATGTTTTTAATTGACATTTTTATTTTGTTGGCAATGAAATACATTATTTTGTACATACATATATGAGAAGTGTTGCAGTGTGCATTGGTAGCTCTCTACATAATTTTAGAAAATAGGTTACTGCAATTGAGGGTAGTATACACAAACACTAATAGCAGCAAATAGTATAATAGTAAGTACGGTGTTATTACTATTCACTGTCCCTTCTCAAATGTTTTGAAAACTAACCAGTCTTCAAAATATTGGGTATTATTTGTAATTGTTTGACAAGGAACAGGGAAAAGCCATAATTTAATACTAGTTAATATTATGCTAATTGAATAATTGGTGTTGTATACGATTTTAAATTTCAAATCGTAGTATTGCATATAACATTTAAAAAAAATCAATATCACAATCACCACGGCATTATATTACTAAACAAATCGTTTTTAGGAAAACGATTACATTTGCTTCTAACAGCAATGATAAATAACTTATAAAGTTGGCACCTATTCGCAAGTCAAAATACCTTAATTTCATGAAAACAAGTTTTAAAGTGTACCTTACTAAATTGTGGCCAAATATTACTGTGTTTATATACATTACCTTAGAAATCCAATAGCCTGTTTGGTTCAGGCGATTGTTAACAGAGACTCTTAATGGTGATGGTCGCTTGGCATCACATTTCAAGTCCTGTCCTTGTGATTGGCACGAAGAAGAAGCAAAAGTCAGTATTACGACTCCAAACACTGAACAAATAAACATTGTATATTCAGACGATCACTCTCTTCTTAGCTTATGTTGTGTCTATTTTATACCACCCGGCCTGTTGTCGTCTTGCAGCGTTCACGTAATGAGGGGATTGAGGAGAAAATGGGCGATGACGTTGATAACGACTGATTGACCAATAGGAGTGCAAAGGGAGAGAAGGATGCTGAGTGTGATCGTGTGGAAAAAGTAACAAGAAATTGCTCTGCATCAGTGTTTCTCAAACTATTGACATCTGAGTACCACTAAGAAGGTCGACTTGTCGTGCACCACCCATGGGTCTTAAGACATATCGCGACTTACACGTGCACTACCCATGGGTCTTAAGACATATCGTGACTTACACGTGCACTACCCATGGGTCTTAAGACATATCGCGACTTACACGTGCACTACCCATGGGTATTAAGACATATCGCGACTTACACGTGCACTACCCATGGGTCTTAAGACATTTCGCGACTTACACGTGCACTACCCATAGGTCTTAAGACATATCGCGACTTACACGTGCAACACCCATGGATCTGAAGACATATCGCGACTTACACGTACATCACCCATGGACCTTAAGGAATTTCGCGAAGTGCGATGGATATTAAATAAATATCAAATCTAAGATATGCAGCAAGTAATTTTTATTCAAATACGATATAATATATATAACATTTATTTATTTCAATATCGCTTTATTCAGTAGGAATTAAGATGCAACTTATCTTTGAGGAGTCCAATTAAGATATTATGCCATAGTGATGTTTCTAGTTTCATTGAATAGTGTTATTTACGTTTTGGTTTGTTTTGTTTTTGTGAAATCAAAATAATGCGGCACAACTTAAAATAAAGTTTTAAATAATTGTGATATACCTGTAATATACATAGAAAAATAATTATTATCTCTAAATTATCCCCAAGAAAATTCTTTCGACGAATTGTTCTAAAAATAAGTTCTATTCCCTTTTCAATGATTTGTCAAGAAACAAATGCTCCCAAATATAAAGGTTGTGGATCGACGTGAACTCGCCTTGAAGAGAATGTCAGTTGATCATTATACATAAATAATTCGTCTTTAGCGTATACATAACAACCATTTCCGTCATAATTGTTTAGAAAAGTGCATACAATACATTAGTGAAAAATCACAAATATAAGGCAAATGTTATGTTGGATAGCTATAACTCGTGCTCACAGATATAGGCAACTTTCCAGTCACATATAACTTGAGCCATTCCACCGTTACGGTGAACGAGTCCACATTCGTTGACCGCTTTGGTCGGATGTCCGGCTGCCCAGGTTAAGAATCCAGTAGTATTCAACGCTTCTCCTGAAACATTTCATTATTCTTGGTTAGTTTCGTGGGCTGAAATAGCCTTTATCAATAGTAAGATCAATTTTACCCGTTTTTTGCCCAGGGACAATTAATTTCCCTCTTCAGGTTACTAGCTAGGTATTGAGGTGTTTGGAATATAGTTGGGAAGAAATGTCCGAGGACTGTTAGTATGACAATCCCAGCATTTGCCTTGTGACTGAGAGAAAACCAGGTAAAAAACCTTCAGTCAGGATTGCCGGTACCAGGTATCGAATCGGAGACCTCTTGAATCAGAGAGTCGTGTGTTACGCACTGAACCTTTAATATTGGTCATTGATATATCATCCAATACACAAGACAATCGTAGGCCTACTAGGTTACACCAATAAATACTCATCATGTAAGAGAGGTGTTATAACTGCACATACAGTACAAAAAATTAACGCCGGACCAACGTTTTGGAAGATTGCAAAATTCGTTTGATTTTACTATTCAAAAAAATATATTACATCTTTAAAACATTAATTTATGCAATACTTTGAGAGAGTGAAAAAACGCTCAAATAAAATATTAGACTTAATTAATAGTACATAGTTGAGTCCGTCCGAAATAAACTAACAATTATTTTAAGTTACAAGATATGATAATAACAGTAATAGAAATAATATAATAATGTTAATTTACCGAAAATAGTGAGGAAATCTTCTCCCTTCTTCTCCATGCCGATCCACGCCCAATCTCCACTGCTTGCCCCTGGGATGGTCGGGAATCGGGCGAACAACGTCTTCATAACCTGGTCTTCCTGCTCAGAGTTGATGACGGCGAGGTGACCTCCCTCATCTGCGCACACCTGACGCGCAAGGGCCCACGTAGTCACTGTGCTGTGGAACTTGTAGTACCCTAGGCCGGGGAAGAGTTCGTAGCCAGGGCTTGCTGGTGGGAGCGGGGCTAAACAGACATGTTGCTTTCGTCAGGTCACACACATATACTCACTTTTATTGTTAGTGATGGGTATTTTTTTGTATGTATTATTTTATCTGGAAAAATTGTAAAAAAAATGTTTCGAGATTAAATAATAATTTTTACCTGTTAGAGTGAGAGAGACGTGTAGAGCGGACCCTACCCCCTCGCAGGTTCTGGTGTTGGCGTCTACGTCCACCGACCACGGCTCAGTCGCCATTGCCTCCATTTTGCTACGCCTCCCTCCACGCTCCAAGTCCACCTGCAGACATTTGATGAAATTTTACATTTTCATTCCTTATTTCTGAAAATGCAGCTAGTTTTTTGTTTTGCATTTAGAAATAACACATCCTTCTATAATATCCCGAAATAAACACCAAGTGACATACTCATAAAACTGTTTACATGAAACAACTATAAAGATAATAGAAATGATATTATTTTGATATGCTTTTGAAGTGTGCTCTTTTACAACAATCATCACAACATTAAATGTCTTCTTACTGTTTTCAGTTGGTGGCAATTCTCTTGTTTTGCATTTTTCTTATTTACTGTTTGCACCAGGTAATCATATAACGAACTTTGAGTCGGTTTTAGTACATACAGATTTATTTTGAGAATTATTTTCTGATATCTGATTACTCATCAATATAAAAAATTTCACTTATGAAGTTGTTAAACAATGACGTAGTTATGAAAGAGATTTACTATTAGTAGAGGTATGTGAAAATAGCATTTTGATTTGTTATATAATATAGCAATTTAACTTTTAATATAATAAAAAACCTAGTAGTTGGACTAAACACTGTTCCTTGTCAAGATCAAACAATTAAAACCGCAATATTTCGAGCCCTAATCAGAGCTTATCAACGGGCGAAAACAAACTACTCGTAACCTGACAGCTGACACAGACACACAGCTCTCAGGTTACGAGTAGTTTGTTTTCGCCCGTTGAAGAGCTCTGATTAGGGCTCCAAATATTGCGGTTTTAATTGTTTGATCTTGACAAGGAACAGTGTATAGTCCAACTACTAGGTTTTATATAACGTTTTTATCTGTTCTACTATATGTTTCCATCTTTTAATTGACTTTTAATATGAAACATTCTGGAGCATTTTGTAGCATGTGTTTTTTTTCAACTTTCAAAAATTTATGTGGGTAAGCCTGAAAAATTGCATTTAAATTTAGCGACAAAAATTAATAATTCAATGCTATACTGACAGAAAAATAGCCAAGAAAAAATCTTGGTAGAGTGCATAAATATTTTCAAAATTATGTTTTGCTTGTATAGCATCTTATCACCCTACCTCCAACAATAAGGTTTGTATTATATGTAAACTCGTAATGGTTTGTTTTCTCGTTAAACGTATATAGATACAAAGGTGTTAATGAATTCCTATTCGCATATTTGTCTACTTGACCTTAGAGACCCAGTTCCCTCCTTTGTTTCTCCGGCTGGAAAGAGAGAGATGCACAGACGACGATGGTTGCCTGGAGCAGACTGGTTGGAGCTCCGTCGTAGAGTGGCCCCAAACCATCACCACACTGACGCATGCAACCAACACCAACACTTGTCCACGCATCATTGTGCAGTGCGTATACAAGACAATCTATTGTGATGTCAACTACTTCTTGTTATAGTGGATTCAGGGGGCGAAGGAGAAATTGAGGGGCAATGAATCTAGCATCGGTGAGGGATGGAAGGAAAAGGCGTGTCAGAGTGTTGTTGATATTTCATTGGTGGTTTACTATAAGAACAGTGTCTTGCTTTAAACTCTGCAAAATGTGTCACGCCCCTTGTTCCTGTGACTCATATCAGCATCAGCCTGTGGGTTTCAACAGTCCTGTTTTCACAGTATTTGCTGTTTTGTTTTGGAATTCTCTTGCAAATAAATGAAAATGGGAATCTGATTATAAAATGTCATTTTCAGTTGTTGTTCATTTCCCTCGCCTTTTTAAGTTTTTTTCTATGTCATTTTTATGCGTTATATTACCCTTTGAAATGTATACTTTTGTTATTTTTGGTTTATATAATAATAATTTGGTTTCTTCACAGCTTTACTTAACTTATGTACTTGCCATTTTAAATTCCATTTAAGTTAAAGGGGTATTCAGACAAGAGAGTAAAAGTATCATATGAAATGAAAAATAATTCTACATAACGTGTAAAAAGTTTCCCACCTCAAAGTGAAAGACGGAAAATATTAACGAATTCGTATATTTTGGGCTAGTTGATCAAGAATTATTTTTCTAATGGGAATTAGTAAGAACGTGGTAATAATAATATCATTGAACAAATAAATACTTTTTATATGTATAACGTGCTTGCTTCTATGTTTCACAATATCATACATTTCATTTCTTATTCATAGTTATCAGTTACAACACAATATCTTATTTTTCACAATCCATTTATTATACATTCGCATTTTAACTTATCAATATTAACTCTTTTTATCTGGCTTGGAAGTTAGTTGTATTTTCTTATGCCGTATAAAGTAATAACATTATCGTGGGAATCCCTGTTATAGAGTGCACACCAGCTGATGTGTGCCTCTTCAGGTGTCTAAGCTAAGGTGTTTGGATAGTTGGGAAGGAATGTCCGAGTACTTTTCGTAGGACTCAATCCCATCATTCGCCTGTACGACTGAGGAAAAGATCGAAAAAAAAACGTCAGTGAGGACTGCTGGTGGTCGGAATCGAACCGGTGGTATGTAGTGGGTATTACGTAGGCAAAGCATGGCAAGTAGGTAATGTCTACAACTCGCAAACAAACGGAGAGTGGTTTGTACACCCTAAGTCATACATTGCTACGGTGGCTCGGTGGACAAATATGCATTCGTCAGACCCTTTGTCATTGTTCTCTCCCGCTTGCCATCGTGTGAAACCGGTAGACTCCAACGTCGATCCTGAAAATAAATGTGTTGTGTTTTCAATTTTGTTTTTATAGAATTCAATTTTAATTGAGTTTCGTTATATTAATTTTTATTTGCCCATGTTTGTGTTAGTTATGTAAACAAATGGTTTTCCTACAATTACTCAAAAACTATTTGAATATTCTTTTCACCTACATTTTTGTACAATTTATGGTTAAAATAATAATTATTGTTTGTTTTAAAAATGAATCGTAAAAATTTAGAAAGAGTGCTAATATATGTTTATGATATAAACTTCAGACAATAAACTTCGAAAACTATCTAACCAGACAATTCGTACGATGGAAAATGATTTTCGTCGAGACAATGTAAATATTTATGTGTAACATGAAAAATAATAGTTGTTTTACTAAACTAGTAAACAATAGCTTGTATTATTGTTAGAGATCCAATACTTTACATTACGTTCAATTGTTCAATTCGTCGTGGTGAGTGTAGATTTACCGTCGATCTGATGTTTAATGGCACACAACGTCTAAGATATCAGTGTCCAAGTCTAACATTTGCATACTGAAATAAATACGTTGGCAACGGAACAGTTGTAAACGTGGTCTCACCGAATATTGTGAAGTATTGTCCGTTGGTACCCTGCTCATACACCCCCACCCAACTGAAGTCGTAATGGGATGCGCCGGTTATGTTTTCCTTGGGGTATCTAGTAAACAACTGCTTTATCACGTTGGCCTCGTTCTCTGTGTTGATTATTACAAGATGGCCGCCCTCCTCTGCGCACACCTGCCGCGCACGAGCCCAGACGACCCCTACAGGGTGGAACTTGTAGTAGCCCACCCCAGGGAACAGCTCATAGCCAGACGGGATCTGCTTTTGTAGAGTTGTTGTTGAATTCAATGCTGAAACAAGACATGCAATCGGTAGGGTACGTAGATACGTCATCGGCTACAAGGCAATGCCTCCAAACGGAATATCTCCCAGCCGGAACAACTCCCACACGATATCGCGAACAACTCTCATTTGGAATATCTCCCAAGTGGAATAAATTTTCAGTGTAGTTGGCCGTGGTTTGATACGGCTGTGCTTTCCAGGTTCGAATCCTAGCTTGGTCATTAAAGCCATGTGGCTGTTTTTCGTCTTCATTATCACCCACTCACCGTCTCGATTGGCATCTTTGCCAAAATATGAGATGAGACGTTAAGCCCAAATGTGACCATCATATTCATACCAACGGAACGACACTTGAGCTGCACCATTCGAGGCTGTAAGGAATACTAAAAAGAATATAATTGAAGACCAACATAAACCATTATTCATAATCACCTCTCATAGAAACTAGAATAAGTCAAGGGGACAAGACCTCAGCTGTCTGGGCCACCGAGGCTCGTTTCCTGCCCCTCTGTAATAATACACACCCCTGTTGTAACGTTGAACAGTAAATAAATAAATAATAATAATAGTTATAAGTGATAAGGAAAGGCAGACCACAAGATACATGTATTGTAACAGATAACCCACGACATGCATTGTCAATGAACCGACTGGGAGAAGCAACACAACAATGGAGCAAGCGTCTTGTACACAACTATTGTATGTTGCACGTGGTAACTACCTGCTATGGTAGCTAAGATGCTAACAGTCTCCACTCCCTCACAGGTCGTCGTGGTGTTACGCTCCATGTCTAGCGACCACGGAGCGTGCTCGTTGCTGTCCGTGGTACCCCCGTCGTGCTGCAGTCCAACCTACAAACAAGACACAATTGTGCGTCACATTTTTACAAGCCATCCCACTATTCGCTTGCAATAGGGAATAGTCTTAAGTTACTTATTGTTGTACGGAGTTGGACACTTTTTCTAGATAGAAAAACGTTTAATTTGTATGTAATTGATAAAATTTCAGTTATAACATTTACCTTTAAGCGGCACCCCATCCTTTATTCTCTTGCAATAGGGAATAGTCTTGCTTTTAGTTACTTATTGTTGTACAGAGTTAGACACTTTTTCTAGATAGAAAAACGTTTTATTTTTATGTAGTTGATCAGATTTCAGTTCTAAAATTTATCTTTTAACGGTTTCTTTATCATTCTGTCAATAATAATTTGTTTACTTGGGAATACACAAGATTTCATTTAGCATTTTGTCTGAATACCCATTTAAAACACAACGCACCGCTGCACCATAATGTTCTGAGAATATAACTTTTGTAAACAAATCTTCTTTACCAACCTATTCCACTGAGTTCACTGAAGCTTTTATTGTAGAGCGTTTGGGTCGACGCGTTTGGCACTTGAGCCGTGGAGGCTTGTCGACTCGAACTCTGTTCAACATTTTCTCGCTTTGCATGCGCAACGAACATGCAACAATGCAACACCCCTGATTACTTCCAGTGTTTTGCTCCACGACCGAATCTAACCTTCAAACCACGTTTTCCTTTTTTTACGTTTAGAAATTAAAATAATATCTGCAAATATCGAATCGTATTTTGAAAAAAGTATTCTGTTTTGTGGGGCGTGACCGTCGTTGTATCACACTCGCGTTAGCCTATGTCAAAGATGTGACTGCCGTTAACACTTGGGACGCGAACGACGCACGTAAAGCAGCTAACGCGTCGCACCCAACCAAGGCCGTCTAGATATATCGCTTCGCTCTCCACCCAACGCTCTAAAGTATGCTACGTTTACAGCTATGCGATGCGAGCGAAGCGAGGGCGCGAGCTCTAATCAGCGGCCGAGTTGAACGCAAAGAAGTTAATAGTTTCATGCAAACTCGGCCACTGATTGGAGCTCGCGCCTTCGCTTCGCTAGCAACGCGTAGCTGTTAATCGACTAGTAGAGTAACAGATCAGTACAGCTTACCTGAGACACCCACTGCCCTGTAGGGTTTCTATGGCTGTTTAGTGAAAACTTCAAAGTAGTTGTTTTGGGGACGGTGCATTGCAGATCGGACCTCGGCTGGGCCCAAACACTGCTGAGCACGCCGATGATCGTTACAGCCAATAAACGCATAGCACAGCCTTATACTATTGCGAGGTGTCACCGACAAATCAATAATAATAATAATAATAATAGGAGGAAAGAGTTTTTATAAGACCCATGAACGGAGTTCTAGAATGTTATCGAGGGGATAATGAGGGGAAATAGGGGACACAGGAAATTATAAAGTAGACGCCCATGCTAGAAGGGGGGCGGGAAGGTACATCGTCACTTTTAGACAATGCCTGTTAGAAACTACGGGAAACTGTGACAATTTAGCATTACAAAGGCGGGGACTTGAAAGCACACGACAAGGGGCTTTAATTAGTTTCAGTTATTAGCGCACATAATGGTCAATGTAATTATTTTTATAGTACAGTAGTTTGGTTTGTTTTTGTTGTTATTGTTATTTATGATTTCGTTATTATTAATTGTTTGCATACCCTAGTTTTATTTAAGGTCCTCCTTTTTAAATCAGTTTTTATAACTGAATAGGATACTTATTAAATAAATAAATGAATAAATAAATAAACTGCTATGGAACAATTCACTTGATACAATCCATATCGCACCTGCCGAGCTGTCTGTACTTTCATACGAATCTGCCCTTTTTCTGTTTACGATTACCTATATTGAAATACTTTCAAATATTAGTTTTTGTACAGGTGTGACATGGGTTTAATATGACAACCAATATAACACGCATTTAATCACCTCTTCCAACAGGAAATGCCAATTTAATAATCAAGATTGTAATGCATATTTGTGGATTGCTCGATGATTCTAAGGTTATCACTAACATTGATTTACCAGGATCTTTATTAGTGTTCCAATTAAAATAACATTGTTAATTAGGATCCACTCAAGCGGGATGTGTGAACAATGCGAAATGCCGGACGCAGCGTTATTTTATTATCTATTGTGTCTTCAATTTACAGGTTTCCTATTCAACTTTATCATTATACTAGCACACATTGTTGCTAGGGATTTTTTTTTTTTATGCAATAGGATGTTGGTAGCAAGCATTGATTCTAGTGTGCTAGGGATGGACTATGAATATGGGTCTGAGGCAAAGAAAACAAGGCAACAGAACGAATTCTATTAAAGTAGAATGGAGACGATCGCTGCACCCGATTAAATATTGTTTAGATTTCAATCAATTATATTTAACGTTATTGATATCATACATTTAATCTTCCCAAGGTTATAATATAACGTGTTTATAAAGCCTTCCACAACAGCCAATTGAAGTGTATTAGCGTTTTGCATCAACCTTGAACTGTTTTATATTATATTTCCTGTTCAGTATTTCATGTTATTCTATTGCTTATCTCTTAAATTTCTAAGTCTTAAATTCTATTGGTACGAGATTTTATCCACGCGGACAATATAATATAATATAGTGACGAAGTAAGTACAAATAAAAGCTTTCACACATAAAGCCTGAGCTGCCTAAGCCATATTCGGTGAGCTTTCTGTCAAGCAGTTACACCGGAGATAGCCAGCACAGCCAGTCAACAAGTTGTTTATCATGACGTTGACGCAGTTACTTGTTGCATCCTGCGTGATCTTGACATTTGTGAGTTCACTTGTGTTTGTTACGAGGCCCAGTATCACCAGAAGCTGATAATAGGGGCTTATAATAATAGGTGGATTTAAAGCTTGTGATTGGTGGTTGCCATGATGAAAACAAGTTATTTAGCTACTAGCTTTCTTATTATAGCTGCTCGTAATCCTGGGCATTAACGTAATTAACAATATTTTTATAATTAATCTTATCACAATTTTTGAATTTATATTATATTTTATTTTAACATTGTCGTAGGCTTTCGGGGGCGAGTTAATAATTATTCAACTTGACCTTCGGGTATAGCCGCGTTGATTACTTAAATCTTTGTTGATAAAAGGTTGACGTTGGTGTTTAGTCTCAAGTCTTCAATTTAGCTCTGACGTGGGTAGGGCAACATACTCAAAAGTTCATACCTATATGTAGTAGTCCAACCTGCATGGTGGGAACTGAGAAGAAGTACAAGGGCTGACTAATAAAAAGATGGCTGAATTGGACTAACAGTGTACTAAGCTATCAGGTTATGATTATTAACATCCGTTTAGCCGGGCGTTATAAGACCGGTCCTAACACAACTTGTATCAACCATCGAGGCGTCTATATTCTTGGAATGCAACAGGGGTTAAATTTGAAATGTTTTTAGATGCACAAATTCAAAATGATAGCAGGTTTTAGAGGCAAATGGTAATTACTAATTATCTATAACTGGCAACAGTTTTAAATACATGATTTTATACGGTGTGCTTTAATATTATTGTGCAAGTAATTAATCCCTGTGCGTTGTTTCTACTTGTTAATATTACGAGGATATACCATATAACACGTTATTAATTATTTCTATGTTCCAAATTAAGAGTTTCCAGTAATATTGAACACGACACATATTTGTGGAGCATCCGTAACATTATTACATTGTCTGCTTTATCAGTTGCCAGGTTCGTGTGGATTTGGAAACGGACAATATGTGAACAAAGGAACCGGATTGTCCCCAAAAGATGCTTACCAGGTATCTTTCACTTATTATTCTCAAAATGTTATCAATATGGTAATATTTTTATATACTTTGTTTGGCTTTTCTCGTTAATTACTGCTGTGTTTTTATGATTTATGGTACTGAACCGTATTTTTTGTTATATGTAATAATATACTTGATTGAATTTGCTTCTATGTTGCACAATTTCGTACATTTTCTTGCTTAATTGTAAAGTTATCACTTATCAGAACAACACAGTACCTTTATTTCAAACTGAGATACTTCTTTTCACAATTTGCATTTACAGCTTAAAGCCTCAATCACAATTGTTGATATCGGCATTGTGATCGCAATTCGGAAATCGTGAAACACTTAACTTACATGTTTCTTACGGCGCTGTTCCCAATAAAATCGTGACGTCGTAATGATTTGGCATGAGAAAATATACGATTGCAATCCCGATTCCGATTACGATTACAATCTAATGACCCTTGGTAATCGTTGATGCTATTTTGAGTTGCAAACACTCATGAATAGTTGTTTGATTGTGACTGAATTTCATTTTATAAAATAATTCGTGTTTTAACGCAGGTTTTTATTGTTTTAAAACTAAAATTAATAACCAAGTGATTGTTGATTGTGTCAGTATAGTGAAGAAGTGGTCTGTTCTTTGATTACCATTCCTTGGTCGCATTGCATACTATAATAATGTTATTGGTCTTCCTTAGTTTAACATCATTTTTCTGAATTATGATATTGTCGGTCAACAAGCGCCATATAAATATATAATCAAAACGTCTGTAGAGAGAAGACATACTTTATACGCAAACCGCTAGATAAACAAGATATAGGTAGATAATTCAACATTATTGAAAGATTAGCATACATTTTATTTTCCAGTTTATTACTACAGTATTGTTTGGCTGCCCCCCACCCCCCTCGACATCAGCAGACCTTATGATCAACTGCACGATTCTAGTGAAGAAGGTCGTTAAGATTCTGGACTGCGCGAAGAAGATACCGAAGACGGGTAAAGCGACATTCAAGTGTAAGCCTGGATTCGTCCCAGCGGAGAAACACAAGTTCGCGACATGTCTAAACGGTCGAAAGTGGTCCAAACCAGTGGTCAACTGTAAACCAGCAAGTAAGTGATCGTATGAGATATTTGCTTTGCAGACCATTTTGGTTAATAACTTTGTTTGAGGTCAATTTATAAGCTTTTGTTTTGTCTCTATGAGTTATGAGTGAGGACTTCGTATGAAAACCATACAATATACAATACATGTAACAATATCTTCTGATTTTAGTTACTACCCAAACGACAACGGAGACTACAACTCCGTTATCGAGCGAGTCGACCGAAGCGTCAACGGACGCTTCGACCGATGTGACTTCTGGGTATGACGAATTTTCATCCAACCCATCCCTGAATGGGGGAACAGCCACAAGCACCGCCGTGTACAATAACAGTACAACAATGGCCGGAGCCAATGCGACAAGTGATGGCTCAATGACTTCTGGAACAACCACGGTTGCTGGGGCCACGATGGTTGCTGGGGAAACGACGGTTGCTGGGGCCACTACGGTTGCTGGGGCCACGACAGTTGCTGGGGCTACGACGGTTGCTGGGGCCATTACAGTTGCTGGGGCCACAACGGTTGCTGGGGCTACGACGGTTGCTGGGGCCATTACAGTTGCTGGGGCTAGTAATGTTTCTGGGGACACCACTGTTGCTGGGGCCGCGACGGTTGCTGGGGCTACGACGGTTGCTGGGGCCATTACAGTTGCTGGGGCCACAACGGTTGCTGGGGCTAGTAATGTTTCTGGGGACACCACTGTTGCTGGGGCTACGACGGTTGCTGGAGCCACTACAACTGCTGCAACCACTACAACTGCTGCAACCACTACAACTGCTGCAGCCACTACAACTGCTGCAGCCACTACAACTGCTGCAACCACTACAACTGCTGCAGCCACTACAACTGCTGCTACTACAACTGCTGCAGCCACTACAACTGCTGCAGCCACTACAACTGCTGCAACCACTACAACTGCTGCAACCACTACAACTGCTGCAACCACTACAACTGCTGCAACCACTACAACTGCTGCAACCACTACAACTGCTGCAACCACTACAACTGCTGCAGCCACTACAACTGCTGCAACCACTACAGCTGCTGCAGCCACTACAACTGCTGCTACTACAACTGCTGCAGCCACTACAACTGCTGCTACTACAACTGCTGCAGCCACTACAACTGCTGCAGCCACTACAACTGCTGCAACCACTACAACTGCTGCAACCACTACAACTGCTGCAGCCACTACAACTGCTGCTACTACAACTGCTGCAACCACTACAACTGCAGCCACTACAACTGCTGCAACCACTACAACTGCTGCAGCCACTACAACTGCTGCTACTACAACTGCTGCAGCCACTACAACTGCTGCAGCCACTACAACTGCTGCAACCACTACAACTGCTGCAACCACTACAACTGCTGCAACCACTACAACTGCTGCAACCACTACAACTGCTGCAACCACTACAACTGCTGCAACCACTACAACTGCTGCAGCCACTACAACTGCTGCAACCACTACAGCTGCTGCAGCCACTACAACTGCTGCAGCCACTACAACTGCTGCAGCCACTACAACTGCTGCAGCCACAACTACACCTGGTCTTAGTAAGTCTAACAATGAAATGCTCTATTAAAATTTAAGACCATTTGATTTTCTTTAGCTAATGAGACAATCGTATTTGATTAAAGGACATGTAATTGATTCTTGCAATTGTCCCTAGCACAAATAACGCCAATATTATACTAATTGTTTTAATACATATAATCATTTTAATATATAAATATATATGTAGAAATAGTACGAAAACATTTCTAAGGGTAAACCCAATCCAACGTGTATTTTAAAATAAATGTCAACGTTTCGATTTCGTGTAGGGTCGTCCTTTTCAAGACATACAAAAACAAATAAAAACCACAACAACCAAAAACACCTAAACATACCAAATCAAAATCACTGTCACAGCGAAACTTCACCCAGTGATGTTTCGCTAGATTTTCATATGTCCAAACTAACGAAGACGTTCTCACTCCAATCTTACTTTCACGTTTTCAACACCTAATCATTCTCTTCTCTTTCTTTGATCACACAACTTACTTATAATCCTGTCATTCTTTGTCACGCCCAGGGTGCTTCTCAAGAAATTCATTTCTGCTGCCACTATTCGATTTTTCGCTTTGAATCCCATGGTCCATGTCACTGTTGGTAGAAAGTATAGTTTATATATTAGGAGTTTGTATTGCCTTGGGATTGGGATTGGGGCCGCTCCCAAGGCAATCATTATATAACAATAATAATAATAGTAATAATAATAATAATAAAATTAATAATAATAATAATAATAATAATAATAATAATAATAATAATAATAATAATAATAATAATAATAATAATAATAATAATAATAATAATAATAATAATAATAATAATCGAACTCAAGGACATATACAAGCTGAGGTGCGTTGAGATAGTTCCTGTCGTCGTCTCCGTCAACGGTCTGGTCACCAATGAGTGGTCTGCTACGAAAGAGAAGCTCCACCTGAAGGACAAGCACGTGCGTGTCATGCAGAAGGCTGCAATCCTCGGCACAACTAATATCGTGCGGAAGGTCCTCAGCCTATGAGCTCCTTCTTCACCATCATCTTTCGGTCGCCACGCTAGGGTTACTCTCGCATCATTTTGGCTCAAGAGGAGCCCGATGGTGCAAATGAGAGAAGCGAAGGAAGGAATACAACAATAATTATTATTATTAATTTTCTATTCTTGCCATCACAAAAAAAAAATGTGATAATAGTAATAATAATAATTATCATTATTGTTATTATTATGTTTCACTTTGAAAGCACATGCGTTTACTTGCTTGACGTAACCCAAGCACATGTTCTGCCTGTTTGCAGATGGCTATACTAACGCTCACGGTACAGGGTTGTACAAGATCCTGGCTACTACAATGACCCGTACCAACGCTGAGGCTGCTTGCGTCGTTGACGGGGGACACCTGTTGCTCGTAGAATCTGATGCTGAGGCGGTGGCAATAAACACATGGCTGGGCAGCACTAGCAATCAGTGTATGTACGTGGCCGCCACTATAACCAACTCAGGCGGGGTACTTACTATGACAAGTGCTTTCGGTAAGTAACAACAGTTTGCGGCAGCAAAGCGTTGTTTTCGGTTCGTTTCTTTAACAATTTTTTTTTTTTTTAATTTTAAAATTTTAATTTAATTTTAATGTAAATTTTGAGGTAGAGATAGATAGCCCAGATAGATAGCGTAGATATTACCAGCTGGTCTATAGATAACGAGAACAACATACACCAAATTGATTCTGTTCGATTAAATTTGATAATTGTAATGTATTATCGGATTTTATCTGAACGGTATAGGCCTATGCATTTTGCACATATTTTGTTTCGTTATTTGTAGATCCTGTTAATATGTAGCTGGGCTATCTAAATAAATAAAATAAATAAAATAAATTCACATTTAGAGTCTACCCACTCAGTAATTAAACTGATTTGCTTATGTGTTTATTTGTAATATCTGATTTTTAGTAAAATAATCTTATTTGTAGACGGAAACAAAATGCAGTAACATGTTTTAGGTGCGCCGTATAGCCTTCCCGCAGGTGGGTCTATTTGGGCCATGAAGCAACCATCCAAGGCAGCAAACGAAATATATTTAATGTACACACCGAAGTGGAAAGAGTACTACGATGATCCTGGTACAGCACCTTACGTAGTTGTTTGCGAGCGCAGTCTTTAACACTCAAGCAACAAGTATGTCGTGCATCTTCTGGACCGATGAAGATTGGCACTAATATAAAGGGTCAGTATTAAGGTTTGTTGAGTTTTTATCACATTGTAGTTGAAACACAATAAAATATTCCAACATAAACGTAAGCATTGACTACGGTTTTTAAGAAGTGTCTCTTTTTCTACCTCACCTCCAACTGTGATTGTTTTCATCCAAATCTTAATTTGAATACCATAATGACACAACTGACGTTGAACAGATCTTTACAATAATTCGTGTACAATTCATGCAATTCGAACATGAAATGCTCTTCCAAATGCTAATGGCATTTCTATGAATCAATTTAAAGAAATTTAAAAATGATAACCTGTAAATTCTCTACTCACTATTGCATTTGTCTGATAATCTGCTGAGTAGTTTTTCATGGTTGACAACAAGAAACAATGTAAACATTTTAATTTCAATGGATGTTTTATCTGAATTTTTTTAAATATCATATCTCTCTCTCTCTCTCTCTCTCTCTCTCTCTCTCTCTCTCTCTCTCTCTCTTTCTCTCTCTTTCGTTATCTATGATGTTTTGTTTGTCTAAACTTGTGAAGCTGTGTAGGTTGGATGTAAGAGGCCTAACTGGCCCTAATCACGCCTAGCAATAAAGACAATTATTTATCAATCTCTCTCTTTCTCTCCTTTCTCCTCTCGCACTTCCTCCACTATAAACAAGTTTCTGATTAACTGCACGATTCTGCTAAAGAAGTTCGTTAGCTGATGCTCTGGACTGCGCGAAGAAAGTCCCAAAGACCGACGGAGTGACATTTGAGTGTATAAATAAGCCCCATAGCTTTGTCCCGACGGAAACGCACGTGTACTCGTCATGCAAACTGGTCAAAACTGGCCCAGATAGTGACCAACTGTAAAGCACGTAAGTATGGTAAAATAATAGGCGTATGATTATTTACAATTAATAAACTTTCAAAGACTGAATGTAGATCCAAGACTTGATTATACGATATTATGAGGTTATAGAGAGAACTAACTATTTAAAATTCAAGAAAAGACCCAAGAAGAAAGAAGAAGAGGAAAGATTCAAGAAGAAGAGATTAGCTGCTAATAAACTGTTTCATATGATCAAAGGACTGATAAACGAACAAAAATTCACAAAAGAAAGTACATTGAGAACGTATTTGAAATGTAACCGTGGTTTACTAAGGGCCTAAGAGAGAACGAGACAAAATCAATAAGAAGATGTGTAAAATTGTAGAAACTTGTGCAGACAGAAAAAAAGTGGGGGAATAGTCAATGGACTCACACCAAAGATTAGTAAGAAATAAAAATAACCTACTATAATATCTTAATTATTTAAAAATAGAATAATGAAGTTCTAACACGAAATCACAGCCCAGGTCCCGTAGCTGACATATTCGTTGACTATGTCAGCAATGTCGGTTAGGAAATGGTCGAAACAATTATGCAGATGGCAACTTATACTCAACCCCTAATAATAGACCTAGCCCAATTGTCCTAGCTCAATATTCTTACATCCAGTAACAGTAGAACTATCTATGCGCTCGGGCCTAGCACGGCTCAGGTGTCGACATTGAGTGTGGTCGTTCAATATCGTCCTTATCGTCTTCATTAAGTCCTAACCACAATTGTTGGCATCGTAATCGCAATCGGGATCGGGATAGTACATTTTCCTATTCACAATCATTATGACATTAAGATTTAGTTGTGAACAGCGCCATAATAACCATGCAATAAACTCACGATTTCCGGATTGCGTTCTGGGATTCCGATACCAACAATTCTGGGTAGAACTTTGACTCGTTGATAAGCGATCACCTGACCTTGAGAGAGCCAGACAGCTGCGTCATCTCTCGTGTCAACAAACGTCAGCAGCGGATGACAATCCTTCTCGCCATGCACAGTCAGTGCTGCTCCGATGACTATCAATTATACTTATCGGATCACGGTGGTATTTAGACATAGACGTGACGGGACGGGAATTTGATATCCTCATGCCATCTCAAATTAACTGTTTTGGGAAAAAAAAGTTTGTGCGATTTTGGCGTTCAATCTACATCGAATTAACTTAGTGGATATTCCAAATTTCAATTTGATCGGAATCTCCATTCGGTTACTATTGAGAGAATACACAAAAAGTAAAATAAAATAAATCCGAGTGCCATAAAAGCCAAATGGAAACGCTCGCTTAGTAGTTATAAATACAACTGAAGGTAATAAGGAGTATTTAAATTAAAAAATCATATGTAGGCCCTTTTCCCAACCATGACAAATAATGAAACATACGAGTTAGTGTAGCAAACAATGATACATACGAGTAAGTGTAGCAAACAATGATACATACGAGTAAGTGTAGCAAACAATGATACATACGAGTAAGTGTAGCAAACAATGATACATACGAGTAAGTGTAGCAAACAATGATACATACGAGTAAGTGTAGCAAACAATGATATATATGAGTAAGTGTAGCAAACAATGATACATACGAGTAAGTGTAGCAAACAATGATACATACGAGTAAGGGTAGGTCTAAGAAAGGTTCCCGTCTCAAAGAGAAAGTAGAGAACATTTACGAAAATCGTATAATTTTGTTTAGTTACTCAACAATTATTTTTCTTATACGAATTAGCATGTAAGTTATTTTTACCCCCTAAGAAACAATACAAAATAAAGCAGATATAAATGTTTGGGTCTTTGATATGAATTAGATGTAACTTGAGTTGAATTTTCTCAACATATGTTTTGATTCGGTTACTACCAAACCCGGGCGATTATGTATACATGCTAAATTACCATAAGAAAAATTATTGTTGGGCAACCAAAATTATGATTTCGATAATTTGTTTTCCTTCCTTCTCTTAGCGGTAGGAACTTTTTTACATTCATGTATCATTATTTCTCATTAATAGAAATACATTATGATGTTTTTAGTTTTGACCTGAATGGTAAAAAATGTAATTTTTAAAACCACTTACGCTACTTAGAACATAGTGGGTCTACAAACACTTTGTTCCATAACAACCAATGCTACCCACCTACCAAGCGTGTTTACTACTTAAGTGAGGCCAGAAAGTACATATCACCCGCCCTATGCTAGCAATGCTATTGTTGGTCAACTTTATGTACCTTTTTCTCAGAAAGTTGAAAAGATACAAAATTGTAACTTATGGTACACATACCTTATAGTATTTTAAAGAATGTGAAGCAGAATCAGAATTTTTGAACATATATTTTGGGGGAGGGTAAATATTAACCAAATGCTTGACATAGAAAGCTATTTTGGCTACACTTTACAACAATACAAAAATCAATAAACAAGAAGTATGATAGGTAGGTTCCTTTTTAGAGGTTCCCAGCATTAGGAACATGTTTGTTTATAATCACAGAAAGTTTTATTGTTCTAGCTTGAATAGTTTCTGAGAAAAAGGAACATGAACTTGATAATTTCAAGTATTGAGAAAAACAGCTTTGAACATGGCCACTCAGATTTAACAAGTGTGAAATTTGTGTAACATTTACCTTAAAACATCCCGGCTCCATATTCTGGTTCTAGACAGAAGTTTAAGGTCCACAATCACATTGCCAGTAGTAAGGTCTTTATTATCATTAGTAGGCACATTAAATCTATCATTATTAGCCGTACTTAACTTCACATTCGATGCACTTGGGCTAGGCCTAGGGGAAATGTCATCAACTTGAAGGTTAGGAACGTCCGTCACAGTCGCCGCATCAATGTTATTGATCGTTAAATCACTATTCAAGAACTTATTACCTTTAAACTAAAGTCTAGAATACACCCGGTTTGTTCTCGGCATTGTAAATCGCTAAAAAAGTACTTGAACTGTCAGATCCCAATAAAAACTCTGTAACTAGGTATCCGCGTGCGAAACAATAACAGTAAGCAGCGTGAAGCTATCTGCAGACCACAGGTGCAGTATTGTAACCAGGGTAACCAACTGCTAATACAAAAAACCCCAAGCGTTAACCAACCTATGAAAAAAAAAACAGATCTCTAGCTGTTCATTTACAAGATGTGTTATTTAATGCTCAAAATACCGTAAAAATAGGGGATTTCGTTGGAAAATCGTTAATATTTGTATGTACACATATAAGTAAATAATTTTATTCAACAACTGAATAATAATCTATCTTATACTTGTCATATATCATTATTTTCAGCAAAGACAACTGATTTTTTTTTTATCAAAATAAAAAAAGCACTTTTTGGAGGGTGATATGTACTTTCTGGCCTTAAGTGACGCATTTAAGTCACATGCGCCTTCTAGAAGACATTGGTCATGCGTATTTTGTATGTCATGTTTAATGCAACCATTACCGAAAGACGCGAGACTCTCATTCGGAAGGTCGCCAGTTCGATACCGGTCACCGGCAGACCTGACTCAAGATTTTCCCGAGATTTTCCTCAGTCAAAAGGCGAATGCTGTGATTGATTCTTCTAACCAGCCCTTTGGGCATTACATTTCTAGACACATTACACATTACACATGAAAAAATGTCTAAATCTGATACCATACATCTTTATAAATAAATATTAGTGATCTGGCATTAGTTCGTCATAGTTTCTCCTATTGAATTGCGTCTCGGAAATGGATTCAGGTAGAAACGGGAACCAAAACAGTTACTGAGTCGTAATTGTGCGAACAAGGTCGAATTCAGGCAGAAACCGTATCAGGACCTACGAAAAAAGTTACTGAATAGGGGTCCAGCTTAAAAACTCGCTGCATGTAACAGGGTGTATTGTGTTTGATTGGACAGTTTCTATATTGTTAAAGTTCTGCATGAGATCCTATCCTCAACATAACGACAATTTCATGTTTGGGTGCTTCCTGTAATATTTTTATTTTCTCTGAATTTCTACCTATCATTCATGAGATTGTATATTATTCTATTATATTTCTTATCTGGATTTTTCTATCACTTTTGCTTTGATAGTTAGTGTTGCTGTTAATGATACGATTGAATTGTAATAAAATTTCTATGCAATGGCCTTAATTCTCATGGACTATTATAACTATGTATACTGTCTGTGGACCGTCCATATATATATTAGAGCTTGAAGCTAGTCTGTGCTATTTGGAAACGTGCACCACTTAATGATGTTCTCCAGACAAGGCCGAGACAGAATGGTACAGAAGTCGCTGATTATTTCCTGTGTGTTCCTGGCATTTGTGAGTTTACTGAGCTTCTCATTGTTTCATATGTATTTTTATAATAATATACGTATATGTCTTGGCTTGATATTCAACGTGTACGTCGGGTTGAGGAGAGCAGCATGATACTCCATTTCTCTAGACACAACCAGTGGCGTTGGAACCGGGGGGTCAGAGGGGGCAATAGTATATTTTTGCCCCCCCATCACCATACTGTGAAATGCGATGCACTGATTTAATAGTCTTTGAAACAACATATTACGCCCTTGACATAACAAGAAATCAAATTTGAAAGTGTTATATTTCCCAACTTTCAAATAGTTTTTTGGGAATTTAAAGTCAGTCCGTTTCAACTGTTCATAGTTTTCTGATTGATTCCTGGAAATTGAATGAAAGATTTTGCTTTTGAAAGACATCACAGCCGAGTCTGCACAACAAAGCGCAGGCCTGTAGTCTCTACGTCTAGGATTATTCGGCGAGATAAGCAGGTATTTCCTATGACCGGACACTAGTTCTAATTGTAACAAAAAAGGTTTTACATTACGGTGGGCATTAGTGAAATGATTTCACGGAACACAGAGTCGTCGGAACGGTAGTCGTCATAAGGGGAGCCCAGCAAGGGAGGGCAGGGCCATGTGGGTGGAGAAATCTTCAGTGGGACAGTGGAGAGGAAGGGACAGGGTCTCCTTTCGTCGCCTCTTACGACTAGCAGAGTCACTCTGGGCCTATTCTACCCCAAGCTCCGCCGGGCTGGGTTTGACCGCGCCCAATCTGGCTGGGGCTCAACCTGGGCCCAGACGGGTCTCCTTTTGTCGCCTCTTACGACTGGCAGAGCCACCCTGGGCCTATTCTTTCCCGGGCCCAGACGGGGTACTGCACATTCATAACGATCGTCTCATGAGCTTGAACATAAAAGAAATTTGCAAAGAAAACACCCGAACGTGCTGAGGTATTTGGGACGTGCTGAATGCTGTGCGTTTGAGCAACGAACATAAAATTAAAACATTCTTAAATTTCCAAAATCAACCGCTTGTATGTTCGTTGTTGCTTGTGTTGTGCATATGTATATATATATATAGACGTATGTGTGTGTATTATTTTACTGTAATTCGATGAAGTTATCGTTGGTATTAGTGAAGGCCGTAGAAACTAACACATGAAAACTTTGCATAAGATTGAAGTGGGATTGACCGAAAAAAACTGATGTTTGAATCGGCACTAACTTCTTTTCACCAAGAGCAATGCTGTTTATCGATGGTGAAAACATAGCTATTCCAAGTGTTAGTACACATGTGTTTTTTGCAAGAAAAGGTGAACATTTTTATAACAACGAATAAATATAATAACAACCTTTATTCGGTCTCTGCAGCCAAAGCTGTTGCTGTAAGACACAGAATAATATACAATAACTTTTATTAAGAGGAAGGACTACTAGCCAATATTAAAACCCGCAAAATAAACGTATTTTTTCATATCTCAATAACGCCACACAATATCGAAACAGTGACACCTACGTATATTTTGGATTCGTGAGAGCTCAATACCAAATGAAAAAGATTTCATAGATTGTAGTAATAGTTGTAATTTGTAATTAACTTGTAAATTAATAAATTCGAAATAATAATTATAATTACTGCAAACTAATACATCTTTTTCATAAGGTATTGAGCTCTCACGAATCCAAAAAATGCGTAGGTGTCACTGTTTCAATATTGTGTGGTGTTGTTGAGATATGACGAAAATACGTTAATTTCGCGGGTTTTAATATTGGCTAGTAGTCCTTCCTCTTAAAACGAAAATCGAAACAAATTACAATTTATATATAAACTAAACAAAATTAAGAATACAAATGGTGCCTAAATATAAAAATAGACCGCCTTTATACGGCCAGAACAATTTCATCGGTGAGACTTGATGGTAGTTTGAACGACTTCCGAAATTTATAGAAAAAGCCATTTCTACATTTATTTATATTATTTATATTCTGTAACCCTTAAGTGCTTGCCCCCCCTAGCAAAATGTACTTCCAACGCCCCTGACACAACCACACCCCTAACCTCTTCGTCGTCTGCCTCCTTCATAAAATTCTGACAATGACGTGTTCGGCTTCTTCCGTGGCTCAGGGGTAAGACGCGAGACTACGACGGGAGGTTGACTGTTTGATACCGGTCACCGGCAGTCCTGACTGAAGGCTTTTCCGAGGTTTTCCTCAGTCATAAGGCGAATGCTTGGATTGAGTTACACTATCAGCCTTCGGACATTCCATCCAAACTATTCCTAACACCGCAATACCTAGTTAATCACCTGAAGAGGGATTCAGGTTTCCTAGGAAGATATATCATTGTCATTAACAACTTTTCCATGTCACACCTCTTTTCTCAACAGTTGTCTTTATTTGATCTAACCATTTATCTCTTGGTCTACCCATTTTCTTTTTATGCCCTTCTAGATGCTCGAACTATCTTCTCAGTATTCTAACCAGGTCAATTATTTTCATATGCGCGAATCAACTCTGTTGTTCCCTCTCTATGTTGCACTGTACAAAAACAAGCCATTCCCTGCTTACACTGCATCTAATCTTGTATATCTTTATGACACAATAATAATAATATTAATAAAAATAGCAATAAATATCAATAACAAGAATTCCGGATGCAAAATATTTTATCAACAGATTATCTTCATAGACATGACCGCAACTTGTAAATATTATAAATCAAACCTTGCCATAAATCATAAACATTCAACACGGCACTGCTTATAACAAATACAAGCCTGAAGAAGTAATAGGTGTTACAAATTAATAACGATTGTGTATCACTAGAAATGTCATTTCTATGTTTATAATTCTCTGAATTAACCGGCATTAACTATTTCAAATTTGACATTTTGTAGCATCTACTTTTTATTATCAGTCTCAAAAGAATTTGGAACACCTTACATTTTTTTAAATTAACATTTTATAGCGTTTTCAAAAATATATTTCACCGATTAAGGATCTAATACCTTAAACACTAAACAAAAGTATCAATCAATCAATCAATTCAATTTTATTCAATTACCACATATTACAAATCAATATGAATTACAATACATTTGTTTTTACGTTGATCAATACCTACTGACAGAAGTTAGTCTTGTGAGTCAGTAGGTATAATATCTGGTGTGTGGAGTACTGAATAAAATAATATATTCAACTAAGTATTAACTTAAAAACTAGACTATAACTATGCATTTAATTTAAAATTATAAATAACTAGTAAGATTTTGTGGGTCGACGAGACGATATTGAGGACTATGATTAATTCCTTAATATTTTAATTGATGCACTTTCAGTTTTTATTGCTTTCAATTTTACATTTCAATACTATTTTTTATGATAGGAATTTATATGTAGGGTATGTGTAAGCTGCTTAAATGTCGTTATGTATGTTTGTGTCTATTAGGTTGTAATTTAATAATGTCTTCAACTGCTTGTTCTGATTTGTCAGTCAACCAGTGAGTCACAATTTTTGTAAAAAACGTCTTAGATCTTTTTTCTGTAATTGTCAAGGGGAGCAGATTAAACATTTTAGGTCCTGGATAGAGAAAGTGTTTTTGTGCAATTCCTTTGGTAACCCGTGGTATAAGTAGCTGGTTTCTTGATCTGTTGCGCGTTAATTTTGTGTGAGGGATTGTTGGATACATCAGGTTATTCTTATAAACGTTAGTGAGAGTAATTTTAATAAATAATTTCCTAATTGACAATAGCGTTGATTCAATGAATACCTGTTCTGATGGATATAAAAAATGCTTGCGTAAACAACAGAAAAACAAGTAAACAACAGAAAAGCAATACATCACAATATAGACATAGAAACGAAACACAATTTTAATTGATGTTGCGATACCTTTTACACCAGATATTCGACATAACTTATAACTTTTACACCTAATATTTGACATATACCTTTTACACCAGATATTTGACATATACCTTTTACACCAGATATTTGACATATACCTTTTACACCAGATATTTGACATATACCTTTTACACCAGATATTTGACATATACCTTTTACACCAGATATTCGACATAACTTATAACTTTTACACCTAATATTTGACATATACCTTTTACACCAGATATTTGACATATACCTTTTACACCTAATATTCGACATATACCTTTTACACCAGATATTCGACATAACTTATAACTTTTACACCTAATATTTGACATATACCTTTTACACCAGATATTTGACATATACCTTTTACACCAGATATTTGACATATACCTTTTACACCAGATATTTGACATATACCTTTTACACCAGATATTTGACATATACCTTTTACACCAGATATTCGACATAACTTATAACTTTTACACCTAATATTTGACATATACCTTTTACACCAGATATTTGACATATACCTTTTACACCTAATATTCGACATATACCTTTTACACCAGATATTCGACATAACTTATAACTTTTACACCTAATATTTGACATATACCTTTTACACCAGATATTTGACATATACCTTTTACACCAGATATTCGACATAACTTATAACTTTTACACCTAATATTTGACATATACCTTTTACACCAGATATTCGACATAACTTATAACTTTTACACCTAATATTTGACATATACCTTTTACACCAGATATTCGACATAACTTATAACTTTTACACCTAATATTTGACATATACCTTTTACACCAGATATTTGACATATACCTTTTACACCAGATATTTGACATATACCTTTTACACCAGATATTTGACATATACCTTTTACACCAGATATTCGACATAACTTATAACTTTTACACCTAATATTTGACATATACCTTTTACACCAGATATTTGACATATACCTTTTACACCAGATATTTGACATATACCTTTTACACCAGATATTCGACATAACTTATAACTTTTACACCTAATATTTGACATATACCTTTTACACCAGATATTTGACATATACCTTTTACACCAGATATTCGACATAACTTATAACTTTTACACCTAATATTTGACATATACCTTTTACACCAGATATTCGACATAACTTATAACTTTTACACCTAATATTTGACATATACCTTTTACACCAGATATTCGACATGACTTATAACTTTTACACCTAATATTTGACATATACCTTTTACACCAGATATTTGACATATACCTTTTACACCAGATATTTGACATATACCTTTTACACCAGATATTTGACATATACCTTTTACACCAGATATTTGACATATACCTTTTACACCAGATATTTGACATATACCTTTTACACCAGATATTTGACATATACCTTTTACACCAGATATTTGACATATACCTTTTACACCAGATATTTGACATATACCTTTTACACCAGATATTTGACATATACCTTTTACACCAAATATTTGACATATACCTTCTAAACACCATCAACACAACACCATCAAATATTACATATTACACCATCAAATATTTGGTGTAAAAGGTATGTCAACTATTTGGTGTAAAAGGTATAGGTCAAATATCTGGTGTAAAACGTATGTTAAATATTTCGTGTAAAAGGTGGTCGGAAGGACATTCACGTCATCACTTCGTAATCACGATCCCCGTGATTCTGCAACCATAACGATCAGTTTTGCGATTATACCGGAAGTCCATGATTCCATCTGAAAGGATACAGGATGAATGTCAAGAAACAAGGTTAAATGTATCGTGTGGCAGATCCTGAAATATTTAATGGGGACCTTGACAAAACATGTTGCGTCTGCACTAATAGTCATTTTGAGCAGATTACGATTCTCAACCACTATACCCACATTGTTTTAAATTATTGATTTGAGAATCTACCCTAACAATGCACTAAAAACTAAAATAATTTCATAGTTAGTATACGGAGATAGGATACATACAAACTTGAAATCCCTTAGAACACATCAAAACATATTTGGGGTGCACGCTGTATACGATGTGTACGCTGTATAATGTATATATACCACTAACAGAATCGTAAACAAAATCTGCCCCCCTTTCCCCCAGCATAATTCTACATAATCATGACACAACTGTTACATGGAAAGAGCGTTTATAACCATACATTATTGGGAAAGGCACCACTGAATATATAGACATTCGTTTAATCTTTCTTTTATCTCAGTTGCCAGGTTCAAGGGGTGTTAGAGATGGACAGCTTGTGAATCAACATTCGGCGTCAATTACTGTAAAAAACACGATGCAGGTACGTAAATATATGTAAACCGTATTATTCACATTGTATCAAATTTCCCTGTATATATAAAAAAAAAACACGTACGAAACAGTTTTAAATATTATTTTTTTATCAGGTAATTTTTCCTGATTGATTATTCATAGTAATTTACATATTTGGTATCATTTTATTGAAAATAATAGACACAAAAGTCAATTTCCCATAAATGTGATGCAAGTTGGTAAATAATTCCTACTTCAAAAAGTAACTACTCAAACATTGTATTAAAATAGTCGTGCTTACATCATTTTAAAAATATTAATTAATTATAATTTTGTAATAAGTTTCAATGGTAATTACATACAGAGAACGTCGATAAAATTAATGTTTTGAACATGTTTGGCTTAGTGGTTACACACGATATTCAATGGGTGTCCACCCCCCCTGGGATCAACTGATGTTCTGATTAACTGCACCATTACTGTGAAGAAGGTCATTAAAGTTCTGGACTGCTCAAAGAAAGTTCCAAAGCTAAGTAAGGCTACATTCAAGTGTAAGCCTGGTTTGATTCCGGCGGATAAACACAAGTTTGCAACATGCGGAAGCGGTCGCAAGTGGTCCAAGCCAGTGATCAACTGTAAACTAGCACGTGAGTCAATAGGTCTACTAAATTGAAGGCAGGGGAGTACAAACAATGTAATAATAACAACCTTTATTGGTCTCTGCAGCTATAGCTGTTGCCGTAAGACACAGAATAACATACAATTTATATCAAAACGAAAATAGGAACAAATTGCAGTTTCTGATTTTTTGCAATCCTCATTTCGTTTGAGCTGGGACCGTTAACAAATCAGTTTTTTATTTTTATTTTTTTATTCTTTCTTTTTTCTTTTTTCTTTTCTTTCTTCTAATTTTTCTTCTTTTTCTCTTTTTTTTTATTTTTTTATATGTTGAATTTTCACTTCATTTAATTTTATTTTATTTCTCAATTATTTTTTCTTGTTTTTGATTATATTTTATATAGTTCAGTAGTTTGTTTTGTTTTTGTTGTTGTTATTGTTATTTATGATTTCATTACTATTAACTGTTTGCATAGCTTAGTTTTATTTAAGGTCCTCCTTTGTAAATCAGTTTTTATAACTGAATAGGAAAGACATTAAATAGATAAATAAATAAATAAATAAATAAATAAATAAATAAATAAATAAATAAATAAATAAATAAATAAATAAATAAATAAATAAATAAATAAATAAATAAATAAATAAATAAATATATATATACTTAATACAATTAATATAAAAACTAAACAAAGTTAAGAATACTAAACTACATAAATAAATAAATAAATATATACCTAATACAATTAATATAAAAAGTAAACAAAGTTAAGAATACTAAACTACACATAAACTAAATTACACCTAAAGATGAAAATAGACCATCGTAATACGGCCAGAACAATTTCTTCGGTGAGACTTGATGGTAATACTCCAAGCTTTAAGAAGTAAACCTAAGCTAGCCTTCACCTTCAACTTCATTGTCATCATATCATCTTCATCTTCGTCATCTCTGTCATTATCATCAATCGTCATCATAACCTTCATCATTGACCTCATATTTTAAATGATCATAATTATTATTTTTTCGCCTTGTAAATGTAATTCGATAATCTTGATGCCTCTCTTTAGAAATAAGTAAATAAATAAATTAAAGTAAGGATTGGACTCTTCAATCCTACAACCGTGGCATAATTATATTGCTAAACAAAAGGCAGCACTCTCGTAAAACTTGCTAATTAATAGAGCTTTCTTGTCCTACGTCACATGTGTATTCTATATACTTGTTTTGGGTCACAATTCTAAACTATTGTTTTTGTGACTATCTCTCTCTCTACTATGAACGCGTGTCTCGTGCACATTTCAAAAGGTTTTTTCCTTCTCTCTTCCTGGCAATTCAACAAGAGAACGCCAAGGTCCACTAGATCGCTATAGTAGCGTGCGCGAAGTAAGGTCATCTAACCTATTTCTATAATATTAAAAATCCCATGTTATTCAACGACACCCCGCCAGGGGATTTAGTGGACCTTGGAGAACGCGTCACCGTCAGCTGTCAAGCTATACCTCAACTCAGTAGTTCCCGTTTCTACCACACAAGCGCGTATTGCAACTTTGAATCACCAATCATTCTGTCAGCTGTATCGTAAACCTAAACTGTTTCCATTGTGTATCCAGTAATTGCGAACAACTAAAATCGCGGGATCCCCGAATGGTCGGTTGAGCGAAGGCTCTAGTGCACGAACAAGTCAGTGAGTAGCCTAAATCGCGAATAGCTTAGTTCACAAATGATCTATAGAGCGAATAGTTAAGTGAGCGAATAATCTAATGAGCGAATGGGCTAGTGACTAATAGGCTATTAAATATTCCCTCACGAGATAAGAGCTTGTGTATATACACATGATTAAAATATATGATCAATAATAGCATTATCTCTTATTTCAGCCACAACCCAGTCAACAACAGCTGAAGCTTTAACCGAGTCAACAACCGAGTCAACAACCGACCCTTCTAACTCTGAATCTACTGAATCCACATCCGATCCATCCATGTCATCAGATTCATCCGCGTCAGCTGATAATAGTACAGCTGCTGGTGACACATCACTTGGTGGGGCCACAACAGCTGGTTTAGCCACTACAGTTGCTGCACTCAATACATCTGCCGCAGTCAATACAACTGCTGCACTCAATACAACTGCTGCAGTCCCTACAACTGCTATTACTACAACTGCTGCAGTCAATACATCTGCTGCAGCCACTACAACTGCTGCAACCACTACAACTGCTGCAACCACTACAACTGCTGCTGCTGCTACAACTGCTGCTACTACAACTGCTGCTACTACTACAACTGCTGCTACTACAACTGCTTCTACTACAACTGCTGCTACTACTACAACTGCTGCTACTACAACTGCTTCTACTACAACTGCTGCTACTACTACAACTGCTGCTACTACAACTGCTTCTACTACAACTGCTGCAACCACTACAACTGCTGCTGCTACTATTACAACTATTACAGATACAACTACAACTGCTGCAACCACTACAACTGCTCCAACCACTACAACTGCTGCCACCACTACAACTGCTGCAGCTCCTACTACCACTACTGTTTCTGTTCCAATGCCCGGTAAGTAAGATGGTGGCAAATGTCTTGCACAGATTGGTTCTAGATATCTTCTCGTGTGAAGTAGTGCTCATGAAGGGAAGCATTAGCCACCTTTGCCTTTAGAATAAATCCAAATACATTGTTATTTGTCTCAATTCGGACACTACACAAAAACGTGACTGGCTTATTAATCATGAAGAAGCTTGTCAATAGCTTGATTTCAAAGTTGATTGGACTCGTACATAACTTTCTGTGTTTTATGATAGCGAGAAGCAAACACAGTACAGAGGTATTGACAGTAGATACCAAGGTTCATAAATTTGATTTTGTCAATGTTTTCAGCTGGCTACGCAAATCTGCATGGAACGTCATATTATAGATTGTATACGTCACCACTTATGACTTATGCGGCGGGCGAAGCCCGATGCGTGGCTGAGGGTGGCCATCTTATGGTCATTGAGACTGAGACGGAGGCGGTCGCAATACACACTCTTGCTGGGAGTAATAGCGGTTCATATTTCTACATTGGAGCTGTCGCTGACGCCCCAACGGGACAGGCTTTTACAACTAATTTCGGTAAGTGACTTGTATTGTATCTTTAACTTTGTGCACATCATATCTGTGTTACTTCATTGCAAGAAGGGACCAAACGAAAACCAAACCTAAACTTGAAGTGGCGATAAAGGAAAGATCATTTTTGTAATATTGTGTTTTTAATTTTTTTTATGTTGGGATTGTGAAATCAAAAATGTGTAACTTAGAAGGTGTAGAGACACAGGAATCATTGAAGAAAAACTGTCAAAATTTTATTTTGTAGAATGTAGATCCAGTAAAGTTTTGGATGGAAAATTAAGCATGTCTGTTGTCTTGTTGGTACTTTTCCCCCTTACTAAATGCAAAGAACATATTTTTGGTTACCTCGTATATTGCAGGGTTGTATATTTACTGTTCTCTTTTATGAATAAGAATATGATAAGAATTGTAGTAGAAGAATAAGAATAACAAGACTAATTATACTCCTTTCATAAATAAATATATACGCGCACACTTTTGGTATTCTTATTGGTCCACAATTATAAGAATTAATCTTAACGAACGTATACATTAATAGTCCTTGTTCTTAACCTCTCTTACGACCATTCGCACATTATTCGTGACGTCACTGACGATTGATGACGTAAACTAGATAACTAGACCAAGAAGTAGCAACGTTCAAGAACATTATTCGTGACGTAACATACGATTATGACGTAAACTAGATAACTAGACCAAGAAGTAGCAACGTTCAAGAACATTATTCGTGACGTAACATACGATTATGACGTAAACTAGATAACTAGACCAAGAAGCAGCAACGTTCAAGAACATTTGTGACAGGCCCTAAGTAAAGTCTTCTGGTGTGTTTTTTAGTATATTTATTATTATTAACTATCTATACCTAGCGTTTGGGTAATTTTAGTACGTGTTGGCAGATACTTGTTGTGTTGGGGGTTGCTGTGATATATTCTCTGCCAACCCCCGTTGATTTTGAATAGAAAAATAAAGAAGTAATTGTTTCCAGGTACTCCGTGGGCCATGGCCCCCCCTGCTGCATGGGCTTCGTTAAACCCACAGAGGAGGGCAGGGGAAAACTATCTTTGTTATCAGCCAAAGAGTAGATTGTATTGGGACGAATATTCTACTGACAATTATCCAACTATTTGCGAGAGAAAAGCATAACCATGCACATTGTGATCATTCCCGAAGTATGAATAACAATACCTGGGAATATGTTTTGCGCTTACACAATTGTCACAATGATTTCCGCTCTTCAATTCTATGAGTAAATTTTCCAATAACTGTTTGTTGCACCCAAAAACATTATTAATTTTCTATTTATTGGTAGAAAACATCACAAAAATAAAATAATGTACAATAAAAAGTGTGTTCTCTAAATTGTATCTTATTTCGAATTATTTCCAGTTTGTCCATAAGTAAGTTTGGTTGGGCAGATTCCTTGTGTGTTTCCTAGAGCGTATAGGATGCTATGGTAAAACATTCCAAAATAGCGAATAGGTCTAAGTATAGTTATCCGGTGTTAACTTAACGAAAGTTACGCGTTACGTTAACGTAGTAAGTAGCGTATAGTAGCGTTTATTAAGCGTATGTTGAATAAGATACACAAAACGATTGATTTGAAGCCTAAAATCATCCTAGCTTTAGAACGGAACACGTTACCGGCTTGGGTGGGTAGCAAGGGAGTGTTTTGACATTCCTGCAGTCTGGAGGCCGGGAGACGCGGCCACATCACTCTGGTATTAAAATTATATGGTGATACTTGGGGATTTACGTCCCATATTTTTGCAACGAGGCTAATCGAGACGACGAGTGGGTGATTATGAGGATGAAAAGACGCCACATGACATCCATGCCCAAGCCAGGATTCGAACCTGGAACGCAGAGACCGCGGTTGACTAGACCAACGCCTAATCGACCTCGGCCAACTGCGCCGGTTTTAAATTATATAATCATCATTATATTACACATTCAGTTTAAGTTATCTTGATAAAATATATTATGTTTCAATCTCGGGTCAAGTTGTCAATTAATAATAATAATAACAACATTGAGGGCGCAACCCTGATTCTCAGTAACACATTTGCGTCCATTGTCGTACTTTGAAATCAGCTATTTGAATTCTAAGCATGGTAACGTCCGGGAGTATTTGTGTGGTAAACTGATTAGTGACAACATCAGCGGGCTGTTCCCTACTTCTATCAGTCCAAGGTCTCACAGTGAAAAGATATAGTTGCACGTGTCGAACTTTACATCAATACAAAAAGAGAACAAAAGAAAAAAAGTGGAAATAGTTTTTCACCCACTCTCCTGGATGCGTGACTAGATTTTCGATCTTCAATTTCGATAAAAATTCGGGATTTCCTTTTTGTTTCATGTTTTTTTGATGGTTCATTTGATGGTTCATAATGAACTCCAATGCCCTGTTTTGTGGGGCCTGTTGGCCCCACAAATTCAAATGCATGAATATTTATTTTCAAGATAAGATACGATAAGATAACATGACATGACATAACATAGCATAGCATAGCATAGAATAGCATAGCATAGCATAGCATAGCATAGCATAGCATAGCATAGCATAGCATAGCATAACATAACATAACATAACATAACATAACATAACATAACATAACATAACATAACATAACATAACATAACATAACATAACATAACATAACATAACATAACATAACATAACATAACATAACATAACATAACATAACATAACATAACATAACATAACATAACATAACATAACATAACATAACATAACATAACATAACATAACATAACATAACATAACATAACATAACATAACATAACATAACATAACATAACATAACATAACATAACATAACATAACATAACATAACATAACATAACATAACATAACATTTAGTCTTTATATCTGTAGTACATTGTAATGTTACGTTGAAATTGAACACATTGTTATACGACAAAACATGTCGAGGTTCGATTAAAAACCGTTTTCTACCTAACCAGTGAGTAACTTGTAATGTAGCAGACAAGGAAAATGAGTAAGAACAATACTGTGGTGCAGTTGAAACACGCTATAATTGTTTAAACGCACACTAGTACAGTTTCCCGCCACTCACGACCACGTAGGAGGGTGGCTACCTCCCGACTGGCCGCCTCGTCTTGGGGTGCATCGTTGGAGGGAAGCTACCCCTCCCCTCCACCGGCCTTGGTCAGGTGACCAGTGACAACACCACAAACTTTTAACTAAATACATAATACATAATAGGTTCCTTATTGTAATAAGTTATCTTCTGTAAAAAGTGTATACATAAATTAATCTTTGTATATGATTGTACTAGGGATACAAATAAAAAGACAAGAGACTAAAGAATGGAGTAAGTAGAACTTCTGATACGTACAGTGTGTGATAGCAGTAAATGTAATTCCATATGCATTTTAGTAGCTAGAAGTATCTTCATTGGTTACATTGATGACAAATTGGATGATTGGTTTTGTGAGAAGAACTCATCAATGTTGTAGATTAAGGATTCTTTAGGAAGTATCGCTTGATCCTTGTCTTAAAATTGACGAAGGAAGTGTCAAATTTAATAACAACATAAGGTTTCTTGAAATCTTTTTTTTTATTATTATTATTATTATTATTATTATTATTATTATTATTATTATTATTATTATTATTATTATTATTATTATTATTATTATTTATTTTCAGTATGTTATGAATGACCATACATGTGTGTGTCTTTCTAGATTTGTAGTATTATGAGCAGGGTATTGAAGTATGTTTTTTGTCTTGTATTGTAACTGTAAAGTGTCATTCTTATATTCATTAGGGGTTTGTCCTTTGAAACATGCATGCAGATTTGTATATGTGTGTGTTGTAACTGTCATTCGTTCGTATGTAGGTATTCCGGTTGGCTCTGTATCTAGTGAGCGAATGTATAAGTGCGCGAATGTTCGGGTGGTTCGTTGGTTGGCTGCGAGTGCCTCGCCTGTGACGAAAGCACGTGTAAGGTAATCTTGGGTCAAGCAAGTATGCAACAGGTTGCGTTCCGTCGCAGGGAAGCAGCCGTGCACAAGTTGTTCAATGGTCCTGCTATAGGAGTTTCGCTACTGTATAGTCTTATAATATATTGTGGCGAATAAACATAACACTTATACCATTGAGACAGTACGGATAAATGAAAACATGATAAATAAAGAAAAGAAAAGAAAACAATGAAAACAATTAGAAAAACAAACCCTCAGCTAGCTCAACTTTGGGTTGTAGAGCACAAAGAATAATACATGAAAAGTTGTTGCTTAATTTAAAAAGATGAATTAGTGGTTGTAGGATATGGAAATAAAAAAATAGAATAGTATAAAATATAAATGTTAATGTTTAATTAATTGACACAAAAAGTTACACATACAAGGAAACACACAAAAAAATGAAAATGAAATACAAAATTAAACAAAATGAATTAATGAAGAACAAAAATCTGGAAGAAATATCGTTAGTACTAATCTACCTCCCTATGGCCATAGTATAGGTAAAAAAAGTAGTAACGATACCTGTGCTGTGTTGGCTGGAGATGGCTTGGTTGACGGCGATTGTGATGGTGATGATGATGATCGATGACGATTAGGTAGATGCAGCCGGAGAGCGTGGTTGGTTAATTGTCTTTGGTGTTGTCGTCTATTGTCTATAATTGCCGATAGTTCTATTGCGTGGTTGTTGTATTATTGGGTATTATTTGTTGTAATTCTTCATTTATGTTAACGTATTAATTAATTTGCTGTTTCTTATTATTAGACTAATTTTTATTTTAACTTAAACGACACGTCCGCACACTCACACGCACTCGGCTCACCGGCCATTGTCTCGGTATTATTCCTCGGCCAGCGGCCGCCTTACGTCTAAAAAACTACCTCCTCGGCCAAAGGCCGTCTTTGTTCTCTCAAACCGACTTATTCGGCCCGCGGCCGTCTTCCTTCTCAAAAACCGACCTATTCGGCCCGCGGCCGTCTTCGTTTTGTTTACACGTCCCTCAGGACTCCGGCTACAAACTTGCCCCTGTGTTCTTAGGTCGACCAATCAGAAGGCTCATAATTAGTGACGTCATGGAAGATTTTGAATTTGGTTTACCCTAACAAGGGGGGTGTAGTGGCCTAAAAATGGACTAGCCTGGAACTTAGCCTTGAAGTGGAAGTTCTCACCCTCGGCGTGGTAACAACCTCTGACCTCCCCTCCAAGACAAATACCAGACCGTCGTTAAAAATGTCAAATAATTTAGAAAACTGATACCCTTCTGAGAGGTTTCCCTTGACTTGACGCGCATATGGCTCTAAGAACACCCAAGCCGTGTGGGACAAGCCTGTACCGTCTCACCATCATGACACCTATAAAAGATGGTTCAGTGCCAACACACGTCTACGAGGCTCTAATTCAAGAGGTCGCAGATTCGATAACCACTAGCGGCAATCCTTCGTTTTTCGAGGTTTTCCAAAGCAAATTCCGGGATTAAAGCATAGCAACAGCATAGCAACAGCATAGCAACAGCCCTCGGAAATTCCTTCCCAACTATTCCAAATACCACAATACCTAGTTCTAGTTGTATAGTTGTCCCAAGACTACCTTACACATGCTTTCGTCAAAGGCGACTGGTTCGTAGCCAATCAGCGATCGGTATTGGCCCAGATGTGTCTCAGGCGGTTCGCTGGTTGGCTACGACTGCCCCGGATGTGACGAAAGCTGGTGTAAAGTAATCTTGGGTCCACTATAAGAGGGCAGGTTTCCTACGAAAAATAAATAAAATATTACTAACTATACCACCCTATCTTGAGCGTTCTGACCTTAGAGCAGAGATGAGGTTCAGAACAGGCTGTTAAGCAGCCTTATAAATAAAACTTGTGTGTGTAGGTCACTGATTTTGTACTAGACCTAGCTTTAAAAGATTTAAAAGATTCAATCTTAAATGGGGAGGTGTTCCATTTTACTATATAGACGAAAGATCTGGGGACCGATCGTTTTGTAAGGTTGGTAGCAAGCGTTGTTGTTTTTTAATTGGGACCTGTCATGTTTTGTCATTGTAACCATTGTGCAAATCCGTGTAGCAAACAATTGGTGTTCGTGTTACTCTGGCCTAGCTCAGTGGAACTTGTGACCCTGCTTGTAACAATTGACAGTAGAATGAAAATCACAATCATTTGTCAGAAATCAGCTATTTGTTTCATCAGTGTTCAGTTCTCGTTAATACAGTTTTCTATCAATAAAAACCAAAATCTACTTTTTATTATATTTCCTGGATAATTCAGCGTACTTTCTTCTCCGAATGCATATTGGATCCAATTGTTGCTTGGGTACGTCAATGTCATGATTTGATTTTAATATAATTCCGATAAAAACGGCCTTCTCATACGTTGTCTATAAATACTTGAGCCAAATGTTAGTTTGTGACATTTGTAACCTTAAATACGTAGAATGAAGTGCTTTCAACAGAGCGTCGAAACGATGGTACAGAAGTCGCTCATCGTTTTATGTGTGTTCGTGGCATTTGTGAGTTAAACAATTGTTTCTTATTATTTAGTGTACACTGTATATTATTTGCCTTTGAAGGAATAATACATAGAGAAACGCTCTGTGAAGCGTTGATATGCAAGCAAGGCCATGCCCAAGGACATTCTGCCCAAAAGTTTTCCTGAAGACCGCATTTGTTTTATATAAAAATGTACAAAGCTTAGATTTACCGTTGTCTTTGTTATTTCATTTATATAGTAGGCTATAGACAGCAATATTCCGAGTAATTATGGGGTAAATAAGTAACTTTATGAACGATATTACCAGAAAACGTATGGCCTTCAATCGACATTCTACTTTGTGGCTGTTCAAAATAGTAATTAAAAAACTTTAACTTCGTCGAAATTTCCGTTCAACCGCGGTCGCAAGACATAAAAATAAAAAAAATAAAAAAAAACGAGTGCCATAAATGTAGAATGGAAACACTTGCTTCACTAGTTATTAATAAAAAAATATTATCATTATTATTATTATTGTTATTATTATTATTATTATTATTATTATTATTATTATTATTATTATTATTATTATTATTATTATTATTATTATTATTATTATTATTAATTTATCATTATAACTTCTGTTAATGATACTTGTAATAAATACCAGAATAAATTAGTTAAAGACTCCCACTGAAAATCAGTCTTATTGACTGAGTGGGTAGACTAAAAATACGAATTTATTTTATTTATTTTGATAATACTACACGACTTCTACTACTACTACTACTACTACTACTACTACTACTACTACTACTACTACTACTACTACTACTACTACTACTACTACTACTACTACTACTACTACTACTACTACTACTACTACTACTACTACTACTACTACTACTACTTCTACTTCTTATATAAATAATAATATTGATGATGATGATGATAATAATAATAATAATAAAAATAAAAAAGAGGAATTTCTCAAATAACTATACTACTACTACTGGCACTTATAACAATTTAAAATAACACATAATAAATAAATATAAAGATGTGTTGTGCAAGGGCATTATTGTTGAACGTTTATTTTTCCTCAGTGGCCAGGTTCGAATACTGTTAGAACGGGACAACTTGTGAATCAACAGTCGGCGTCAATTTCTATGGCAGAAATGTTAAAGGTATCGTACATAAATATACGTTATTATTATCGCTATTGCAAAATCTTATTTTTTAACAAAACATGTAAACCAGTTGTTCCCGGCCAACATCTCACGGACCGGCAAAATTATAAAATGTAAGAGTTAAGACCAGAGCGGCTACAATGGGGTCTGGGGCGAAACTTGTTTGGGGTTAACTTGCACCCCAAGACAGCGAAAATGTTCAATCAGCATTACTGAAACTATGGGTTCGGTAAAATATCTTGAGATGGAGCTGTAAGAGTGAAACTATCAGGAGAGAGATGAGAGGCTAGAAGATAAGAAGTATCATACACTTGCGGCATTCATCGACCGTCGTTGTTGCTAATCACCCACATTTAAACACTCATCGACCGTCGTTGTTGCTTATAACCCACATGTGGCACTCATCGACCGTCGTTGATTTGCAAATAACCCACATTTGGCACTCATCGACCGTCGTTGTTGCTTATAACCCACATGTGGCACTCATCGACCGTCGTTGATTTGCAAATAACCCACATTTGGCACTCATCAACCGTCGTTGTTGCTAATAACTCACATTTGGCACTCATCGACCGTCGTTGTTGCTAATAACCCACATTTAGCACTCATCGACCGTCGTTGACTTGCTAATAACTCACATTTGGCACTCATCGACCGTCGTTGTTGCTAATAACTCACATTTGGCACTTATCGACCGTCGTTGTTGCTAATAACCCACATTTAACACTCATCGACCGTCGTTGACTTTCTAATAACCCACATTTCTTCGATGCACGAGCTGTGTGAAAGATATATTGATTCTTGAAACACAAAGAAACAGTATTATGATTTAAATACCACGTTTATAAATTAATAGAAGCAAACATTTATATCTGGTGCGCCATTTTAGTGATAAGGTTTTAGACAAGTTTCCAATAAATGTCTATAGGATGCGACTCCCGGTTTGAACTGGGGATTGTTAACTTATAGCTTCAGTATCAAATCAATGATGGCCAATGGTTTTTATATGCCATTTTTGTATTGATCGGTATGATTTTGATCGGTTTGCTTCAGGTGTAATTAATGTAAAAGGTGATTATGAAGCCGATATAGCAACGAAGCACATATTACATGGTTTAATGTACCCCACTGAAAATCAGTTCTTGTATCTGGTTGGGTAGACAATAAGTACAATTGTATGTTTTTTTAAACTTTTTTCATGTAATTTTAATTTATTGGTGTTAAAATATATGAAGCACATTTGTTTCTAACGAGCTTTGCAAGCGTTCTTGTAAATGTTTGTTTGGAAGCGTACAACCACATAAGTTAGACAGCTCCATGTAAATATGTTGAATTTCACTCAAACTAGGTTATATTATAATATATTTGATTTGAAACGTATGTCGAATGACAAACAAAACATAATAAATATTATAACATTGATTTTTTTCGGTTTAGAAAGTGTCAGGAATATTCAATAGCTGTCCACCCCCGGTGGCATCAGCGGACGTTCTGATCAACTGCACGATTACTGTGAAGAAGGTCCTCACAGTTCTGGACTGCGCGAAGAAAGTTCCGAAGACGGGTAAAGCTACATTCAAGTGTAAGCCTGGTTTGATCCCGGCGGATAAACACAAGTTTGCAACATGCGGAAGCGGTCGCAAGTGGAACAAGCCAGTGATCAACTGTAAAGTAGCACGTGAGTACCTCAAGTAACATCACCATCATCAATGTATCAGGCTTCCAGGATAGTGAGGAAGGGATGCTTATAAAACTCAGGGCGATATGCACAGACAACTGTAAAGTAACACGTGAGTACCTCATGTAACATCACCATCATCAATGTATCAGGCTTCCAGGATAGTGAGGAAGGGATGCTTATAAAACTCAGGGCGATATGCACAGACAACTGTAAAGTAACACGTGAGTACCTCATGTAACATCACCATCATCAATGTATCAGGCTTCCAGGATAGTGAGGAAGGGATGCTTATAAAACTCAGGGCGATATGCACAGACAACTGTAAAGTAACACGTGAGTACCTCAGGTAACATCACCATCATCAATGTATCAGGCTAGTAAATGATGCTTTTAGGACTTAATTTCAACATTGACCCCGTTACAGAAAAAAACGCGAGTTTTTTCTTTACCTTGCATTGACATCACTCATTGTTAGCCGCAGAGTTAAGAATGTTAACCCTAAATAGTACTTTTTAAGATAAACTTTTTTGTTAATTTGAATTATGATTACGTAAAGTAAAAGTTAGTCCGTAAATAACAAATTGATGTGTATCTATCGATATAAAGTTGGTACAAACTGGGACTCAAGAGTCACATGACAATTTGATATAATTTTTCACATTGAAAAAATGACCCACGCAAATATAATGGGACCCAAGCCACTTACAATATTGAATTTGACGAGCATTTGGAACGGAGCTATTATAATACAGCTTTTGTCTTGATTTGTATACATGTATATTGTATTATATGTACCCCACTTACAATGCCAATATAAACGCTAAGGCCTAGCATAATAAATCAAGCCACCTTGATACATAGCTAAAGTATATTTACGATCACAAATTTCAGCCACAACCCAGTCAACAACTACAGCTATGAGTGAGTCGTCAACTGAGTCAACAACCGGGCCTTCTAGCTTTGATGCCGATACATCCATTTCATCAGACTCATTCATGTCAGCTGATAACAGTACTACAGCTGCTGCAGATCCGACACTTGGTGAAACCACTACAACTGCTGCAGTCAATACTACAACTACTGCACCGACTACTGCAGCTTTTGCATGGACTACTACGGCTACGTCAGCGACTACCTCAGCTACGTCAGCGACTACCTCAGCTACGTCAGCGACTACCTCAGCTACGTCAGCGACTACTTCAGCTACTGCAGCGACTACTTCAGCTACTGCAGCGACTACTTCTGCTACTTCAGCGACTACTTCTGCTACTTCAGCGACTACTTCTGCTACTTCAGCGACTACTTCTGCTACTTCAGCGATTACTTCAGCTACTGCAGCGACTACTTCAGCTACTGCAGCGACTACTTCAGCTACTGCTGCAACAACTGTTGTAACCACCACAGTATCCGGTAATAATATATTGACAAATTATTAGCTTAGTTCTAGGCATGAAACTAATGAAACCTCATGTTAGATTGCTCAGAACTAGAAACATGTCACAGTTGTTTTCTCACTTGGCCAGTTGATGTGTATGAGATGGTGACGATATATACACTTGATTGCACCGATATAGATGGCTCAGCGGTCAGACGCGAGACTCTAATTTGGAAGGTAACCGGTTCGATACCGGCCACCGGCAGTCCTGACTGAATGACTGACTAACTGAAATAGCTTTTCAACTCGAACTTCCTTTCTTATTAATTTCTTTTTTAAATTTTGCATTGCGTTAGTCATTTTCCTTACATAAGATAGAATATACAATTAAATACCAGGGTGCGATTGTTTTTCATGTTTTCAGTTGGCAACTCAAGTCTGCTTGGCACGTCGACCCGGTATTCGTTTTATACCTCGCCGACAATGACGTACGCAGTGGGCGAAGCTCTTTGCGTGATAGAAGGTGGCCATGTCTTAGTTGTTGAAACCGACGCTGAGGCAGACATCATCACGACTCTGGTCGGAAGTCGGAGCTCCGAGACATTCTACATTGGAGCTACCGCTGACGCAGTTGGTCTTGGGTTCACAACCGTCTACGGTAAGTTACTCTAAATATTTACTGTAAAACTGGGTGAGTTCCACCAAATATTTGGAAACAGATTTGTATCGAGCCAATCAGTGCATGAATACTTAGTCACACATTATGTTATAAATCTAAATTTTTATTTTTAATATCGCTTTGCAATTTTATTTTAACGCTAATATCTATGCACATATACAATACAACAACATAATATATCACTATTGACAGTACAAAATGCATCATCTTCAAAGAGGAGACTCGTCTGGGCCTGGGGCAGAATAGGCCCAGGGTGACTCTGCCAGTCGTAAGATGTGATAGAAGGATACCCTGTCCCTTCACATCCAGTTCCTGTTCTCACTATCTTCTACGAACACTCATAGTCTAAGCAGATGCAACGTTCAAGGTCATTTGTAACACACCCATGTCTTCTGGTTCCAGGTACCCCGTTTGTTATGGCTTCACCTGCCACGTGGTACGGGGCTAACCCCGATAGGAGGAAGGATGAGACCTTCGTTAGCTATTCTCCGAAAACTAAAGTATATTGGGACGAGTTTCCAAGTGCCCAATATTACATTATTTGCGAGATAAAATCGTAAAGAAATTGTGACATCAACAGATACATATTTTGATTCATGCACTTTGATTTTAAAACAAATGTCTTAATTTTGTTAACTCAGCAAACACAATATTAATTATCACAGTAGAAATTAATTTGAGAATATTAAAGTGTGTACTTTGAAGTTTGTAATTGGTTTGATTAACTAACAATAAAACGTGTGTTCTTTATAATTGTAAATATCTTTTTTTTATTGTATTCTATCTACATTCTTGATCTAGCGAAGGGTAGTCTCTATACGTCAACAACCACAGAAAATGTTCACTAAATTATATCTAAGATTGCAACAAGAAATAGAAAATCTAAATCAGCAGCGCACTGTGCTTTGGTAAGCCCTACAGACTAAATAAAATATTATAACTATTAGCGTAGTATTTTGATTATAATTCAATAATTAGTAATACAATTAATTATTTATAAAATACCATACTGATTTTAATATAAGTAACGACTTAGAGCATTCAATGTGTTGGGCTTACTAAACCACAGTGCGCTGTTGATTCAGATTTTCGATTTCGAAGCCCGTTATTGTGATATAATTTAAAAATGAAACTTTTGTGCAGTTTTTGACGTATAGGTATCCTTCCCTGTTAATACCGAAAACGTTGGTTGTCAGATCATGGCAGTTTCCTCAGATTATGAGGTGATAACGTTGGTTGTCAGATCATGGCAGTTTCCTCAGATTATGAGGTGAAAACGTTTGTTGTCAGTTCATGTCAGTTTCCTCAGATTATGAGGTGAAAACGATGGATGTCAGATCATGGCAGTTTCCTCAGATTATGAGGTGAAAACGTTGGTTGTCAGATCATGGCAGTTTCCTCAGATTATAAGGTGAAAACGTTTGTTGTCAGTTCATGTCAGTTTCCTCAGATTATGAGGTGAAAACGATGGATGTCAGATCATGGCAGTTTCCTCAGATTATGAGGTGAAAACGTTGGTTGTCAGATCATGGCAGTTTCCTCAGATTATAAGGTGAAAACGTTTGTTGTCAGTTCATGTCAGTTTCCTCAGATTATGAGGTGAAAACGTTTGTTGTCAGTTCATGTCAGTTTCCTCAGATTATGAGGTGAAAACGTTGGTTGTCAGATCATGGCAGTTTCCTCAGATTATAAGGTGAAAACGTTTGTTGTCAGTTCATGTCAGTTTCCTCAGATTATGAGGTGAAAACGTTGGTTGTCAGATCATGGCAGTTTCCTCAGATTATAAGGTGAAAACGTTTGTTGTCAGTTCATGTCAGTTTCCTCAGATTATGAGGTGAAAACGTTGGTTATCAGATCATGGCAGTTTCCTCAGATTATAAGGTGAAAACGTTTGTTGTCAGTTCATGTCAGTTTCCTCAGATTATGAGGTGAAAACGATGGATGTCAGATCATGGCAGTTTCCTCAGATTATAAGGTGAAAACGTTGGTTGTCAGATCATGGCAGTTTCCTCAGATTATAAGGTGAAAACGTTTGTTGTCAGTTCATGTCAGTTTCCTCAGATTATGAGGTGAAAACGATGGATGTCAGATCATTTAGTTTCTTCAGATTATAAGGTGAAGACGATGGATGTCAGATCATGGCAGTTTCCTCAGGTTATGCCATAACATGCCATGCTTGCCTCTACAGCCAGCTGCCATCAGTTGCAATCAGCTGTGAAAGAAAAGTTTGCTGCAGCGTCAGAATGAATGAATAAATATTGATTTAGACCATTTCTTGGTTCTTGAAACTCCTGCTTAGGCAGATATCATTACCAAAATAATAGCCACTTAATAACCACTAATAAAAATAGTAAAAATAGTAATAACAATATAATGATAAGTTTATAATTATTAAATAATTATAATTATTATTATTCTTTTAAGAGTTTAAATAATATTGCGTTAATATTACATTGTAAAAGTAGCATAGTTTGTATACAGGCTGATAGAGTTAGGTTATATTTCTATGATTTTTGTACCAATCCATGGCAACATTTGTAAGTACAATAGACAATATTATTCCATCCTAACATTGTGGTTCTGTATTGATCTGATGTTTTTGTGTTGATCATGTATGTATTTCTAGTTATCTTATCGTCCCTTCAAGGCAATCAAGCTATGTGGGTGTGTCCTTGACTGCTAGAATTGACTGTACAACTTGGAGCGTGACCGTTCATCAGAGATCACCCATTTGTTTTCCTCTTCCACATCCAGGTCACTGACTAGTAACTAGGCCTATCTACAAATCAAAATTTAAAATTAGGCCCTTTTTTCAGGTATATTATATTTTATTTGTTATCGGAAATCGTACCAGCACGGTTGTTTTTTGTTTACGTCAATGCCATGTTTTCATTGTAATATAATTCAGATAAAAACTGCCCTCTCATATATTGTCTATAAACGCTGGACCCTAATGTTAGTTTGTGACATTTGGCAACCTAACACGTAGAATAAAGTGCTTTCAACAGAGCGTCGAAACGATGGTACAGAAATCACTCATCGTTTTATGTGTGTTCGTGGCATTTGTGAGTCAACCATTTTGTTTTTTTTGTTTCCATAATATGCTATTAGCTCTTGAAATAATATTTGTATTGTGAAACTTAATTTTTTTTACAGCAACTTTTATTTTTAAAAGTTTGTAATCATAAAATTAATACTAATTACCATTACAAAGCATTTGCATATGCGTTAATATAGAATCTTATAGACGAACGATTTTTATCATTAGACGTCGGATTCCAAAGTCACCAAAGAGAGCCATAGTTTAATCGTTAGCTATATGAATTCACTTTATCATAATCGACCTACGTTATAACGTTATGTGCATGTTCGAGAAGATAATGGAGGGAGAAAGTTGTAGAAAATAATAGAAATAAAACTGATTCACAAACGAATAGAATGAATAGATTGAATTCACAAAATAGTGCAACAAAGTTATATTCGTAAATCATGACATGCTCAACACACAAATACATTTCTAAGAGAAAATAACAAAGAATAAATTAATATAATTTTTGGGGGACGATTGTTTGGCATTTATTTCCCTCAGTTGCCAGGTTCGAGAGGAAGCGGAAGTGGCCAACATGTGAATCAACAATCGGCGTCGATTTCTATAACAGACACGATAAAGGTAACGTACATAAATATACGTTTTAAATTTGATTGCTGTTGAAAAATGTGTCCCTTTTTTATGTAAGATGTAAACAACAGTTTTCAAGCGGGTTCTGCTTTGAATTATTAAATAATAGGATGGGTTTAGTTATATTGAATGTGGATATGTTCGTAAATGTCAATATCAGGTTTGAGCCCAGTTTGAGTGTTATAACAATAAAAAAATAAAAATAAACATTTTTTAGCAATCGCTATTTTTATCCTAAAATTATGATAAAACGTGACGTTAAGAACGATGGGTACGTTTACGTCCAAAACCGCAGCAAATTGTCATGTATAAAGCACCAAATCGAAAATCTGAGTAATCAGCGTGCTGTGGTTTGGTAAGCCCAACAAACTGAATGATAAATGTATTTCACATTATAATCAATATGACCGTAATTTTTATTTAATTAAATTACTAATGAAATAAGTATCAGAGTCATACTGATTATAATTTTTGATACATTTACCATTCAGTCTGAAGGGTTTACCAAACTACAGCACGCTGATTACTCAGATTTTCGATTTCGAGATGCATTCTTGAGATATAGTTAAAATATGAACATTTTCTGCCGTTTTTGACGTAAACGTACTCTTCCCTGTTAACCCCAGCAAGTAATACTCGTTACTGCCGCAATTTAAGTAATAACAACGATCATATTTAGAGCTTGTTAACTTAGTCAAGTGGGTTAGACTCCCGGTTGTGTAAGGTTAATATTAACTGAATAGAATAGAATAGAATAGAATAGAATATTTATTGAATAATTCAGATAATATGTTACATACATTGCTTTATTTATTTTCCACGAGAGGGTCTAAATCAGTTCGTAAACCAGTCTGGCTAATATTATATATAATCAGCGTTATGGAAAAATGAGTTTGGTAAAATATCTGGATGGCTTTGTGAGAGTAAAACCATTAGAGGTGTAAGTGGGAGGCCAGAAGGTAAGAACCGACGTGGCGGAATAACCAGACCAGTCTTTCATTTTACTAACACTATCCCGGGCGACGGAAGCCTACATATTTTAATATTCACAATTTTTGGATTAATCCGTGTACTATATAAACAAATGAGAATAATTCAATACTTAAATGATTTATATCTATATTTGATCACAAAGTACATGGATTAACAAAATAATAAAACTCTTGTTCGTGAAAACCTTGACAATTTTAATATATACATGATTTGGAAAGTATTTCAAATGGCAAACTTAATAATGTAGCGAATTTGTTCGGTTTAGAAAATTGTAGGAATATTCAATAGCTGTCCACCCCCGGTGGCATCAGCGGACGTTCTGATCAACTGCACGATTACTGTGAAGAAGGTCCTCACAGTTCTGGACTGCGCGAAGAAAGTTCCGAAGACGGGTAAAGCTACATTCAAGTGTAAGCCTGGTTTGATCCCGGCTGATAAACACAAGTTTGCAACATGCGGAAGCGGTCGCAAGTGGAACAAGCCAGTGATCAACTGTAAAGTAGCACGTGAGTACCTCAAGTAACATCACCATCATCAATGTATCAGGCTTCCAGGATAGTGAGGAAGGGATGCTTATAAAACTCAGGGCGATATGCACAGACAACTGTAAAGTAACACGTGAGTACCTCATGTAACATCACCATCATCAATGTATCAGGCTTCCAGGATAGTTAGAAAGTGATGCATATAAAACTCAGGGCGTTATGCACAGACAACTGTAAAGTAGCACGTGAGTACCTTATGTAACATCCTCATCCACAATGTATCAGGCTTCCAGGATAGTTAGGAAGGGATGCTTATAATACTCAGGACGATATGCACAGACAACTGTAAAGTAGCTTGTGAGTATCTTATGTAACATCACCATCATCAATGTATCAGGCTTCAAGGATAGTTAGGAAGGGATGCTTATAAAACTCAATTTTAACATTCATATCGTGGCAGGAAAATCTCTAGAAAACGATAATGTTTCGCTTTGCATTGGCATCGCTCATTGGGAGGCCCAGAGTTGGTGATGTTTCAAATATCAAATGATGTTGATTTTGAATAAGTTAATTTTATACCCAGTTACTACTTGTTCGTTTCAGCCACAACCCAGTCGACAACTCCAGCTTTACCCGAGTCAACAACCGAGTCAACCACCGACCCTTCTAACTCTGAATCTACTGAATCCACGTTCGATCCATCCATGTCATCAGATTCATCCGCGTCAGCTGATAATAGTACAGCTGCTGGTGACACATCACTTGGTGGGGCCACAACAGCTGGTCTAGCCACTACAGTTGCTGCACTCAATACATCTGCCGCACTCAATACATCTGCTGCAGGCGCTAATGATACTTTAGTCACTGCTGCTCCTGTAGTCAATACAACTGCAGCTACATCAATCACAACTTTAACTAATGGAACTGTAACTACAGCAGCCACGTCTGTTACTGCTGCCCTTACTACAACTACTGCAGCAACCACTGCTTCTACTGTTGCAACTAATACACCCACTACAGCTACTACTTCTACAACTACTACTACTACTACTACAACTACTTTACCTACTACTACTACTACTGCTGTACTACTACTGTTCGGTTTTACAACTACTGTTGCTACCACTACTTCGACTGCTGCACCTACTACAACTACTTTACCTACTACAACTACTTTACCTACTACAACTACTTTACCTACTACAACTACTGCTGCTACTACTACAACTACTTTACCTACTACAACTACTGCTGCAGCCTGTAAGTATAAGATATTAGAAGATGATTTACACAGCTTGGTTTCGGCTTTGTAGTGCTCGGCCGGGAGGCATAGACCTATCCTTGAAGGACCTAACCCGCCTATCAGGCTTGTTTTGACGCTTGACACAATGACGTATGCGACGGTGATATATTCACTCGATTGCCGCTAAAATAATGCAAGTATAATAATAAAACCGGACTTGTTACACTTTCGTAAATTCCAAGTACAAGACAAGCTCAACATACTACAGTGTATTGCAATGAATCTGTGGTCCTAGGATCCCGCCCACCTTCCCCTACCTCACTCCATACCTCGAATCGCTGGCTCGAGGTATGGAGTGAGGTAGGGGAAGGTGGGCGGGATCCTAGGACCACAGATTCATTGCAATACACTGTACCTGCAATAGTTGAGGCGTTACAGTAACACTATCTAGTTCGTATTACACTGTGTGAGTGGGCATGGTTAACTCTGAGACAGCCTTGAGAATGAATCCGCTTAATTCTGTGTTCGTTATACGACTTACTAACTGAGAATACTTTCAAGTTCTCATTTATTCAGATCTGAATGTTTTAAAACGTCTAGTACAAAGTAAAACATTTTTTCTCTACTATTATTATTAAATAACATATAATACAATAAAAACGTGATTATCGTGTTTTGAAATCCTCGCTGTATCTTTGGGTCGTTTGCCCCAAGTAAAGAAAATGAAAGCGAGTTCCATACGATTATTCGTATGGCTGAACAGAAACGCAATTCCTACAACGAAGCCCTAATACGTTTCTACCAGAACGTAGTGTCAAGCATACTATAAAATTTATATAACTTACTTGATGTCAATTGATGTTTATAACTTTTGAGGTGTATTATAAAAGAATTGCAATAATGTATTTTCTCAGCGGTGTTAAAATAATAAGAGAAATTCATCCCTAAAAACAAAAACAAAATGAATGTCGATGGTGTTCAGAGCCTACAGGGTTGGTTTAGTCGCTTTAAAAATTAAAGTCCCCCATAGAAAATCAGTCTTGTAACTGACCTGGTAGACTCTATAAAACAATACAAATTTATTTATTGATTTAGTTTATTGAATGTGATTTTGTGATTGTTTGCAGCTGGCTACCAAAATGTGCATGGCACCTCGTGGTATAAAATGTATCCCACACCAGCTAGGAACTACGCGACGGGCAAATCTCTCTGCGAGTTAGATGGTGGTAATCTCTTGGTTATTGAAACCGATGCCGAGGCCGAAGCTATTAACATTCTAGCTGGCACTTATAACACTAATTATTTTTTCCTTGGAGCTACCGCAGACGCGGTTGGACTGGGATTTACCACTGTTCACGGTAAGTGACCCTTAATAGATGAAAGTAATCTATTGTTTTGTGTACATCATACAAAGTTACACAAACATGAACCCAAGGAACAATCATACTTTTTTTATTTCTTATTTTTTATTATTACTCGATAATTCCACATAATATATTGCATACAAAGGTATTAGAGTAATAAAAATAATATTAATAATAGCGTCTTTATTTTTATTTTTTACATACAAAATACAACCGTACTGGTACATGAAAAAATATATTAGGATAAAATATTATGAAAAGAAAAAAAATGGGCGAATTTAAGTACATATGTACTTTTTGAGTACTTTTTATGTAGTTTTTGAGTACTTTTTGAGTAAACCTAGCATCATAATAATCAAGAAACTTTAAGCTTAAGGAAAACAACGCTGAAGTTTTATGTATCCATCGTAACGTGACTGTGAAATTCAGTACGTAGAACTCATTTTTGACACAAGAATACATATTATAAATTTAATAAAATATTGAGAAGCCCTTTGGTATGTAATGCTTACCAGTACACGAGTCAATAATTCTTCCTTCAATTTGCCGTCCGTGATAGCCAATGACTGCAATGAGGCGTGGATATTTTAGAAATCACGTCACAAGGAACTAATATGATACCTAATGATTATTTATACTTATAAAAGCGTAAACGTCAAATATTTGATTTCCGCAAGACATTCGCATAGTGAAAATCTTGTTATATACAGCAGATTTGTTCAAAAATAATTTATAATCAGCGTTCTTTTCATAAAGCCGTCATAGAATATTTTAGCGGAAAAAGTTGATGAAAATTTTAAGAGAAGAAGAAAAAATACTGTGTTTTCCTGAAACATATTCTAAGTTTCATCACATCGTTGTTTTAACTTGTTTATTTCAGAGTTGTATTTTTTGTTCTCTTAAGGCTGGTCCACACAGATTTTTAAGACATAATGCATAAGGTTTTAACTTTTAAGACGTTGTTTTAAAAACAACAATGAAAACAACGTCTTAAAACTAAAACTTTGTGTGAACGCCAGTACGTGTTTCCTATGATCCAACTTTACGACTACGCGTTAAACCTTAAATCGTATGTCTTAAAAATCTGTGTGGACCAGCCTTTAACTAAATAAGTTTTACAACTCAATACGATATACATTATATCAATAAATACGTTAATACATTTTGTATTCTTACATTATTTCAGTAAATAGAATCAAAACGGATGTGCACTTAACACAAATAGTTTATATTCTCATACTCTTTTAGGAACATTCATACATCAGCTGGCTGTGACGTCAACTCAAGAGCTCTACCAAGAAGTAGGAACGCTCAAAGACATTTGCCACACATCCTAAGTAACCTCGTCTTCTGTTTTCAGGTACCCCGTTTGTAATGCCTCCACCTGGTGCATGGTATGGTATTAACCCAAACAGGCTCGTGGGCGAAATCAGCATTAGTTATTCTCCAAAAGGTAAACACTATTGGGACGACTATCCGAGTGCCGCATATCCTACTATTTGCGAGAAAAAATAACAGTAGAAATTGATAATCGTTTTGAAATAAGAAATATACATATTTTGTGAACAGAAATTATTGTGTTCCTGCACTTAATTTTACAAGACCAATTTATTGGCCCAGAAATCATAAACATTAATTTGTATGGTTTGTTGCTTTGCACCAAAAATACTGTAAGCTTGACCTTGTTGGTAAAAAAAATATATCGTCAAACTTGTGTGCTGTTTAAATTGTAAAATGTATCTGATTTCGAATCCTCTTCTATGGAAACGTTGGATATAACATAACAAATACTAGTATTAATTAAATAATTTTGCTCCCTTATTCCAGCGTTGAAAACTGCCATGTAAAAACAAAATGTACAATAATGTACAAACAATCCACCATCGTGTGTTTCCGTTCCAGCGTTGAAATCTCCCATGTAAAAACAAAATATACAAACATAGTGTTGTATCTCCTTTGTTCCAACGGTTAACGATAAAGGGTCGTAGTCGTCATAGTCATACATAAATCATACATAAATTATGTTATTCCCGGTTCCCCTTTCCATCCTTTTCAAATACGCTTAATTGGTTATTGTATTCTGTACGATTATGATGAGCTGAATAAGTGAAGTGGTGATGATGACCTTATAACCCTTGGTGACAATATACTAACACCTTTAAGTTTAATTTTGGGAATATGAATATAATTACACGAGGGAGGAATTGTCTTCGAATTGGATATGTGGGTAAAGGACAGAAAGTACATATCCCCCTCCAAAAAGTGCTTTTTTTGTTTTGATAATAAAAAAAATCAGTTGTCTTTGCTGAAAATAATGATATATGACAAGAGTATAAATTGATTATTATTCAGTTGTTGAATAAAATTATTTAATTATATGTGTACACACAAATATTAACGATTTCAACGAAATCCCCTTAAACATTAATTAACATCATTAAAGCATTAAATAACACATGTTTTTAAATAAACTAGAGATCTGGGTTTTTCTTTCAACAGTTGGTTAACACTTGGGGATTTTTGTATTAGCAGTTGGTTACTCTGGTTACACATACTGCATCTGTAGTCTGCAGATAGCTTCACGCTGCTTATCGTGCACGCGGATGCCTTTTAGTTTTTATTGCGATCTGACAGTTCAAGAAGTACTTTTTTAGCGATTTACAATGCCGAGAACAAACCGGGTGTATTCTAGACGTAAGTTTAAAGATAATCAGTTCTTGAATAGTGATTTAACGATCAATAACATTGATCCGTGTGTATGTGACGGACGTTCCTAACCTTCAAGTTGATGACATTTCCCGTAGGCCTAGCCCAAGTGCATCGAAAGTGAAGTTAAGTACGGCTAATAATGTGCTGTGATTTGGGATGCCAGTAGCCAGTGAAATTAGGTAAGCCAACTATAAAATTGTTATACTATAGAAGAAATAACAGGTAATCTAAACTCATATATTTTATTTTATTACCATCATTACAAACCATCAAATGAAAACAATTGAGGTAGTGCGTAAAACAAAACTACTTGGTATCAAACTCGCAAACGAATGCGACCTTCCAATCGCACATATGATCGGCCAAAGCTGCCTCGGCTCTGCCAACAAGGCCGCAGAACTGGTTACCTTTGTGTGGTTCTCCCTTGTTCCAGCGTTGAAATCCTGTCGTCTCCACAGCCTCGCCTGACAGAGAAGGAATTAAACATTCTTATTCTTTGGTTTTTGACTGTATATCGACCTACTCTGCCGAACTCCCAATTTCACTCGCTTTCAAGGTCGGTGCACAATAGCCCGGTAGCGATAACTGTAACGATAACGATAACGGGAATGAACTTCGATTTCATGTTAAATTACGATACGATGCACAATAAGAGCTTCCCGTTACCGGGCCCGGAAACGGTAACGGAAAGTTCGCCAAGTTTCAACTTAACGTTACCGTTCCCGTCTGTACGTTACCGGGACCAATCAGAATCAAGCGTCCACGGCCTGTTAAAAGTATAAGCAAATAGCCGAGCGTCTGCTTAACGGGCAATTGTGCATCGAATGCCTTCCCGTTACCGTTTTATCGTTATCGTTACCGGGCAATTGTGCACCGACCTATAATCTCTTTAAAATGCTTTAAATATACCCGTACCTGACTTCATTGTTGGACACAGGGAGCAGATATAAAAAAAATATAAAACAAATGTAAACCGGTATCATTCACCCCTTAGACAATTGCGTTCTTGTGATTATTTCTTCTATTAAATATTTCTATTTTTCAAATTATCTACCTAATTTTACTTTTCTAATGTGTTGTTCGTTGCAACACATCTTTCACAATGCATAAGGTTTTAAGACGTAGTTTTAAAAACAACAATGAAAACAACATCTTAAAACTAAAACTTTGTGTGAACGCCAGTACGTGTTTCCTATGATCCAACTTTACGACTACGCGTTAAACCTTAAATCGTATGTCTTAAAAATCTGTGTGGACCAGCCTTTAATAAGGAAATTTGAAAAATGGAAATATTTAGTGTAATAGAGAAGGTTATAAGTAGAATAAGCAATTTTAACCTTCATAAATCGGAGACTCCTCAGAGTAGGTTGAGATAACATAAGTAATACATTTTGAAACGAGGTGCATCATTATTTTCTTGGTCGAATACCATTTTGTGGAATAAATGTATAAAGTTTGTAGAAAACATACAAATTAATAACTCTTCCAGCGATATAATGATTTTTGCCGTCCGCGGTAGCTCATACGAATAGCGTATAATTCTCAGCGCGTACATCACCCAGAGATACGGGGGTTTGGAATCCCGCATGGGTTTATTGCAGTTGTTCCTGATCTGCGTCTGTTCCGTTTGCCCTCATCTCAAATAGGTAGGACCTACTGTGATTGTAAGAGTAGAGGCGTAAAGCTACAAACATTGAAGTGGACATTGTGATTGAAATTCATAACCTGTCAAACGTACAAGTCCATGGAAATTGTTATATTCGACTCTTTATTTCGATTTGTGATTAATTCATTTCGGTCTTTTTGAGTAAAAGTTACATTTAAACGGTTTTATCCGTTATATATTTATATGTTTGTAACTGTTCACTCCCGCACATAGTGACCTTATCTGTGAAAGGTTGAATACTCTATAATTCAGGTGTGTTGGAGGAGGCATTGGGAATTTTCAAGTGTCTTCTGAGAATTAGGAGAAGATGACCTACATTATATTATTTTGGATCTACATAGAAAAATAACCAATCAAATACGATAATAGAATTAAATTTCTAGTGTTTTTCTTAATTAAAACCGTGATTAATGCGATTTTCAGTGAACGGCGGTGTTTCAATTATGGCATTTTCTGTTTCAAAATCGATCAATTCTTGCATATTTTCTTTTTTGTAAAATTAAATAATTCCTACATATATTTGTGTTACCGTAATTCGCGATAATCACCATTCTATCAGTAATCAGTATTGTATTTTAAATCAGTAATAGAAGAGAACCAGGATCGTACTCGTATGATTTAAAATGTAAATGTAATTCTTTTGCATACCAAAAATAGTGAAGTAGTTGTCGCCGATTCTCTGCAGACCGATCCATGCCCAGTCGTTGTTGCTTGCCTCGTGGATAGTCGGATATCTACCGAACAATGTCTTCATCACATCGGCTTCCTTCTCTGAGTTGATGATGGTCAGGTGCGCACCCTCGTTTGCGCACGTTTCACGCGCTAGAGTCCAGGTCGTGGGGTTGGTGTGAAACTTGTAATAGCCAACCCCTGCGAATAGCTCGTACCCCCGAGGAACGCTTTTCGGTACATCTAGTGTAGACGTTGACGGAGCTGGAAGTAAGTAGTAATTTATTTACGGTCTACCACGAACGATACTTTACCAAATGTGTTGTTACTTATAACACTGATTAATTGTTTGATATGGTACTATTTTGAAGCATGAACGAATGCTAAGGAATGTAATTTAAGGGGAAGTGGATAAGAAAACTTGTAGAGGAAACACAAGATTGACATATGTTCAATAGACTGAAACACAAGATTAACATATGTTCAATTGACTGAAACACAAGATTGGAATATGTTCAAAAGACTGAAACACAAGATTGAAATATGTTCACAATCACACCAGACAAATCAATATTTGCGGTGTAATGGATGTGTAGAAACTATGATAAAAGAGAAGAAAGAATGGAGAGCTATTTCAATCCAATGCTCAAACTAACTCATCGATCTAAACTCCCATTCTGCATATTATAATTAAGGTTGCAATCTTGATTAAATATAATTTATCCTTCACCCACATATCACATAATATCCGGTACTTTTTTGAAATCCAAATAAAATACTCTATAGTAAGATACTCATGTTGTACTATGATCGACGTAACAAAGTGGTTATCATCCAGTTTAAAAACGAATTTAGTTCAGCCTTATAAGACGAATCATCATCGTTGTTAGTTCCGATGTATTTTACCAGATTGCTTTCATATCATGTCCTGATAACGGGATGTTAGATTTCCATGGCATTTTGCGATTACACATCTTTCCTTAAATATGAAACAATTATTTTTGTATTCATTACAATTGTTTTTATGTAGTATTGAAAACTAATAATCTTGAACATTCTAAAGTGTTTTGTTATGAGTGGTCGTATGGACGTTTATAAAGTACACAGCTTTGTGTGAAATAGCTCACCTGTGAGAAAGAACATTGTCTCCAGTGATGGTTCTTCAGTCTGACATAAGACTGACCGCTGTTCAATGTTAATTTGCCACGTTTCAGATTTGTTTCCATTTTTATTCCCAGATGCATCTTGCATCACCCCAACCTGAAAATATACTAAGTTTTAGAAAATTTGCATTTTTGCTTCGTATTATCTAATTTTTAAAGATATTTCATTAATATAACATTTTAAAATTTCAACCTCAACAATCTTTACAATATGTCCCCCGTTCCCATTGATTGATTTGTTAGGTTAAAGGTTCGAATATTTGAACTAGGTACCTATAATAGTATAATACATTTGGTGCTGATTTAAATAAAGTATTACTTTACTACACCTGTTGAAAATGGTCAGATTCCATTAATTAAATATTTATTTTCTCACTTGAAAGTTATTATTATTATTATTATTATTATTTATTATTATTTGGTCTTTATTGACAACGGGGCAAGCCCCACAAGTGCAATATAATATACATAATACATAATAGTCAGTGTAAGTGAAGCTAGTACATAGTGTAACAAAGCAAAACAAGAATTAAGATTTGTGTGCGAGTGTGATTGTGAATGGATTGTGAGTGTGAGTGTGAGTGTGAGTGTGAGTGTGAGTGTGAGTGTGAGTGTGAGTGTGAGTGCCAATTTGAGCAAAATTATACTTATGATTAATATTATAAAATGTGTACGTAGGTGTATGTATGTATGTGTCTGTATTATATTAAATATTAATTTATATTTATAAAAATTGTGAAACCATATTATAATTATTACATATTATTTTTTTGTCAGTATAATTATTTATACAATTATAAATTTAAAATGATACCTTTCAACTCGTCGCTACAAAAGCTCGTAACTGATACTGATGGCCAATAAAATACCTGTGAAACCCATTGTCCAGTCTGGTTCAGATGACTGTTGAGGCTTATTTTCAACGTTGACGCCGAACACTGGGGTTGAGCCCCCAACGCACAGACAATCATACCGCACAGCAAAAGTATTAGTAACATACTTAACTATCGGTTGAAATTAGATTTTATATCTATATAATGTCGATCCTATTCAAAGTCTGTGGCAGCAAAGTCCCTGTTCGTATCTTAAATGGAAATTGCCGGTAGATTCCGCCGCTAGGTATTGTCAAGGGCCACGGATAACGAAACAAAATATACGAAAAATTTACTCGTTTGCATTAAATACAAATATTAAGGTATTTTTGTATTTAATCCAAACGTGATTAATTTTGCATATATATTTTTTCGATCTTATGTGGACCTTGATAGAATCTGATACTACCCACAATTTCGATTTTGAAAGCTTTTTTTTTTTTTTAAAAAAGAGCAGAAAACCTTAAATTCTAACGCTGTGCCGTGGCAAACTCTTAAAATAGAAAATTGATTTTGAAATTACGTGAATAAGTACAACTTAAAATTAGCACAACATGAAAGAGGTACGATACAAAACACAACTAAAAGAACTTTAAATTTGTTGACTAGAAAAATTACCACTTGTTGTAAGTTTAAAAAACTCAATGCTTAACAGTTAGAAATGATATATAATGATGCTGTCGCGGTATTTATACATATCACATGCTTTTACCCGCACGGATGTAGGAGGACCTGGACGAGGGGAGGAGAGGGGAGGGGGTACAGGCGGTCTGATAACACGACATGGAGACTTTGCTGCGGTTCTTGATTGGACGAGGTTCGATGTCACGTGGCTATAACGTGTCCTCTACGTTCACGTTAACACCGCTGCCATGTGACATTGCTGCTTCGGTAGTAGAACAAACACACATTGTGCAGTGATACTTCTCTTTCTGGGCTGAGAGAGGCCGGCATCGTATTGATATTTTAAACCCCTATATTCCTTCTAATTGCTATCTGACGACTTAACAGGTTGTCATTGGAATGCCATGCAAGAAACACGTCAAGAGTTGACAACCATGTACCGGCTGTCACTGACTTATGTCTCAATTTGAACGAAATGAGGGTATTACGAACCGCATGCATTATGAACTGTGTAGACCAAGTTCTGGTTATTCCTGTGATGACCCATTTCTGCCAACTAACCACTTGCGCTTGCGAACACAATCTTTCACGGCACTCTCAGACTTATACCCTATCTTAACTCACAAAGGGAACTATAGGTGTAGCAGACTATACTAAGTATACAGTATTTAGTAATGAAAAAGTATCGTTTTTAATTTACTACAATGTACATTCCTAACTTACAAAATATGTTAACTGACAATTAAGAAAGGGTGCCAAAAAACAAGAAGCTTACAGTGACATTCAAAATGTTATAATGCTATTTGAAGAAGGTTCGTGCAAAACACTAATCATACATAAGACTGTCTTTGGAACGGTGTAGAGTTGAAGCAGCGGCCAGACTCACATTCCAGTATCAGTATCACAACGTGACGTCACCTGAGCTCGATCAATCAGAAGACACTCGTCACAGCTCCTTCTCGCACACGAAGCCACAACCCACTGGCAGATGACGTCACTTTAGCTCGACCAATCAGAAGACACTCGTCACAGCTCCTCGCACACGAAGCCACAATTCAGTGGCAGATGACGTCATTTGAGCTCGACCAATCAGAGGACACTCGTCACAGCTCCATCTCGCACACGAAGGCACAACCCACTGGCAGATGACGTCATTTGAGCTCGACCAATCAGAGGACACTCGTCACAGCTCCATCTCGCACACGAAGGCACAACCCACTGGCAGATGACGTCATTTGAGCTCGACCAATCAGAGGACACTCGTCACAGCTCCTTCTCGCACACGAAGCCACAACCCACTGGCAGATGACGTCACTTTAGCTCGACCAATCAGAAGACACTCGTCACAGCTCCTCGCACACGAAGCCACAATTCAGTGGCAGGTGACGTCACTTGAGCTCGACCAATCAGAGGACACTCGTCACAGCTCCATCTCGCACACGAAGCCACAATTCAGTGGCAGGTGACGTCACTTGAGCTCGACCAATCAGAGGACACTCGTCACAGCTCCTTCTCGCACACGAAGGCACAACCCACTGGCAGGTGACGTCACTTGAGCTCGACCAATCAGAAGACACTCGTCACAGCTCCTTCTCGCACACGAAGCCACAATTCAGTGGCAGGTGACGTCACTTGAGCTCGACCAATCAGAGGACACTCGTCACAGCTCCTTCTCGCACACGAAGGCGACAACCCACTGGCAGGTGACGTCACCTGAGCTCGACCAATCAGAGGACACTCGTCACAGCTCCTTCTCGCACACGAAGGCACAACCCACTGGCAGGTGACGTCACTTGAGCTCGACCAATCAGAGGACACTCGTCACAGCTCCTTCTCGCACACGAAGGCGACAACCCACTGGCAGGTGACGTCACCTGAGCTCGACCAATCAGAGCACACTCGTCACAGCTCCATCTCGCACACGAAGGCACAACCCACTGGCAGGTGACGTCACTTGAGCTCGACCAATCAGAGGACACTCGTCACAGCTCCTTCTCGCACACGAAGGCACAACCCACTGGCAGGTGACGTCACCTGAGCTCGACCAATCAGAGCACACTCGTCACAGCTCCATCTCGCACACGAAGGCACAACCCACTGGCAGGTGACGTCACTTGAGCTCGACCAATCAGAGGACACTCGTCACAGCTCCTTCTCGCACACGAAGGCGACAACCCACTGGCAGGTGACGTCACCAAGCCCTCCAGACACTCGGTTTATTAGAATACAGTTGTCACTCGGGTTCTTGTTGGGTTGGTCTGGATGCCACCGCGTGAAGCCGGTCGAGTCCAAGCTCTCGCCTAGAGGGGTGAGAGATTACAAGAGTTCAAGTATCAGATATTTTTTAGTATGGTGTTCGCTTAAAATATATTGCTTACTACTTAGTATGACAAGGTTATGTTTAAGAAGGAAAGTCGATTAGAGTCTTGCGTATTCACCACTGAACAACCTATGTCGGTAATTTAAGATAAATAAATATAATGAATAAATATATTCACATTTAGAGTATACCCACTCAGTAACGAAACTGATTTTCAGTGGAGGACTTTAATTTAAAGCGACTAAACTAACCCTGTAGGCTCCGAACACCATCGACGAGTGAGCGATAAACAATCAAAGATCGATTTTTCAAATACGAAACATATATGAATCAGTGATTGGACAGTGCGAACACATGCGGACAAATGTTAGAATCAACAAGGCTGATTCAGAATAACTTTGAATTTATTGAGTGCTTCGTTGCTAGGATGGCACGACGTAATGCAACTGAGTCCTCAATAGAAGTTAAAAAACTTCTGCTTGAAGCGGGATTTGAACCCGGGACCTTCTGCATTGGAAAAAGGGATGCTAACCACTGAACCAACGACCCACCTAAGAGTGATTACCATGCTTATAATTTACCACTTAAACTTTGAAGGCCGTAGTCATTAGTCGTTCCCTCAAAAAATTGTTCGGACAAACACGGTTAAAAACATTCACGCACTACTCACCGCGTTATATTTCGGCAACATCCGTCGCCATCCTCAGACGGGAGGCAACTGAGGATGGCGACAGATGTTGCCGAAATATAACGCGGTCAGTAGTGCGTGAATGTTTTTAACCGTGTCTGTCCGAACAATTTTTTACTTATATTATTATCTTCCGGTTAATGAGTCCTGGTGTGTGTTATTAGATAATTTCCTAATGTTAGTTCAACTTCGGTAATGCTTTCGTCATCAATCAATGACGTGTTTACGGTCTCGGCCAACCCGAGCAGGTATTTGAATTAGTCACGGCTGCTGTTTGGCTGCCGCTCACCCACTTGTGACGGAAGCATTACCGAAGATGTTTTGCGAGACCTTATTTAAGATGATATAGCTACTTATAAGATGTAAGTTATTTATGCAATTTTACCGAAGATGGTGATATATTTGTCGGCTTGTCTCTCGACCCCGACCCACATCCAACCATTGTCCGTTGCCCCGACGATGGTCTTGTGTCGAGCGTTCAACTTATTCATGACGTCATCCTCTTTCTCTGAGTTGACTATGACGAGATGCGCACCTTCTTCTGCGCACAGTTGTCGCGCGGCAGCCCATGTCTTGGGTACAGTGTGGAACTTGTACAACCCGATACCCGGGAAGAGTTCGTAGTCAGGACCGACTTTGGGCAGAGGGGCTGAAACGATATCAATCAAGATAATATTAAAATAAACACGTGAATTTTTAATAAGAAAACATTGAACTATTTAAGCTGTTTCTTGTCAAAGTAATAGTTAAAATGCAATATTTCTAATGCTGATCGGCACTCTTCGACAGGCTATCACCAACTATCAATAAGCTATAGTTGTCCCAAGAGTACCTTACACATGCTTTCGTCACAGGCGACTGGTTCGTAGCCAATCAGCGATCGGTATTAGCGCTGGTGTGTCTCAGGTGGTTCGCCGGTTGGCTACGACTGCCCCGGATGTGACGAAAGCAGGTGTAAAGTAATCTTGGGACCACCATATCAATAAGTTCCCATGCTTGCTTTTTTCAACGCAACCCAGTGTGTTCTTGCAGATATCTTAGAAAGTATTTAGCTTTCAACACGTCATATGATCGGCGTACTGTGCGTTAATAGCTTGATGCGTTGAAATATCTGCGTCAACCCAGTGTGGGTTGCTTTGGAAAGATATGCTAGCATAATAACTTAGTAACATTCCTTCTTTATTAGCCCTAAGAGTACATATAATTGTGTAAGTGTGTAAGCAAGTTAAATTAACAATAGTAAAAGTTATAGAAGTCAAACTTTTACTTAGCAACATCACTGAATCCTCTGACCCGGCACCTCCACCAATTACAAAGGAGATAATTTACTTCAAAGATATTCATGGTACTTTGTCTTGGAATCCATTAAGATGGAAACACGAATAAAGTCCGTGAATATTTTATTATTTAAAAAAATTTAAGACTTTTTTGGCAGTTATCTTCGGAAATATCAACGCCTGTCTTTTTGTACACAATGAAATCGTTTTGTCGCAAATGTCAAATGCGACCACTCTTACGAAAGATCTTGATGAGTGCATTACGAATCAGGAATTTAATATATATGTAAATTGTTAATTATGGATAGTTTCACGTTTTCATCGTCAAAATCCATCCAGTACAAACGGCCTCTAACCTGTTAGAGTGAGAGAGACGTGTAGAGTGGACTCTACTCCCTCGCAGGTTCTGGTGTTGGCGTCTACGTCCACCGACCACGGCTCAGTCCTCATTGCCTCCATTTTGCCATCCCCCCCTCCACGCTCCAAGTCCATCTGGAATATAACAAGTATTAACTTAGTGCATCTTTCTGTTCTGTCTGCAAAACACAAAAGATCTTTTTATCATACATCAGTATATCATGATTTTATTTTTATTTGTATTCATTCAAAAACCGCGGATCTTTATACAATTTTAGTGTGACCGGTGTTTAAAATATAATACTGTACATATTCTTCTACCAACATTTTATTTTATATATTTGTTAACGAAATTTAATTCAAATTCATGTAGTTGGCATTGCGTTTGCATCTATAACGTCCGTTGATGATCAACAAGATAACATAAAGCTGATAAGTGGAGTGAACAAAATATTAAAATATGAACCATTGAATCTAATAATCACCCACTCAAGGAATATGATTTGTAATCGTTACCTTAGTTATCCAGTTTCCATTCTCGTTACGAAGACTTTTGAGGGAAAGTTGAATCCTCGACGAAGTTTGTAATAATCGTGAACCCTGCCCACCGATCTCTTCTAGTGACCGAGCCACTGTCGCCCACGAGCAAACCGTTAACGACAACACAAAGAAATACCTCATTGTTAATCACAGTATTGAAACTAGACCAACAGTCATCAAACTATACTGAAACGTCTTGAAAATATAACGAGCTTTATATTCAAGGTTTTAGGGAAAATATCGAGAGAGGAGTTCATAGGATTTTTTTTTAGTCATTTTCATAGAATTCATAGGTCAAATAAATACCAATTTTAAGTGTGACCTTATTTGATTGCAGCTATTTTTTTGTCCGTGTTATCAATCCACTGATAAGGTTTTAACAGCTTGTTATTTTTCCTCTAGTCTGTACCAGTTTGTTAATGTCAACATATCGATTACAAGTGTGTTTAGTCTACGTCCTAGATAACCTGATGCAAGTATTCCAATCTAAGGTTTCCTGTCTACTACTATACTATTTACTATTATACTATTACTTCTTTCTATTTTCCTGTTTTATTGCCCTTCAATTATATCCTTAAGTATTTCTTCTTGCTTCAAAATATGTCCAATTAACCCATCCTTCCGTTTAACTGATATAATTAATTGAGTGTGTTTTTTATTATTTTTTAAAGTCAATTAAACCTACACTTGGCGTGATTACTAAAACTGACGAGTATGTATTTATTACTATTTAGATTTAAACGTCAAATTTATTTACATGCCCAATTTATTTGCAAAGTTTGGCACTCTACTTTAATGTTAGTAAAAATTCACGTTCACCATTTAATAGGAATGGTGATATTATAATCCGTTATCTGTAATAGGCCTACTTGTGTTAGTCGGCCAAATGTGTATCTTAATTTGTGGGAGTCTTATTGCTTTCATGTTATTGAAATAATGTGCTTCCAGATGATGAGATTATCATAATTGTAATTTAGAAATCAAGTATAAGCATACATAGGGGATTCGAACCCAGTTCTCTAAGTGACATAGGCTTAGAATCTGCGAGCCAATGCATGAGTCACCGCAGATGATTGTGTATCTGTTGCAAGTTAGAAGGAACACTAACCCTATATCCGGGTTAGTTTATAATTCAAGTTATAATAAGGGTGGGTTTGAGAGTTGAGGCTTGGTTTGATAATGTGTTTCAGTTCAGTGAAAAAGGGTTAAGGTATGGTGATTTTATCCATCTTTTTCTGATGTTTATTTAGTTAATGGAAACAGTTTATTTTGTTCTATGAACTGCAAATAAATCTTTATTTTCATGTTATCTTTGGCATTGTTTCAATAATCAATCAATAGTAGAAGTGTATGCTATATGGTAATAAATCAGTTTTATTAGGAAAATACAAGAAACACAAAGTACAAGATTTTGTTTACAGAAATTCCTGAAAAACAGATAGATCTCTTTACTTCCAACTTATGCCATATGGTCTATTCTCGTTGTACATACACTTTTAGCACTGATTGAAACATATCATGATGAATGTATGTACTCAGGTAAACACCCCTCACACAAATTTTAGATAGGAACATTATTGTAGGCTCCATGTAAACTGTCAGCTTGATACATATAATTGGAATAACATTCTGAACAATGAGTGATGAGATACATTGCATTTTATTGTATTTAGTTAAGAAACATAAATGAACATAAATTACATCAATTATTAACATAATTAGCATAAATGAAAGTCATATAAATAACCTGTATGTACAAAATGAAGTAAACGAATGAATAATCATATCATTATTTAAGGTAAGAGTTTTATAAGCGTAAGATATTTCTAACTGACCCCATATTCCACTGGTATTATGAACGTAATGCGTAAACAACACACACATTAAAGTCGATTTACGCACGCGAGCGAAGCGAGGGCGCGAGCTCCAATCAGTGGCCGAGTATGCGTGAAACTATTAACTTCTTTGCGTGAAACTAGGGCGCGAGCTCCAATCAGTGGCCGAGTATGCGTGAAACTATTAACTTCTTTGCGTGAAACTAGGGCGCGAGCTCCAATCAGTGGCCGAGTTTGCGTGAAACTATTAACTTCTTTGCGTGAAACTCGGCCGTTGATTGGAGCTCGCGCCCTCGCTTCGCTCGCAACGCGTAGCTGTAAACGTACCATTATTTCTACCAGCAACAATGCAAACAGTAAATTGTTTACGATAAACAGACATGGCAACGGCTTTAATCTATCTCTTGCTCACAGAAAAACACGACCTTGGCAAGACACGGTAGGTCATTAAGACCGGCATTGTCGCGATGTATGCTTCCGCAGTCTTCACCAGGGCTCGTGGCTGAAGCGCCGGCGTTGTCCGGCTGGCCCTTGCTCGACCACCGTGTGAACCCCGTAGTATTCAGCGGCTCATCTGAAACAAGGACCACTCCGCATACAAATCTACATACAAATTGCAAATTGGCCTTCAAGAAAAAGATTTTTTTAAATTTTTACTCTTATGCCCAGTCGGGCTTTATTTTGATATGCCCCGGGGATAGGGTTCTCACCAACAACGGGACAGCAAGTGTACCGGAATTACATGAAAGTGTCTAAGTTCTGCCTGCGACCCCGCGCCGCCTGAAAAGTGAGCTCGTGACGAGCTGTGAGAATGAATAATAAATTAATGTGAGCATGATTTTCCAAAGTTGACTTTTTCAAATGCACGATGTTTTCCTAATCATTTCATAAATTTCAGTAAAAATAGGTATACCATACTAATATTGTTATACTCTTACACAACAATTAATAAAATAAATCATTTCAGACAGGCACGTGGACTGAATGCGTTGAATTATTTGGAATTCTTGTAAGCTTTGAGTTTACATATTTATCAGCAGTAAAAACATGTTTTAGGGACGTAAATAATGAAAAAAGGGTAAAAAAAAAAAAAAAAAAAAACGCCTCCGGTGGGCCTTCGGTAGTATCACGTGGGCCATTCCGTTTTCCTGCATTATTTGTCCCGGAATGTTACTTTCCAGAGTTGGGAACCCTACCCGGTATCTCGGGCATATCGTGCATGTAGCCTTGACTTACCATATATTGTGAGAAACTGCCCCTCCGTGTACATATCGTGGAAGCCGACGAAAGCCCAGGAGCTCACATTCTCCGGCACGCGAGCAAACATCTGCTTGAGCACGTTAGCCTCCGCCTCAGAGTTCAAGATGGCGAGATGCGTACCTTCCGACTCGCACGTGGCCTTGGCCTCGTGCCAAGTCTTCGCGTCCGTGTGGAGTTTGTAGTAACCCACCCCACGGTACAGCTCGTAGCCGGCCGGCGGTTTCTGTCGGGGTGCTGCAATAACAAGTAACATCCCCTTCATTTTAATAACCACGAGGTTGCATTCATAATAAATAAAACTTTACTTTCGTAGTTTAAAAAATAATATGAATTATTTAGGTGTAGTAAAACATTTCACATTTTTCATAATTTTGTGAATTTCCGTTTTTCTTCGTTTTTCATTACTTTAATAATTTTGTTAGCATCAAAAACCACAACAATATTCAAGCATGACCCATAATATGCATTTCTGCATATTAATGTTTAATGTTATCTAATATTGACTCCGAGATAGAATGAGCTCAAGGTGGCTCTGCCTGTCGTGAGAGTTGAAAACGACATGTGACAATGGTTGAATAAGGTTTTATTATTCTTTCAAAGAATTTTCAATGTTATATAAGTAATACTGTATATATTGGATAAAACATAATAGAAATATGTAAATACTGATGTAACTAGTTTTGTTTCGTAAAGGTGGGTGCAGATCAGCTGCATCTGGTATCAATACATTTGGGAGGTTGAAAACGAATGTCCAAGGGAACTATCTGTATTACTCTATCCAAGCATTATAGTCGTATGACCGAAGAATGACCTTCAGTCGGGATTGCCGGCGGCGGGAAGCGAGCGCTCACCTGTTATCTTGGTCGTGACCTTGAACTTAGGGGATCCCGGGCAACCAACTGTGCTGTGTTTCACGTCAACCTTCCACACGTCAGAATCGCGATCGCTGGCGTCGTGTTCCATGTCCACCTGAATGAGAGTGAACCAGCGTTCACAAACAACTTATCCTATCTAATACTTGTCATGTATTATGATAAGAATCGTACAAATAATAGAATCATGCAGTACATTCCTATCAAGCATGAATGATTGCAGTTTTATATTTACCTCTGCCACCCAGTGTCCCGTCTGATCCTTGTAACTTGTTATAGAAAAATCCATTTTCCTCGATATCGGGTTCGAACACTGTGTAGCAGCCTGGGATCGAATCCCGTGCAACAATGTAATAAGACATATTGTGTAGAGAGTCCAGTTCGGTAACATGTTTATGAACGATAGTACTCCTAAAAATATCCAAGATCAATTACTTCAATGTCTAACTGTTCGCGTGGCAGATAATATACACTCAATGCAGATCGACTACTTCAACGTCTCACTGTTCGCTTGGCAGATAATATATACTCAATGCAGATCGACTAGTGACGTTATCAAACATATTTCCCTGAAAGGATTTATTTCCTTCTAAGTTTCTGTTGAACCTGAACCCATTTCGTCTATCACAGATCACAGCTTGCGAAGTCACTGGGACAACCAGGCCACCAGGTCAAAGTTGAGGCAGTCTGGTCTTATGACCTCATTAAAGTGATAAAACCCAGACTCGACAATCTTTCCTTAACGAATATTGAAATTAATTAATTTTCTGGAAATTTTTAAAGTAGAGCTTGTTAATACATTTTCAATAAACAATCTTACATAGTTTTTTTGTCATAGACAGGACTGTGATTCGTGACGAATCTACGAGCGCAATTTTAAATACCGTTCGCTAAATAGTCATGATCATGAGTCACTCATCTATTTATTTTGTATTCTTTATTTTCGTTTATTTATTTATTTCTTTAATGTGATAGCAATTGCGGAGCCCCCAGCTGTGAGCGGGGGCTCTTTCAGCCGTACACATTTACATGCATGTATGTGACATACAAAAAGTACATAACAAATATTACATAGTTCATAGTTCCCACAATCTAGAAGCATTATGTTATAATATACCAAATTTCATTTGTTTGAACTTATTATAACAATATATCAAATATTGTAACTTGGCGAGTATTACTGTGCAAAATAAAGAACGCCTCAGGATGTGTCCCAGTGAATTACGTCATCTACCGACTAGGATCACAAACAGGATGAAGAACCGCAAACACTTTCCTGTCTAAAACATGCTGAAGCCTTCTGGTACGGTGGACAATCGAGACGATACCACGTAATAGTGACTCTATTCCTGAATTCACATTTATAACGCATACTATGCATGGAGTATGCATAATATCAAATGTGGTCTTTTGAGAAAACGAAAACAAATTTTTTAAACAAATTTGGTTAAGGCGTGTTTTATGAAGAATATTATGTTAAACTTCTTCCCGCAAACCATATGTATTTTTGATACATGAGTTTTTGTATACTCTTGTCACATCGCGTTGGCGGTGGGGGCAACAAGTGATTTCAAATGTTGAAGAAATGGAAGGTTTTGTTTGGTTATTGACGGTTTTGATGTTGGAGCCGTGTGTGTGAGCTATGCGAAGATCATATTGTAATCTGAAATAAAATCCCAGTACTTCACATGGTGAAAAAAACCTTCCATTTCTTCAACATTTGAAATCACTTGTTGCCCCCACCGCCAACGCGATGTGACACTCTTACATATAACCTAAGGTCACTGATACAATTATCTTGAAGATCTTGGAGTGTACAATTTTTGTATACAGTTGGGTACAAATAGTACCTCCGTACCGGTAAGAAAATAAATCATATCAAAGAAGACAAAATATAAAGGTAAATTCTTCTTCAAAACGGCCAGTGAATTGGATATAAGAAAGCGTGAGATGTGTGCATAAAAGTCAAGCCAAACATAAGGGGATTCGCCGTATTCGTCATAAACCATATTGTAAGTGGCATTTGGCGCATCCACAAGGTTATTGAATGATAGAAAGCTCATACTTGAATACTTGCTCCATACTTTGTGCTTTATTCATTTTACCAAACTGTTGATACTTGTTGACCGATGAAGGTGGCTCAGTGGTATTGTTGAGAGGCTACCGGTTCGATACCGGCCACCAACAGTCCTGACTTAAGTTTTGTTCGAAGTTTTCCTCAGTCACAATGTGAATTGTGAACGCTATAGGATTGAGTAAAGTTATACTAACAGCCCAACTGGTCCCAATACCGCTATACCTAATTTAGTCACCTTAAGAGGTACATGGATGGTCTGTTGGCAGGTTTTCCACTAAAAAATATAATTATTTATTATCATAATGTATAAAATGATACTTTGCATTTTTATACGGTTTTATTGTAGTAAAAAAAAAAAAAAAAAAAATTGGATTCTGTTAAACCCTACACACAATATTTGGTGTTAGGATTACAATCGGGGTAACAGAAAACACCTCCATCCACAATCGGTATCGATCACTCTTTATCTATAGCGAGTGAAACAAGACCTTGCATAACTCTCAGTATATGAAGAATCGGAATCGTAGAAATATAAACACGCTTCCCGATTACGATGCCGATTGCAACATTGCGATTAAATTGTATATGCAGCGCTACGCTACAAAAACTAAGTTAAGCCCCAACCACAATTGTCGGCATCGTGATCGGTATATCGGGATCGTAATCGTACATTTTCTCATGCTAAATTATTACGACATTACGATTTAGTTGTATGCAGCGCCATAAGAACTAATTTGTCTTACAGTATTTTCAGAATGTGAGCGCGGGCATCTCGATAAACGATACCAAAAGTTATGTTGAGTTGTAACAACTGTTGTAGAAACTGTGTTGTAAAAACTGTGTTGTAAAAACTGTGCACACAAAAAATTCGTGGTTATTTCTTTATGCGATCAGCATTGAAATTATGGCCAAGTAATGTGGTTCAGGGACATTTACGGATACACGAATAACTGTTTAACATTTTCTCTGACACCATCACCAACAATGCCCAATGAAACAGCTAAAACAACGAATTCGACCCCCAAGAGTACTCCCCAAAACCCCCCCAAAACAATGAATAGAAAACCAAGTCTCGGAGTTGTTGAAACTGAGCATTGTATACAGCGTGTTTTCTAGACCCTAAATAGATAAGGAATACGTGATCATGACAAATGTCGGGAATTCCGATAAGAGACGAAAAACATCCTCGATGAAGATGGTGAATTTTATTTGGGTGTCTACACCACAACTTCCCGTGTGGTAAACATATATTGCTGAGCATGCAAAGTCCGTACTTTGATCTCGGTGTAGTTTGAGGATCTCTGCAGGACAGGTCGTGGGTTCAATTCCCGTCATCGGAGACGCTTGAAGCTTTAATATGAGGCTGTCAATATTAATTAATTAATTAATTTATTTATTTAATGTCTATCCTATTCAGTTATAAAAACTGATTTACAAAGGAGGACCTTAAATTAAACTAGGCTATGCAAACAATTAATAATAATGAAATCATAAATAAGAATAACAACAAAAACAAAACAAACTACTGTACTATATAAAATAAAAATCAAGAACAAGAAATAATTTGGGAGGGAGGGGGGGGCTCATCTTGTGACATGGGGGGGGGGGTATGTTTCATGCGATCTAATACATGATCTAATAAATACCAGTGATACAAATTATCGGCGGTTACAATAATGCATCATGTTCGAACCCATAGGTTATCGTTCTCATCTGTGGACGCCAGTAAGGTTAAGATGAAGGTTAAGTTGCTTAAGTTGCGTTATTTACGATCCGATGATTGAGTGACTGATGATTCAGAGTGTCCTAAGGGTGGAGGGGGGAGTTGCAATTAGGGATACCTCCCCCCAATAGAACCCGGGCGTCTATAATAATGACACATTAGCCAGCTTGGTCCTTGGGGGTGGAGGGCAGCGACCTTCTAATTATTGGTACCGCACAGCTCGTGATTTGAGAGAGACAATGCAAAGCACTTCATGTAATCGAAATAAATCCCCTTCGTCAATCGATTTGGTCTAACTTTATTCTTACAGCACCAATATATAGAACATTTTTCATCTAACAATGACGAATTATTTGGTTGTGGTTAGAAATGCACTAAAGGCGGTGGTCCTCTGGATTGTGTATGTACTGTGAAAGTAGATCAGCTCACTAGTCTAGAGTGAGTGTTGAAACTATTGTTAAACTCTGTGGAATTATGCGTATTATAGTGACGAGATTAGGCACAATGATCGTGCACTTTGTGATAAAAGCACCAAACTCTCCTCAGAGGAAGATACTATATGAAGGATCATTTCTGAGGGCAGAGCCACGAGCCTAAGAACCTAAATTACCTTGAAGTGCAAGTTTAAGTTTCACTTTGCAAACATCCAGAAAGTAATTGCTTGGGGCTACAATATTAATTTTTGAAACATATTTATCTGAAAGAATCTGACTACTGATTTTTGTTTGATTAGTATTACATGTTTCAGCTTCATATGTTTAACGGTTATATATTTAAACTTATATGACCTTCGCGTACACAAACCCTTATAACATTTTGTTCCAACATTTTTATAACATTTGGTTAGGTAAGGTTACATCAGGTTAGGTTTAGTTAGGTTAAATAACTTGCAAAAGTGACTTGAAAGTGTGGGAAAATTTGCGGGAAAACTCGCGGGAAAACTCGCGAGAAAACATGCGGGAGTAACTTGCGGGAGTAACATGCGGGAAAACTGGCGGGAATAACTTGCGGGAAAGCTTGAGGGAATAACTTGCGGGAAAACTTGCGGGAATAACTTGCGGGAAAGCTTGCGGGAAAGCTTGCGGGAATTACTTGCGGGAAAGCTTGCGGAAGTAACATGCGGGAGGAACTAGCGGGAGTAACATGCGGGAAAACTTGCGGGAGTAACATTTGGGAGTAACGTGCGGGAGTAACATGCGGAAAAACTTGCGGGAGTAACTTGCAGGAGGTACTTGCGGGAAAACTGGCGGGAATAACTTGCGGGAAAGCTTGCGGGAGTAACATGCGCGAGTAACTTGCTTAGGTACTGCGACTGTACATTTGGTTAGGGATAGTAAAGATATATAGGAATAGACCGTTTGGGTTAGGTTAGGTTAGGTTAGGTTTTTTTAAATTTTATTCTGCAACTGTTCGTCGTAGAGCAAACCGGACCGATGGCGAATTACGGGGCGTATCGAGCGCGAGAAAGCGGTTACAAAGCATTTAGCTTAGCGCGTTCGGGGAACAATTCTCTGAAAATACCCAACTCGTGATGTTGCGTCTCCTTTAAAAGTATTTCTCGGATCGACTTCGGGTAAGTGACACCGTACAAAGAATAAGTCAACGCACACTTCATGACGAGGCTTCATAGATTCGAGGTCATATCTTCAACTTTATAACGGTTGCTATGTTATGACGGTTTATATACGCGAAGGTGTTGCAAGTTGTCTACATAAATAAGTTTAAATAGATAACCGTTACACATATGAAGCTGAAACATTTAACACTAATCAAACATACATTAGTACACATTCTTTTAGATAAATATGTTTCTAAAATTAATATTGTAGCCCTAAATAATTTGGTTCCGAACGTCTACAAAGTGAAACTTAAACTTGAACTTAAAGTTAAGTTAGGTACTTAAGCTCGTGGCACCGCCCTCAGAAATGATCCTTAGTACAGTATCTTTCTTGGAGGAAAGTTTGGTGCTTTTATCACAAAGTGCGAGATCCGACTAATATATTGAGCTTATTCCCGTAATTATGATGGTATTTTATGATAATACGCTAATCAAGACAACGACTTAGGTCTTTCCGTTTGAAAAACCTTGCCTAAATAGATGCCCTACGTGCGATTCGAAGCTACATCCCTAGAAAACGTACGCTTTGGACCTTCGCCCCAGCAACACGAGCAAGCAAGAAAGACAAATAACAAATTCAGGCAATTTAGAAAAAAATTAGAAAAATTTAGAAAAAATAAAACAAAATAAAGACTACTACACACAACATTTCGATTCAAACGGATGTTCCCCCTTTTCGTTCCCTTTTCCTCTCACCACTCTTTTCAAATTTCTTCCCCCACCAGTATTCTTCCCTTTCCTAAAGTAAAATAAATTGTAATAACGCCCATTACCCCCCACTATTTTGAATGTTTTATTGTTGTGTGCGCACTGCGCATGTGTCAAGTGAATCAAAGCACTTGATTGGTCGGATCTCTTTGAGCTCATCTTCGTGTGCAACAACCATCACCGGAAATACTTGTGGTTCGGAATAACGTTATCACCGCAATGACCAGTGTTATTCACAGATAGTCATGAGCCAAAATAACCTCTGATGAAACATCTATATTTGTAAACGTAATTCGAGTGTAAGTAATACATGCAGGGCACAGGGTCTGTGGCAGAGCAGAACGTGAAAAATAAACTTTTCTGTTCGTAAACAATTTTTAAAAGCGAAATTTCGAAAAGATACACCAGGCAGAAATTGAGTCTACAGATAACAAAAACGAATATAATATGCAAACATCATTACATTAGGATTAAATAAGATAATACAATAATATCTTGCTATCGCATTTAATCCAAACGTTATGCATTTTGCATATTTAGTTTTTCCTGTAGACCCTGATGAAATGTGCCTAGTGCATCTTCACACAGTTTTGAATTACATTTTGTTTTGAAGATACGAACAGATAACATAACATGCTCGAGCTCTACGAGTCCATTAAAACATACAATAATTGTAAAGAAGCGTTCTCTCGCGCCACTCGGTATTATAATGGTGTGTCATATCCCAGCCCTAATATGAAACAGTATGTATGAAGATAGAGAGGAAGGAATTGAGGGCTGTTTCATAACTATCGGCGGACTAACTACATAATTACAATACATAAAAACACACGGGAACCAATTCTAAGAACAATGTTATTTACTAATTCCACATTTTATTCATCTTCACAATCAAAGTTTTCACTAAATTGTTTCCTAATGTATTTCTTACACAAATTTAACAACTTTAAATACGGTGAACATAAATCACAGTATACATATTAGGTAATAAGTTCAATTAACGTATCCGAATACAATTATGATTTCAATAAAAACTTACTTTAATAAGACAATACAAAATACAGCTGTTTCACACATACACCATAATGACGTATTTGATAAACATTAAATAGTAAGAACACTTCTAGTGAAGTGTTACTTTATGTACATTGGCATATGATCAGGTAGAATACTGGAGTAGTAAAATAATATGTACACTGTTCTCCGTGGTGAAAAGTCTTGCTAAAATAATGTGATAATGAAGTCTTTCGGTCCTGATTCACATCAAAGTAACAATATCATAAATTACAATAGAATAATTTTCAAACTTAGAATGTATACAAACATAAAACATTGTGTTTGGATACACTGGGCGCTCTTTCACCATCAAGTGTTTAAGACGATATACCTAACATTCTGCATAGTTACTCTCAATAAAGATCTCTACATATGTACAATGAAAACGAACTTACCGGTAGATCAGCAAAAGGAAACGGTAATGGTCAATACCTTTGAAGATATTGATGAAAGTAGGATTAATCATTTTAACTGTCATTAATTTGTAGCTATCTAAAGAAAAATCGGCGATTTCCCACCTTTGTATATTCCTTCAAACCGACCAAGCAAAGTGTCTGAGATAAGATAAGATATTCTACCCTAGAGCAGAAACATGTTTCACCTGAGGTCAAAAGTTTCCTGTATACAGCCTCAATATACTACACTCTCTAGTACTTTACTATCTGACAATTATTGGCCTGATAACTGGGAGAACATATTAGATTGTCATCATTGTCACTTTCGTCGTCAGCATAATCGTCATCAAAACCATCGTCTTACGAGGTCAACAACTTCTCTATCACCTTCTAACAGCGATCTGAACAAAGTTGATCCTCACCCACAGTGGACTTCACAAAACAATGTAACAATTATGGTAATGTAAACGTAAGGGAATTCATATTTTGTAGGATTGTTTTAAGATAGAATGTTTCTTCGTTCTGTGTCAGTTGTTTGACTTTTTCTTCTTCCAGTGCAGAAGGTTTAGGGTTCGATTCCCGGTTCACAGTAGTTTTTTTCCAGAAATTACTTCAAACATAATACAATACTTGATGGTTATTGTGACCGTTTTAGCAATGAGACACAAAAATTGAAACATAAATGTCAGTTCTTTCACAAATTGGTAATTTACAAGTAAATTTAATTGTATTTTTGTATAAAATTAATTACCGTTACGGACTCTATGGCTTACAGTTTTTACTGTACATAACCATTACCTTGACATTCGAATTCCATCATTCCTCACGTTTACAACAATTAAACTACGGTTTCATGTTGGGTAGAATTCACATTACCGTATACGAACAAAATATTTGATAACGTGCAACATTATTGAGAACGTATTTTACGGCTGATTTAAACGACATCGGAACATTGACAACGATTCTATTGGCTGCTGATTACGTCATCAATAACACTCGGTAATAAAGTCTTGTCAGTAACACTATGGCGACCTCACGATGTCTTCTTGTTGCCCGAACTCATGGATATCTTCAAGAGTCGCACCACTGGGGCTTCAAAAGCCAGAGAGATGAGGAATGACAGGAAGAATGAGGCCACAACGTTACCCAGGTACAGAATCATCTGGAACGAACATGAAATATATTAATGCAATTACCATATATCTTCACGGAACAATCAACATACATTTATTTATGTCTAGTCATTATTTTAACAATCCATATTGTCTATTTCTTTCTCTTATATCTTTAGAATAGCATCAAGTTCAAGTAATTTACTAATGTAACAATAGGTAATACAATGTATAGTTCTCTTACAACAACTTCGGTTATGCTTTCGTCATCAATCAAGTCTCGGCCAACCTGAGCAGGTATTTGAATTAGCCACGGTCGCTGGTTGGCTGCCGCTCACCCACCCGTGACGGAAGCATTACCGAAGATGTTGTACGACGACTATACCATGTTACTTTATGTGCTTTGCTGTAGGTAACCCTTAGAGCCAGTTTCACCAAACTTTAATCCGTCGATTTTATGTTAATCGGAGATAAAACAAATAGCGCCCTGTAGAATTGCCGCCATGAATTTTGTAACTAATGTTTCTTGAAACCTTGGTAATTAATCCGAGGTCAGTAAATCAGCCGATTAAACAGTTTGGTGAATTCGGACCTTAATAAAATAAAAAAGCTGGCTATGCAGCGTGTGTTCTATCTTACCACCAGCATGTTGTGCAAATGAAGAGGTCCATCCATCTGGAAGCTAGTGAGCACCATTACCATGGGGTGGACTAGGTAGGCGCAATATGTGAGGCGACTCAGGGGGTAGAGAGCGCGGAAGGACAGCACTATGTTGATGATACCTGAAATGTCTCTGTCAGTTACTTGGAACCCTGGAGTATGAGTACACAAGCATGGAAAACAACCCTAACAAGCTACGAACTACTGTTACAAATATTTTGATTCGTTTTTCAGGAAAATATATAAAGTTATAGTATATAACTAAGGTAATATGATTGTTTTATATAAAATCAATAGTTCATACATACTCCATAGTATGATATAAATGAAATTTAAAAACTAAAATAGAAATAGAAATAGAAATGCAAATTAAAAGCATACCTATGGTTGAAAGTCATACTGAGAGTTTGAGTAATAATTATGAAACCAAAGAAACAAAAACGCCATATCCTTTTAATTAACCGTAAATTGTGATGTCTAACATATATCTTAGACATTCTGTTAAACAAAATGTAATCATGTCAATCATTTTGAATCCGGAATCGTTTTTGCTTATTGGTAGAATTTAGTTAATCATATCAAGAGTATTTACATTTTAAATGAGTGCCAAAGTGTTTGTATTTCAATTGGTTCGGTTGTCTTAATTGAAGCTATAATCTGAACCTAGACACTCACATCGTACTTTTTTCTACTTTTCTATTTATTCATCTTCCGTTAATGCTTAGAATAAACCTAACAATAGTGTTTTAATCTGTTATTAGAATATGGTTGTGTTGGTTGTCATCTACTTATTGTGCGTCGTAGCAAAATGTGGCTAACTGAGAGAACGAACTTTACAGGAAGTTACAAGATATTTGCTTATCTATACTCCGTGCATGGCTAAGCACCAAGTTGTATAGCATTTTTAGTTTTTTTTTTGCATATCATTGACATAGATACGCCGTTTTGCCTGTGCGATGATTTTTTGACTTTTATACTCTAGTTTGATTTAGATCGTACCAATACGGGGACCGTTTCATTGTTTCAAACGAAGAGGTGGCATTTTTATCGTCCACGCAAAATAATCATCAATATATTTTCTAAAGTATGTTAATAACTAGAAATAATACACATATACGCATACTAACAAAACTTCCTTGACGCTCAAAGCCTTGAAGCCCTTCCCACAACTGTTAGTATCGGTATCGCAATCACAATCCGGAAATCGTGAAAGAGTTAACTTACACGATGCGCTATTCAAAACCACATCGCAATGTCGTAATGAGTAAATCTACGATTGCGATCCCGATCCCGTTTACGATCACAATCTTGCATGCATGAAGTCGTCTGTTTAGAGGTCTTAAAACATACACCATATGATTTTCAACAACAAGAACATTGCTTATTAAAATATCCACTTTCTGTAATTGGATGTAATATGGTAAATTTGTGACGTGTATAAATAAAATCTCACGAATGAATTAATCAAAATATGGTGGCTCGTTGTTCCAGTGTTTAGCATTCGCTTTCAATGCAGAAGGTCCTGTGTCAAATCCCGGTTCAGGCAGAAGTTTTTTAACTTCTATTAAGGATTCAGTTCCATTACTTCTTGGCTTAGGAATAAGTAAACTGTGACTTTGGAGCCGTCCTAGCAACGAAGCACACAATAAATTCAAAGTGGTTCTGAATCGGCCCTGTTGATTCTGACATTTGTCCGCAGGTGTTCGCACTGTCCAATCACTGATTCATATGTTTCGTATTTGAAATATCGATCTTTGATTGGTTATCGCTCACTCGTCGATGGTGTTCGGAGCCTACAGGGTTGGTTTAGTCGCTTTAAATTAAATAGTAGAAGCAAAGAACGGTTTTGATCCCCACAAATTGCAAGAGTTTTGTTTTTTGTGTTCACATATTCTAAAAAATGTGGTGATTACGCACATATAGAGTCTACCACCGAAATCTGATGGGAAATTGCTTTAATTTGCATTTGAATTACGCATAATTAAAATTAAAATTATTTTTTTTATCGAAACTGATTGCCAAATTACAAAATGTTTTCCCCTTAATTCACGAAAAATTTATATTTACATCAAATGGATTTTTTTAAATTTCAAAAAAGTCATAAAATTGCGATTAAATTACATTTTAATCAAATTTACATAAGTTTAATCAAAATTTAATTCTAGGGAAACGAATTAAAAAAAATGAGTCTACTTCATTAAAATGTCTGTATTATGAACCAGTTGACAACATATATAACGATCATTAAAAGTCTACCACTTTTGATTACGTTTCAATCAATTTAATTGTGGCCTATAATTATTTAATCGATAAATGGGCCGTATTGGTCGTTTGTGAAGTCTCATCAACATCATTATAAACCACAATCAACATGCATATATATGTGATATTTTCACATCGTACTCAGGTGTATATCGCTAATTAGTTTGTAATTAATTATGCTAATTAGTAATTAATTGCTAATTATTAATGAATAATTAAAATATTGAAAATCCTACATAAATAAATTAATGAACTTCACATAAATAGCTTTTATATTGAACAACATTCGAAATTGGCAATCGCTTATCATCAAAATAAAACTCATTGCCTATAATTTAATTGAATACTGATATTAATATTATCATTAATTTTATGTAATGTGTGATGCAAACAACAATACCAATAATCAAAGTTTTACTTAATTCTACTATGCCACTTAACCCACACACGTATTGTGTCAGTACGAGTCATATCCGTACTATACATTATTGATTAGTGATATAATTAGGATTGATAACATAACGCTGTGAAGTAAGGTACACATTTGTATTTATTTACATCTTTCTAACTATAACGAGCGATTAAATTTGAATTGGGTCAGTTATATTATGTTATTTATGGCAAATACGGGTAACATTATGAACAAAAAGAATTATGTCACAATCGTGTTTACAACATAATTACATAATTATGTCATGTTCTGAATCTCGCGTCTACAAGCAAAGTAAACCAAGTGCATTCAAGTTTTTTGTAGTAGACGATGTTCAATCAGTTGCTTATAATAAACAAAAAATATTGCATAAAACATTTCAAAACAATAATAAACAAACCCAATTTGATAAACAAACAATTTAAATTTGGAATTTGGTAAACAATAAACAAATAACGCATTTGGAATATTACGTGCATCATGTTGACTCTGCTTGTGAACCAATCAGTTGGAAATTAAGTTACAAGGCTGAACTGAGTAAACAATTATTACTTTGGGCTGGGAAAGTAATCAAATATAGTGAAAATGTAATTTGCACTACGTTTCTCAATAAATTTGAAAGTAGGCCTACCTATAGCCTATATTAAGTCCATATAAGTCAACACAATTGTATTTAGCATACACTTACATTCAAGCAATGTCAACTATTTCACTCCACATCAACATCATCTTCAGGCGCGTCCAACAGTGAACAGTTGTCACAACAAGATCCCTTGCAGGTCCCACATGCAGGGGTGCACAACAAACTGTTCTTTCTACAACTGCATCTCATACTGCTGCAATTCTTTTGACAATTACATCGAATGACTGATAGAAGTTCTTCTGGTGCCGTCACATTATCAGTTTTTATCGGCATCAACCTGTCACCTTCCAATTTTTACCCCCAGTCTTCTGGTTTAAGGTTATTTCCTTTCCACACTTGAACTTGAAAGTAAACTCTCATGCTGTGAAACATTGCTGCATTTTCAGTGGGAGGCAGAGTTTCCGGTTCTACGTAAGTGTTCGTTCTCCCCACTTTTGCACAAACATTTCGTGACGTAACGAGTTAAGGTTTGTTTTTGTACCGGGTTTTCCATTGTAAAGTACAACGAGCGCCTGTTCTCCAGAACTGGTAATCTTCTCTCTCGATGTATTAGGGGAATTAAATAAATCTACTTGTGAGCGAAAGTGTGGAGATGATTTAAACTTTTTTAAACTTGCTGCTTTTCCGAGTCCAAATACCCTAGATGTTGTATCACAGCCCAGTATTGCGTGTAAGAAAAGCAATGCATTGCATACATCTTCCTTCAAACATCGTTTAGTTTCTGCTTAGTGGTAATTTATTCGTCTAGATAATGGCGACTTTTGGTTTCAGTACCTATGTGGAATACTGCAAGCCAAATAAACTATGCCTGTATGTTATTTTCAATAATCACAATAATCAATTATTTGTAGCTATTTTATGAGCAATTCAGCATACATTCTAAATTATTAATTTGTAATATTGCATTAATTTGTTCGATTACAGTTCGAAATCATTGTGGATTCTATATTATATTTAAGATCGATTTATTTTCATTCAATTCCGCCATATTCGAATTATTCTTCAATAATTAGCAATTAATTACTAATTAGCATAATTAATTACAAACAAATTTGCGATATACACCTGAGTACGATGTGAAAATATCACATATATATGCATGTTTATTGTGGTACATATGATGTTGATGAGACTTCACAAACGACCAATACGGCTCATTTATCGATTAAAAAATTATAGGCCACAATTAAATTGATTGGAACGTAATCAAAAGTGGTAGACTTTTGATGATCGTTATATATGTTGTCAACTGGTTCATAATAAAGACAGTTAATGAAGTAGACTCATTTTTTTCGATTCATTTTCCTACAATTAAATTTTGATTAAACTTATGTAAATTTGATTAAAATGTAATTTAATCGCAATTTAATGACTTTTTTGAAATTTTAAAAACTTTATTTGATGTAAATATAAACTCCTCGTGCATTAAGGTGAAAACATTTTGTAATTTGGCAATCAGTTTCGATAAAAAAAATCATTTTAATTTTTATCTTGCGTAATTAAAATGCAAATTAAAGCAATTTCCCATCAGATTTCAGTGGTAGACTTTATATGTGCGTAATCAGCACATTTTTTAGAATATGTGAACACAAAAAACAAAACTCTTGCAATTAGTGGCGGATAAACCACATTTTTGCCTTCGTTGCTTCTACTAAAAGTCCCCCACCGAAAATCAGTTTCGTTACTGAGTGGGTAGACTCTAAATGTGAATATATTTTACTATTTATTTATTTATGATAATATAAATAGAATACCAGTGTTGTAGATCTCTACCTAAGGCAGCGTCATCCTTTGCAAGTGTTACCTCCGTATCCCGTACAACACGCCACGACTATCCAGCCGAGAGCGAGACCCCAGGCCGTGTGGCCGAGCGCGACGTACGCCGCCGACGTGGGTACGTCCAGCTGGACGTGCAGGAGGCCGTACACCAGGCTCAGGAGACACGACAGAGACAAGACCCAGCCAACAAGGACACCAGCCTGGAGAACAAGACAAGTAGTTTTATCAAACCGATTAGAATATTAGAATATTATTATTATATTTTACATATAATATTATTATATTATTATTATAAAATATTAACATAATAGTTTTAGATCTAGTTATTAAGTTATTGTAACCACAAAATTGTAACAAAATTTGATTGTTCAAGCAGGAGAAAAGGCCTCATGGCCTCAAGCTTCGCCAAACTAAAAATAAAGACTCATTATTATTATTATTATTATTATTATTATTATTATTATTATTATTATTATTATTATTATTATTAGTATTATTATTATTATTATTATTGTTTATTATTATTATTATTATTATTATTTTTATTATTATTATTTTATTGTTGCAATACATACAAACTCGGTCAAAACCGGCATAAACATGTTGTACGGACACAAATGTCAAGTATTTCCATGTGTTTACCTTATTAAAATCTACTTAGAACTTCTTAATATATCATTGTCCACATTATTTTTTCCAAACCGAACTGTAGATGCTATGTACGGTCGTGGCCGATTTGTACTCATCCCAGCATTCGCTCTTTGTACGGTGGAAACCACGAAAACCACCATCAGGATGGAGAGCTTCTTGAAGTCTTCATTCTTCTTAGTTCAAAAATTTTCGGACTATCCTACACGTGTTCAAAATAATTGCTTTTTGCATCTCGATGTATATGTTCGGTTGGAGACCAATTAATTTAATACTGTCATGGAGTTTACGTGGAACAATGCCATTTGCTGATATAATTAACGGTATAACAGTTACATTAGTCTGCTTCCACAACCTTTTTATTTCAATAGATAATTCCTTATATCTGTTTATCTTTTTATTATTATTATTATTATTATTATTATTATTATTATTATTATTATTATTATTATTATTACTATAATTATTATTATTATTATTATTATTATTATTTTTACGAATCGGTGTTACAGAATCTCCACTGTCTGTAATGATTACTCTAAATGTTGTGAACAGTTGTTGAAACAATTATTACAACAACAAAAACTCAAATTTAAAATAGTTTCTATCACGTCCCCAAATAGCTCTAAAGACGTTCAACCCGGGTTCAATTCCCGGTCGAGGAAAACTTCTACAATTGGTATCATTTTACAGTATTGCCCATTAAAGCTGGGTGTAGCTTAAAATTAAAAATCTATATTATCATTATTGGTATTTGTTAATTTTTCATGTTGTCTCTTGTTATTCTAATTTTGTGGATTTTCTCTTTGATTTTATTCATTGCTTCATTCACTTTATATGTCAAGGTATTAAATATCTTAAGAACGATACACAATATTAAAAAAGTAAAAATAACTAACATTTTAGTTACATAAGAACTAAAAACATGATTAAAAAATCGCCAATTATTGCAATCATTACGGTTGTGATCAAGGAAACCAATCTTTATTAATTCTTTATTTGGCTTCCAAAGTAACGATTGTAATATAAGAAACGTTTCAAATCCGATATTTACGCGTATTTCTTACGAAGCTGGATGTTGGTTAGTACGGTTAGTTACAACTTATGCAATATAGCTCAAACAATTTAATATTGCAGAGTTTTAATAATTAGAGTGCCCCTATTCCCCAACATCGCGTGGTTTTACATTGAGAGCTTAATTTCCTGTATAAGGGACATAAGTGTAGATATTTTAAGTTTGACATAGTTTGAAGTTCCACCCCCTAGTTATGTGACCACTGGCCAGCATAACAAATGACTGATTTTAAATAATTTAATATGAAAGTAATAAGATAAGGGGTGGGCACATAGCGATGAAGGGGAGGGGAGCAGCAGGGGAAAGTCAAACTAAGAAAATCTCAAGTAATAGTTTAGTTTACCATGGGTATCCTGATGCGGCACTTAGTTTTGAACAAGATGTACCCAGTGACCATGCCTACAAGGTAGGGTCCAAGTCGCGTCCATGGCTTATCGTAGAGTTCGTCGAACAGGGCGAAGGGTTCCTGTATTCTCGCCTGGTATTGGTTCTGCAGAGAGACGTAGCCCGTTGTGAACCACGAGCTGACCATGAACACCATGAACACTGCTGCCACGTAGCGGAAATAGCTGCAACATACAGGCAGTACTGATGGGTTGCTCTCTGTTCATCCAAGCTGACCATGAACACTGCTGCCACATAGCGGAAATAGCTGCAACATACAGGCAGTACTGATGGGTTGCTCTCTGTTCATCCAAGCTGACCATGAACACTGCTGCCACGTAGCGGAAATAGCTGCAACATACAGGCAGTACTGATGGGTTGCTCTCTGTTCATCCAAGCTGACCATGAACACTGCTGCCACGTAGCGGAAATAGCTGCAACATACAGGCAGTACTGATGGGTTGCTCTCTGTTCATCCAAGCTGACCATGAACACTGCTGCCACGTAGCGGAAATAGCTGCAACATACAGGCAGTACTGATGAGTTGCTCTCTGTTCATCCAAGCTGACCATGAACACCCCGAACACTGATGCCACGTAGCGGAAATAGCTGCAACATACAGGCAGTACTGATGGGTTGCTCTCTGTTCATCCAAGCTGACCATGAACACTGCTGCCACGTAGCGGAAATAGCTGCAACATACAGGCAGTACTGATGGGTTGCTCTCTGTTCATCCAAGCTGACCATGAACACTGCTGCCACGTAGCGGAAATAGCTGCAACATACAGGCAGTACTGATGGGTTGCTCTCTGTTCATCCAAGCTGACCATGAACACTGCTGCCACGTAGCGGAAATAGCTGCAACAAACAGGCAATACTGATGGGTTGCTCTCTGTTTATCCAAGCTGACCATGAACACTGCTGCCACGTAGCGGAAATAGCTGCAACATACAGGCAGTACTGATGGGTTGCTCTCTGTTTATCCAAGCTGACCATGAACACTGCTGCCACGTAGCGGAAATAGCTGCAACATACAGGCAGTACTGATGGGTTGCTCTCTGTTCATCCAAGCTGACCATGAACACTGCTGACACGTAGCGGAAATAGCTGCAACATACAGGCAGTACTGATGGGTTGCTCTCTGTTCATCCAAGCTGACCATGAACACTGCTGCCACGTAGCGGAAATAGCTGCAACAAACAGGCAATACTGATGGGTTGCTCTCTGTTTATCCAAGCTGACCATGAACACTGCTGCCACGTAGCGGAAATAGCTGCAACAAACAGGCAATACTGATGGGTTGCTCTCTGTTCATCCAAGCTGACCATGAACACTGCTGCCACGTAGCGGAAATAGCTGCAACATACAGGCAGTACTGATGAATTGCCCTCTGTTCATACCAAGAGGGTGTAAGCGACCATCTGCTCGTCTGGAAGGTCCCACTATTCGTCTTCCCCAGACTGCACAGAAGAGGCGGGTGCCGGGATCTGTCCCAGTCTATAGTAGTGACCCTGGATGGTTCAGCCATAGACTGAGACGGTCCCCCTCGCGCTTACTGAGCACTCTTCTAGATTCCGTATCGCGTTTTCACACTTGTCATCGGATATAGTTTAATATTGGCTACAATATAACTAGAGATTGTACAATGTGTACTATAAGAATGAATTAGTATCCGAAAAGTTATTAAGAACTATAATAGTCTTGAAAATAATGTTAATAGTTGAACTTACTTTACAGCTAGGAGTAACATGGAGATTCCCAGGATGTAGAATTGCGTATCGTTGGCCATGTACCAACTCCACAGCATGCACTGAAACAAACATGGACATTACAAGACCGCACATGGGAGTCAAATAATATAAGGGCGTTTTCCAATGCCTCTTTCATCCCATGCGTATGGCGCCCCCCATAGTTAGTTAAAAAAAAAGTAATCTCGACAAACAAAATAATTATCAGCAAATACGAATGATTATAAGTAAAATATTGTAAAGAAAACGTGATACATCTTGTTACCAGTTTGAACTGCACTGAAACGCAGCAATGGCCGTTGAATATGTCAGCAGTCGGAAGTAGTTTTGATGTTTTTAGTAAACTAATTTCTCTTAAACAAATAATAGGATTATTACAAAAATGTACGTACTTGTAGAGGAATGGCATATCTACGCATGGTATTAAGTACATTTGTGACAAGCCTGCTCAAAAATAATATTCTCATGTTTGAATTTGAATTATGCAAATAAATTACTTTCGTCGAAAATGTTCGGTGAGCTAATACGGAAAATCTGTTTCAAAATGGGTACATTATTTTTGATTAGGTTTGTGACAAATGTTCTTAATACCATGCATATGACATCCCCCTACAAGTAGAAAAATATTTATAATAATCCTATACTGTATAGCTCCTACTGCCGAACGGCTCCTACATGTGAAAGGTTTTATAAACAGTAACATGCGGGTCCCCCTTAGAGTCCCCCCCCCCGCCCCCTCCTCTAGACACAGCACCCACTGCCACCCTAAATGTGACTGCGGTTTCGTTCACACAAGATACAACCATGAGAAATACCGACCATGTCTTTGCGAGGAAACAGACTGTTTATGTACAGAGCGTTTCTCCACCAGTAATCTCTGCAGTTGACGTCATCGAACACCTGAGGTTCGAACACTGAGTTGTTCTTCAAATACCTCACAGACAGCTCAACTAGGCCCAGCACGAACAAGTAGGCAGGCGTCAGTCTGAAAGAAGGTTTACACACTTTTAGAAATGTTACCTGGAAGTTATTTTGGTAAATAACTCGATTAATTCACGTTTTTATTTTAAAAGTTTTTAATATTGTGATTGGTACAAGTGTCATTGTTGTAATTAATTATGAATTATTGATTTAATTACAGAAACAACAATAGTAAACATTACAATATTTAATAGTTTTTTAATTCGTTGAGCTGATTCATCATTCAATTTTTTTAATATCTAGAAGCGTTCAAGACATCATAAAATACCGTAAATATTGTTGCGACCTACTGGAGAATAGTTACTCCCAATACGAAATTATATTTTTTTAGTAATGTCTCTAGAATGCTCAAAACATTAAAAAAGTATTTTACATTTGTATGGTTTCCTAATTATTTCATTGGGATATCTTTGTATGCTCGTAACAATTCAACAATTATTAGGTAACACCCAACTATTTTTATTTTTATAAAATTATACATCTTCGTTGGTTTAATACTAATCCTTTTATTCTCTAAATATCCGGTAATCAGAGATTTTCTTCGAACAAACTTGGCATCTGCGGTGCATTTTAATGTAATGTTTAACCCGCGATAGAATCGTAAAATCGGATCTGGATAATTCAGACCTAAGAAATGGAAGATTTTAATTTGAAAACAATAAAGCATCTTGGTTGTTATATGAGCGTGAATTTCAAACACATCGTCTGTTTACCAAACAAGGTTTATTTTTATCTTGTGTTGTAGTTAGCTTCTCTTATCCAAACACTTTCTTCTCTTTTAAATAAATATCGAAAGATCTCACGAGTCTTTGTTCACTCTCGACCATGACCCCGCGACTTGTAATTAGCCTAACCTACTCAACAACAGTCGTGCCACAGTTAGAGCTGAGTAATTAAGAATACATCTCTCTACGGCTGCGCACGTGGTTTCAATATCTCCTACACGACGCAAGTGCGGTGTGAGACCAACCACTGTGCCCAGTAAGACTTTGAACCCATTGACGGATGAGAATCGGTTTACTCAAGTCATTCCACTCGATTTGTTTTCTCTAGACGAATTTTCACTTAATGATATTTTACTGAGTGTTGGCATATTGATTTGTTCTGTAATTTAATTGTGTATGCCTTTAAACATTAACGTAAAACAATGCTTGCTATTATTTTAATATTGACTTACAAAAATTATATCGTGAAACCAGCAGTTTACAATCAAATTGTGTTTTATCTTGATCCATTTTTGCTGCAATAATTGACATTAGTTTTGAGTGATTGAGAGTGACATGTGAACTACTCTGTGCAGTAATTACAGGAAAAATGGTAAAAAAAAGTAATTTTGTTATTATATCGTTATATTGTTATATTTGTTATTATTTTTGGGTAGAAAGCTATAAAAAGATTCATTTTTGACAAATTCTTACTAGTGTTCGTATAAAAAACATTATGCAATTTTCGAAAGGCCTTATAAATTAAATTAAGGAAAACAATTTATTACCCTATTAAAGTTTGCGTTGTTTATCCACGCACAATAAGCATGCAACATCATTGATTCATAATAAAGCAATTATAATGGAAAAGCAATTTAAAGAGCATAAGCTTCCTAGTTAGAAATACGTTTTCTTAAGTGTATAAGGTCTTACATACTAAATTGGTAAACAATGTATTATTTTTTTTAAAAGCTAGAAAATCCTAAATTTACAAACAATAATTTGCTCCCATTCCTATTGAGATTTTTTTATTTTAAATGTCTGAAGATAATTTTCCATTGCAAGGACCCTCGCACATTTAGGGTTTTGATGAAAAGAAAATAATACTACAAAATGCTAAATTTATTTAGTAATGAAGAATAAATAGTCACGCACATAATGTATAGTCACGTTCATGATGTATAATCACGTGCAAGATGTATAGTCACGTGCGTGATGTATAGTCACGTACGTACATGTTGTATATAGTCACGTGCAAGATGTATAGTCACGTACATGTTGTATATAGTCACGTGCAAGGTGATATAGTCACGTACATGATGTATAGTCACGTGCGTGATGTATAGTCACGTGCAAGATGTATATAGTCACGTGCAAGATGTATAGTCACTTACATGATGTATAGTCACGTGCAAGATGTATAGTCACGTACATGTTGTATATAGTCACGTGCAAGATGTATAGTCACGTACATGATGTATAGTCACGTGCAAGATGTATAGTCACGTACATGATGTATATAGTCACGTGCAAGATGTATAGTCACGTACATGTTCTATATAGTCACGTGCAAGATGTATAGTCACGTACATGTTGTATATAGTCACGTGCGTGATGTATAGTCACGTACATGTTGTATATAGTCACGTGCAAGATGTATAGTCACGTACATGATGTATAGTCACGTGCGTGATGTATAGTCACGGCATGATGTATAGTAACGTGCAAGATGTATAGTCACGTGCAAGATGTATAGTCACGTGCTTGCGCATGTTTACCTGATGAATCTGTAGAACACGAGGGTTAAGAACTTCAACGAACTCTTCTTGAATGTGTGATGGCTCTTGTCAATTTCTTCGGTTTCCTTGTTGATGATGGACTTGAAGTAAAGGAACGTCACCAAGAGGCCGCTGTTATAACAAAGCACACAACATGTTTTTAGTAACAGGTAAAAAGTCTTAGCTAAATAAGAAGAGAGGAGGAAGAGGAATGAAGAAGGATGTCAGAGCGAAGAAGAATGTCCCCTTTTTACCTGATGAAGAAGAATGCCTTTTTATGACCTGATGAAGAAGAATGTCTCTTTATTACCTGATGAAGTAGAATGATGTCTCTTTTTTACCTTATGAGGAATGTCTCTTTATTACCTGATGAAGAAGAAGAAATGTCTCATTTTACCTGATGAGGAATGTCTCTTTTTTACCTGATGAAGAAGAATGTGTCCACGGAGAACGTTGCATTACTAATCGTCTGGAACATGAAGTTGCGTTCTGTCACGGTTCGCAGAACTTTGTTCTCTGAGGGAAGAAAAAATAAACAAGTATAAATACATGGATTATCTACCACAAACATGTTTAGCAATTTACCAATTTGCTGTCGTAGAACATGCGATAAATGAACGAAAAAAACAAATTGTATTCTGTCTTCAAATCATGCTACCCATTGATTTCGCCGCTTCTTCGTTCTATCTTATAAGTTATAACCTACATTATAAGTAATGACATAACGAGATAACAGCCATGTTCATCTTTATGGTGTTGCAATAATTTTCCAACTCTTTCAGTAGTTGGTAATTCTTGTTCTTGGTATCCGCATGGCTCACATTTTACACATGCAAACCTCACACACATTGCATTATCACATATCCATTGCAATATAATCATTTAATTTACAGTCTTTTAAAATATCTATGCAAGTTTAACAGTGTTTCGCAAGTGTATTTCGTTCTTGCCAATTATAACATTTGTATCATATTAGTTGGGTCATAATAAGAGTTCTTATTGTTTATATATCTACATAATGTTACTCAAGACGATGAGTGTTGATAAATGAAGTTGAAAGTCTTTATAAAACTAATGGTTAGTGCGGGGAATCGAACCCACGTGCCTAGGTAGCAAACAGTTATAAGACCTGCGACCAAAGGGCATGAACAACTGTGGATGGGTCATATCACGTCGCTGATATTGTTTCTTGTATCACAATTAGTTAAAGTATTAGCTTTGTATTGTAATGTCTACAGATGAAACACAATTAAAGAGCAATGTTATAAGTGAAACGTACCTGCGATGCCGAACACTTGCAGATAGGTGTGAACCATGATGACCCAGGCAAGACTCAGGAATCTAAGCCCGTGTATTGAGGTAAGCGAGTCCTCTGGTGTTGAACAGTTGAGGATCTTGCAGCCGTTTGATATGATGGAGAAAGACAGGAGACACTGGCCCAGTAGCCCTAGAAGATAACAGAATACATTTCATGTGGCCCATGATCATACAAGGTCTACTTGATCTCCGCCTAGCGGAGGCTCGTCGAACTCCCATTGACCTTGTGATAAACCCAGAATTTGTCTTGTGACCTAAGAAAGCCTCAGAAAAATCCTTCATTGAGGACTTTGCCAGTAGCCATGGTAACGAGATGGTAACCTCTTGAATTAGAACCTCGTGTGCTACATAGGTTGTTTTTAACATCTCTTTCAATTACTACACGTTTGCCATTTTCTGGTGACAAGTGTTTTTGTAGTATGTTCCAAGGGATGTTAATAGGACTTATTCTTATACATTTTCTTATGATCGACAAAAACCGTGGATAAAGTCTTGTCATGACTACCGGGAGGGGGGGGGGGGGGGGGGGGGGGGGGAATCAAACCTCTGACCTCAGGACACACAGCATTGTATGTTACTACTGAGCCATATCTATGAACATACCTTTGTAACCATCAATGTAATTTCAAGTGAAATTCTTGTTCGTGTATTATCAAATTATAAGACTGAAAATCACCGTTTTATGGGATGGAAAGTTAAGACACGACCGCGGAAGTTAAGGTTAATAGAATACGTACGACCGAGTCAAATCATTTAGTGTCAGCGAATGCCAGTGAAATGTATAAAATCTGAATGAAGTGGTTTCACATTTCTATTTTGTGTATTTCAATTTCTTCTACACGATTTATTTCCTGATCATTTAATAATTTACACAGTGAGTGAGAAGGAAGATCATTAAACAATATATTGTATTATTATTAACATTCTTACATAAAATGTTTCTCGGGAAAAGGAACTCCTTATAGATAGAGCGAAAGCATTACAAACCTCATACTTACACGAACAACAAAGATTCGTTTTATTTTCCTCTGCACCATTTTAATGTAACAAAATGTGATATATTATTTGGCGATTGCTTAGCTCGCAAATCTCATTCATAGGGCCAAATGGATCTAGATGTCGCGTTTATTAAAATTCATTTTATTTTACATCAATTTTGGTTTTAGAAACCTATCTAAGGGCCCTCCATCATATTTCTTGAAGTGGCCTGATTTGGATTTATATTATCCCCAAATAGAATCAACTACTGTATTTAAATGTTATATTATATTGTAAAAACATTGTTTCCACTAACCAGGTTCGTCGGTGTGTTTCTTTTTCTTCTCCGCCAAAGTCATCTTCGAGTCTCCTATCTCATTGTTGTTTTCTCCTCCCTTCTCTTCCAAGTCTGGACTCTTGTTCTTCTTCTTTCTGGGTGTTCGGTACATTCGCATCGACTCGTACGTCGTGCCCAGGATCATGAGGAAGGCCACTACTGCCATCACGCCACTGTAAACCACAGAAACATAAGTTAGCAACGACAAGGTCACTTCTCCGCCTAGCGGAGGCTCGTCGAACTCCCAAGTCAGACACTTTGGTGTTTCGACAACTAGATCATTATAATGTCGGGAGGGGGGGATGTTTGGAGGAAAGGGGCAAGAAGGACGTAATTGTGAGAACAGGGGAGAGGGAAGGACGTGGACTGCAATTCGTCTGGCTTCTCCATCTCGACCTATCCGGCTACCAGAAGCATACGCTTCCGCCGGCATAGTTCTCGGGATCAACAAGCACGCAAACCAGCCCACCACGATAAAGTAGCAGTCCCTGAGCTGGAACTCCCAAGCCAGGTCATCTGGGAGCCGCAATCCTTTACATCTTATTCAAATGAGAGAAACATTAAGGAAAACAAAAGAAATGATCTTTCAAAATAACTTATGGCATAAAGAGACGAAAATAGAAAAAAATTCAACAATGCCATTATAGATTTAAAAAAGTGACGTCATATTGTAATATGTGTGCACCGGTATTCATGAACCAAACAAATTATTTGCGGTTGCCGCATGTTGTGATTAATTCAATACAGAACGTCATACAATGAAACACAACTCAGAGATTAACGCCCCCATGTTTGATTAAGACAGTCTGTCAGAAAGTATGAAACATATTGAATGAATAACTCAGAGCTACCTTGTGTAAGTATTACGTCAAGAGTATTACACTCGTAACGGGGTTTCTCTGATCGTAGGTAAAAATAATGAAAAGTGAAGTTGAACAAAACATAATATCGTGAACTTGTTTGGACTTGTTTCCAGTTTCTTGCCAGAGCCCCCATCGTACTAAGAACAGTGAAAGTTGATGTAAGAGAGAAACCTGGACGTAATTCAGGCATTCTAGCAACAGGTTCCAACGACAAACATACTTGAAAATAACAAATACCTTGTCTGAGATTGCTACTTATTGCAGGATGACCAACGATAGAGATTCAGCTGTTGGCAACAATATGACACAATTCGTTGTTACGTGTACACATTAAAAAAAATACATTAATTTTATATGAGAATGTTTAAACAAGTTTATTAAAAATCTAATAAATTGTAGTTAAAAATTGAACATGTAAATAAACCAGTGATAGAGTTGCAAAAAAAGGTGAGTGAAAATTTGAAACAATCTTCGAAAATATATTTATCATTAAAGTAAACTTGATTTTTAGATACTTAAAATTTAAAAAAAAAAACTAGCTACAGATAAGTATGTGCTTTGTATTGTTTATATCATGATACCTTGCATAAGATAAAGGAAAAGGTATTTGGGCCAATATGTCAAAAAATGTTGCATATTTTAAATTTTCTTTATCCCCCTGTACGTTCGTGTGAGCTTCCGCGTAACACAAAACATAACCTGTCATTGAAAATTAACATGTTTAAGACAAATTAGTTTTTTAACCCCTCTTAACAACATAAACAAACCAGAATTTAAACGGTTAACGACACGCCAAGTCATAATTGTAGATATTTCCGCGTAGGACGTAACACGTAAATATTAAATGCAGTTATCCAATTCATGAATAAGGCGCCTTTCTAAACCACTAAGCTATATTTTCTCAGAGAAGCCAGAAAACCGTATCGTTTCCCGTGCAGTTATCTATTCGAGGGGAAAACTTTCGACCTAGGTTAATTTAATCTATTTATACGATTATCATCGTTATGTAAGGTGTTGAGTTTATTCCTTGCGTTTAAGGGAGCGGAACGCGGTTCGTTGTGTCTTGTAAACACTTACAACACAGGCGAGCGCATTGCTTGGAACTACTCAGCGGGACTCGCTCTGTTTTCAAACTGTTTTTGTTCTTTATGATTATTATTAAAATGTATAAACAATATCTACATTGTTTGTATGTGACAAGGAACAGTGTACAGTTCAATTTCTATGCCTTATAACGTTTTTACCTGTTCTACTATGTTTCCGTTTTAACTGTTATCTGCATCAACCAGCTAAAAACAATTCATAATAAACAGGTTTGTATCTTTTTAATAAAACTAAAAATATAGCTTTTGGTGAACTGGAGGTTTGGAAAGTTTCTTGCAAGTATTCTATAAATTAATTCTAAAGTGGGCCCAATATCACGCCCCAATACGTCTCACTGTTGACACCGCACACAATTATCGTGTATACTAACATTTGGAGATCGCTACACAATATCGAAACAGTGGTTAATACATTTTTATTTTCGTAAGAATACAGGATAAAAAAGTGTCAAATATTTTAGTACTTGGTTTTGTGAGCCAATTCAAGAATTAATAATTAATTCGTTTCCAAAATGAGAACCATAATGATTGGAATATTATGAATTTTGTTAATCCAATTTTTAGTTGTAATGAAACTGAATGCTGGTTGGTAGCCACAATTGAAATTTATTTTTTTTAGTAATATTAAGAAAATCTTTAAACTGTAATATGAAGAAGCTTTTAATTACGTAGTGGGGATTTAATTTCTTTTTGATGACGTAAGCTGTATCTGATTTATGAGTGAAATAAAATACGCACCGATAAAATGATGGGCAGTTTCGTAAGTTTGATCCTAGGAGAACATCACACAGCGACTAGAAACTGTGATGCGAAATATTGACAACATGTTGCATTATTACATAATTTGGACTTGCGATAAAAGAAAGGGGTCAATTTGAGAGAAGCGCCAGGTTAAATTATCTCTTTTCACAAATTACACAATGAGTTCCTCATCTCGCCCCGACTTTCTACCGTATCTCAAGGGCTGGTCAACGTCCTTTGCCCCGAGCCCAAGTCAGTGTCTATTAGTAGGAGTGATAGGTTCGTTATGGCATCATTGAATCATGACCGTTTAATCCAAGCCGCATGGTGTCCTCACTGCACCAATAAACACTGCATTCATATTCCATATACACGGCATGCATTATGTACGTTGCGCAGTTTACTTTTCTCAACTACTCCCAACATTACTCAATACAAATTGTCATATAAGGTTTATCCTACTTATACCTATGATCGCACATGTCAGCACTTGCAATCGTAATGAGTGTTTTCATTCCTGTTATTTCATTTCTTTATGAATAACTACCTTCCATTATCTTCTACTATTGGGTTAATGAGGTTTTTGCTCCTCTAGTAATCGCTTCACTTTCCAATAACTACTGTACCTATAAGTAATAACACATTTGTAATCTAGATTGTCTATGAAATACTTTACTACATGTACATTAAATACCGACCTGGTGTAAACCATGTATTGATAATAGTTGAATATCAAAAATATATAAATATTGACAGAAAAACTTTGTCCCTGAACTGGGACTCGAACTTTGAGTCATGGATCATTTCAAAATAAATTATGTAAAGCGTTAGAGCGTGGCTTTATAAGATTATTATATATTTTGTGTTTCACACATTTACTTTGCTTTTATTTGCTTATTATTTGACATTACTTCACGATGCTCAAACATCATAATTTTATAACACACACCAGGACTCATTAACCGGAAGATGATAATATAAGTAAAACATTTCGGACAAACACGAATAAAACATTACACGCAAACTCACCCACTGCGTTATATTTCGTTATATTATTATATTTACGTATATACAAAAAGGAAGTTGAAAAAGGCGCCGGTTATGACGTATTTCCCCAACGTCATGAGTCAACCCAGTGTGGAACTTCCGGCCATGTGGAGGTCGGTAGTTCACGATGAGGTCTATAGGGCGTGGAAGGGCGCCACTAGCGTGTTTCAAGACGTAACCCTCAGTTGCCTCGCGTCTGAGGATGACGACGGTTGTTGCCGAAATATAACGCAGTGGGTGAGTAGTGCGTGAAATGTTTTAACCTTGTTTGTCCGAACTTTTTACTTATATTATTTCAATTTTAATTTCAAACATGGCAATAAAGTATAATCAAACGACACAACAAAATACAAATGTTATAGAACTAAATTTCTATTCAATGAACAATTCCTCCATAGATGAGTCATGTTTCGCTAAATCAGACTGACCCAACAAAATGAGCAACACTTTAGCCACCTAACCCTGTGGTCAAACTGTCCAGTCTCTCTCCGGACAGGGATTATGTATCACGTGACATATTCAGAATTACTTGCTTTCGAAAGTCGATACCATGTATACGCAATTACACCAAATTATAATGAATTGTCAAGTACTATCGATCGAAGAAAATTAATTAAAACCATAATTCAACATGCGAGTGGACCCGTATGCCCGAGACTTGGAACCCAAGAACATACTTAACCACGTGGACCCAATATTTCGAACAACACACATTGTGCTAACGATCCAATCAGAATTTGCAGAGCGAATTACATCAATTAACTGACTGTGCGATTAAATTAAACTTTCTTCATCATCAATAATAATATTAATGGTAACAATTACTTACGATGATTATGAATGTTATTAAATTGATGTATGTAATTGATCGTGTAGGGAGCAGTGGCTTTCTAAACTTGTACACAATTATAATCACAACAACGGACTGAAAAAATTTGTGGTTTTCCGTGTTTAGATTATCTATAATTTCACTATTGTGTAAAGTGTAATTTCTTTTATAAATAATGCCATAGTCACAAATTATGGGGGAAACACCTGATCTCTGACGGACCTTATCTGTCTGATTTGTAGAAAATAATTGAGATAGAGGACCCTAATTGTCCAAGGTCGAAAGGTAGGGGTTGGTTACCTCGGGTACAGTTGCGGTCGCTTGGACATCGAACCAGAAAACCGCTGAAAACCGGTTCTAGGCGTTAAAAATATTTTGTACGTCGATTATGTACATACAAAAATATGGTCTGATCTATCTCAGGGAATGAAGGTCCGCGCACACTTATCCGTCACTAAGGGCGGTGATTGTATTTAATTCGATCGGGAAATTTATCTTCCGGTGGCCGCGCAGATAAATACAATCAGGGAATATGCTCCGCCGTCGATCGAATTTGGGAAAAGAATCGTTGTATTTAATATGTAGAAATGAAAAGAATTTCAGAACAGAGAAAAGTATGGTGATCTGTTTCAAACCATCTACAGATTGATAATGTGGAAACCGCTTTATTCATTAATTGTGTCAGTTATACTTAGGTTGGAATTCATAGTCGGCCCCTACACCTATAGGGGCACCCATTGTTGCTATGGATTTGTTTTGTTTATGGGGAATAACATGCAAACAACTGTTACCTTGGTAACAATGGGCGCCCCTAGGTGTAGGGGCCGACTATGAATTCCAACCTTAGTTTTGCATTGTATTGTTCGCCGAAGTTTCGTGTTATTCCATTGATTAATTGATCAAGCGCCTAAAGCGAGTCCAGTTATAATGATGATCGATGAAAGGCGATAAATTAATCCTGATAAGGTATTCGACCTAGAAAGTAGTGGCATGAACTAAGTTGTCTGGCTGAGACTGAGCCCTCGGGTGTGAGGCCTAACACTACCACGTTGGTCATCCCATGTTGTGCGTTGCAGGACCCGGTACTATAACGACCCGGTACTAAAACGACCCGGTACTATAGCGACCCGGTACTATAACCACCCGGTACGTATTAAGTCCGGGACTAACTAGGGTTATCATCGCAACTACCGATCAAAAGCGTTGTTTCCATGAAACATACTAGTTAGCCCTGTCTGGACTTGGGACGATTTAATTCCGGGTAGGCTAATGGACCTTGGTAATTTTGAAAATGTTCTATTGGCCCGAAACGTAAGTTGTAACTTACTTGATTTTTAATTTTAGTTTTCATTGGAATTTGAATATGAATTTGTATTTAATAAATTTAATTTAAATATTATTTTAACCTATTGTTATTTAATTTCAATATAATATTTTCAATTTCAATGGTCGCGCTGACACCTGAAAACAAACTTTAATTGAATTATTGAACATGTCGAGCTTGGATATATGGTTATCAATGTCCATTACGTCACAAGTATGTTTACCTCGCTACCACATATCTTCGTTTAGCGGTGTTTTCTCAGCAAATGCATCCCACGTGGCGCGGTTATCGGAGAAAGCGATAATCTTACGTGTGTGAGTGTGTTTATTTAAAATCACGACGTGTTTCGCAACGAGGTGGCATCAGTTTCAGTTACGCTCGGGTTAAATAACATCCATTCACTTAGCTGTGATAGGACGTGAGCTATGGATGGGTCACTCGCTCTGGGAGAAATGCTGCATTGTCCAGTTGGAAGCAAGCTGAATGTAAATACAACTGAATTATCGTCGTGTTGGAAACGAGTTCAAAAGAGAATTGTTGCTGTATCCAATCTGGAATATACATGTCCGAGATGTCCATGTCTGCGATGTGTATAAAAATAGACATTAATTTAAAAACACCTGCTTTACCTCTATTTCTGGAAGTTGTCACTTTCTGACACAACTCACTCGAAGTTATACCTAAGTGTAGCAGTGGTAGAAGTCTAGTAGTATAATCTTACTTTACGACCTATTTATACGGAGTTATACGTAAGGTGACCATATTTTTAATATTGCAAACCGGGACAAACAAAGTGTATGGATGCGATCTCATGACTTGCACGGAGTCTTGGGCAAAGCCTCAGACGAAAGAGCGAAACATTTTTAACTCAAATTTGCGTGAAATATTCCCAGGAAAATTTTTCTTACATGAATTAATAAAACAAAATAAATATTATTACATTATTATTCATATTAATTTTAAGTTTTTAAATGAATGTGGGTAAATTTTTGTATTCAATTATGCCCGGTCGTATTTCGCCAGCGGCCTGTTGACGGAATAAATTCTGCTGACTGTGAGTTGAGTTGAGCGCGTAAGTGCGTGAGTCAGTGTCTGCGAATGCTTCCCGCATCGTGTCGAGGGCTAGAGAGCCTACTAGCAACTGTAAGCCCCCCCCCCCCCCCCCCCCTCCTCACCACTGTTACAATCGACCGCGTTGTCTTTATTGACAGAATATCGGGATACCTTTTCCCCAAAAATTACAAACCGGTAAAAGTACGTATTTTCAATGAATCTCTCGGAACACCGGTACAAGTGTTCCGATAACGGTACTGTACCGGTAAAACCGGTACTGGTACGTCTGGCCACCTTAGTTATACGTACATATAACTAAGTTATGTATGTCACAAGATACAAAGTTACAACTTTAAGGAATGTGGGCCCAGGAAGGTGGGCCTAAAGTTTTAAAAGTAAATAATTATTTATTTAGTTTCGAATTTCTGTTTCCTGCACTTTTATCCTGAAGCGACCTGTGACGTCAATATATTGTAAAATCACTATTAATTTTATGATGTACTTTGCCATTGTCTCCTGACTAGATGAAACAATTAAGTTTATTACTCGAGCTGTCAGTACAGCTTATTTCAAGAGGTATGATAACAATTCACTTGCATGTCCAGTAAGCGCAGTTACTATTGTAGGTCCATGATTAGACGCTGTATGGAATACCCAAGAAGGAGAACACAGCACCTCGTAACACGGGGCTGGGTAATCTATTATAGTGTATACTTATCTACGGATAAACTTCAGGAGTAGTTTCTTGTAAAAAAATGTTTGGTTTAGTTACAAATGGAAACGTTTAGTTTGTAATTAAATCCTCATTTTCATTTACATGAATATATTTGAGATGCGTAGAATATTTTACACGCACCGTGAATATAACCAGCTACCTTACCAGTGAAACAAATTGTACCATTCGGTCAATTAAACAAAACATTCATATAGGTTTATCATAATATAACACATCTAAAACTTCTAATTTCGGCAATATTGGGTTAATAATTCTAAGATTATTGGGGCATTCATAATTTTGGTTGAATATCAGAACCTGTTAGTGAGTTTCAAATTACGGTTTATACTTGTTGAAGTAGAGCTAGCGTCAAATTACTTAAACGTTTATAAACGTTTGCGATTTTTGACAACCTACTTAATAATTATATAGTTTAATAATACATATAATTATATAGTACGAAAGATGCATAAGATTTTTTGTGTGTAACAAATTTGTGGCGTAAATTTTTAATTACATTGTATCTATCACTGGCACAAAATGATTTTTATTTCACCAATTTTTCATTTTTTATTATTGTGAATTTGATTTAAAATACTTCGTATAAACGATCGTACTGCAAATAAAGATGCATCGGGGTTTCGCACTTTCAAAATCTCACACACATATTCTCACTTTGATATAATTCTCAATTAACCAGGAAATAATTCGCTTTATCGTGATGCAACCTGTATACATTTAACTCTAACGTAACATGTGCCAACATGTAACAGCTGAGTAGTTACATGTTTTTGACGCGCTTCACATTTATATTTATAGCCACATCAGACGGCCTTTCTATCTTTAAAGTGCTACCGGTCTAATTAAAACAAGCGCTAATAAGCGTTGCCGGCTAATTTAATATCTGAGCTCTCACGAGATTCACAGGGACTCTAGGCTTGTCCATTAGTCTCGCATAAGTGAAGCGAATAAACTAACATCAACAACTTCAGCGAATACAATATTTTACATTGGGTATAAGGGCCATGCGTTTTTGTATATCTATTTGATTTTAATTTTATCATCATTTATTTTTTTAAATACAAACGGTGACTTTGGAGCCGTCCTAGCAACGAAGCACTCAATAAATTCAAAGTTGTTCTGAATCGGCCTTGTTGTGAATCGGCCTTGTTGATTCTGGCATCTGTCCGCAGGTGTTCACACTGTCCAATCACTGATTCATGTGTTTCATATTTGAAATATAGATCTTGAATTGGTTATCGCTCACTCGTCGATGGTGTTCGGAACCTACAGGGTTGGTTCAATCGCTTTAAATTAAAGTCCCCCACTGAAAATCAGTCTAGTTACTGAGTGGGCAGACTCTATAAATACGAATTTATTTATTTATTTATTTATGAATGTACATGTGGTATGAATGTACATGCGGGTGATTGTACATGTGGTATGAATGTATATGTGGGTGAATGTACATGCGGGTGAATGTACATGCGGGTGAATGTACATGCGGGTGAGTGTTGACGGTTGTCAGGGTGTATATTGAAGCTCGATCAGTCAAATAGACCGGACGCTTTTTGGTTGCAAGTCCAGCCAAGTTACGGTCAAGGCATTTCAATTCGAATATAGTTTTATAAATCGTTTTCAAACGACTACAATAAAGTATTTTACTGCTACATATTATGGTGTGTTTAATGTTCTAAATCATTACGATGTATTAACAACTTACAATACACGCAAGTCTCAGTAATACGTATATTATGAGGATCGGTAAAATAAAAGCAAATATAATGGTCCCTGTGTTGGCCAAAGTTTCACAATTTCACATCCGTGGGATAAAAGATCTACAATATTTATTAACTCCCATCACACTCAATTCTCAACCAATCAGAAAGTAGCTTAAACTTGTGAATGAAATGTTCTCATACTATCTCAATGAAGCGAACATGGTTAGCGATTCGGTTGCCATAGAAGAGTGTGATGCACAATCTCAGTATAATTGTGTATTGTGGGAGTTGAATTGAAGTATTCTTACGATCATTAAAATAATTAACAAGTAGATTTTGGTTATAGGTCAACAGTTTTTGTTGGTCGGTCGAAAGAATAGACGGAAAACTGTGTAATTTTCATTACGAATATTATCATACTGTTCACAATTTTACTGTCATAAATAAAAGTGTTTTGTTATTTGGTGATTGAGGTTCACAGTACCTGTATGAACTGCCCCCCCCCCCCCCCCCCCCGAGAACTACTCTGTGTATCGTAACTTACATTTGGCCATCGTTAACTGTTTTATGATGTCCTTGTTTGGAGAGGGAGTCAATTAAATACACGATCATCCGTTCTTGTCTACTACTCAAGTCTTTACACCGACTTAGAATCAGTAACATTAGCAAAACAAGTCACAAGACCTGAACGTAAAACTCACACACGGTTTTGTATTTGGAAACTCTAAAAGCTATTACATAAAGATGTCTGTGTGCATGTTACGTATTATTTAAAAAAAAAAACACGGCGTTTATTTTATTTTTTATTTTTCACGTTTCGAGAGAAAATGACTCGTTAACAGGCCAAAGGTCGTAGATCTAAAGTCGACCTTTCTCCATAAACTGGTTGAACGCTGTCGCACCATCGTAAATACCGCATCTCGTTAGTTTCCTACTGTTTACGCCTTTCATTTTTATATTGTTCAATTGGCTTATTAACTATCACTTTTTACCGCTCTCACCTTCGTTCACATTGTCACATGGGATACTTGAACCCGCCTAGCGGAGGCTCGTCGAACCCAAGAGTCAGGTGGGCGCGTGGGGTCGAAAATAAATATTTTGGAGCGTGGTCGGATTTCTGCATTCTGTCTTATCTTACCATCATAATAGTACTAATACCTTAGTGGACTACTACAAGTATCATATTTCATTACAATATGCAGAGCTTGGACTGCACCTGAGAGTCCGATAAGCAGTGGAATGTCCCAGAAGACATCCGTTCCATCCAATATGATCTCGAAAACATTCGAACAGATAATGTGTATAATATATTTATGTTTTATAACAAATTTGCAAAAATATTTATTTTCTTGTTGTTGTAAAAAACGCTCTATGTACCTAGTCTACGGAACACCCAATGTCGCTTTAAATCAAAATATGTCATTCTCTAGAGTAATAAGTGCTCTTTGTTATGAATTTTATTTGTTCCCATACAATTAATCGTTTTTCAAATGTTCCAATACAATTCTCTGGAGAATAATATATTTCGATATTTTTTTTGGCACAGTTTAAAAACATTCTTAACAAATCAAAGTCGGGTGGGTGAACAATATCTCGTTGCGTGAACGTACCCGATTATGTGGAACTTGGGGTCCGCAAGCAAGATGTAGTCCCCAGGCACTGGACGAACACTCAGCACTTTGAGGTTCCTGTTAGGGGTGTCCACGGAGGAGGCCTCATCGTGCTTCATGAGGCTGCGGACGTCCTCGGGCGAGCACACATTGGGCAGGCACACCCCTAGGAAGATCAGGCGGCTCTGTAACACCATAAAGCTGGTGCTGTACGGTTGGCTGGCATGCAAGTGGATACAACATGCACAAAATATATAGGAAGAAAGAAAGAACGAAAGAAAGAAAGAAAGAAAGAAAGAAAGAAAGAAAGAAAGAAAGAAAGAAAGAAAGAAAGAAAGAAAGAAAGAAAGAAAGAAAGAAAGAAAGAAAGAAAGAAAGAAAGAAAGAAAGAAAGAAAGAAAGAAAGAAAGAAAGAAAGAAAGAAAGAAAGAAAGAAAGAAAGAAAGAAAGAAAGAAAGAAAGAAAGAAAGAAAAAAAGAAAGAAAAAAGGAAGAATTTATTAATTAAATACAAAAAAACGAAAAAAATATTTGTATGTATTTTATACCCACTCAGTTACAAGATTTGATATTTAGTGGGGGACATTATAGCATTTATTATTTGCTTTAACGGGTTAACATCAAAGTTTACGCGTATAACTATGGTACCATATAGGTTGATTAAAGTGAACTTTCAAAGTTTTAACAAAAACTTTAAGGCATGAGACTATAGTTATACGTTGAAGCACTGCAGAGCGTGCTCAAGCTTCTAGACAGGATTGTCCGGAGGTGATTTATCCGCTATGTGAAGGTGAAATTAGAGGTAATATCATACAAGTCATAATATGCTTTGAGGTAGAAATTGTTAATAGTGGAAAAATAATACACTTGACTACGGCACATATTTTGCGCTTTATTTTTGAACCTGCTCATCATAAAAGTACATATTTTTGAAACAAATTACACCTTTACTGAAAGAAGAATTAACGCGTATATATTCAATGCGCAAACCTAACAAACGATCAAATCTTGCGAGTCTAGGTATGAAAAAATATGATCGACTCAAGTTGGAATGTTAAACTGTTTTGTGTAACTGTAATAGATTCCTTGTTATGATAATCCGTAGACATTAAGTCAGAGTTAAAGTCCAATAAAAACTAGGGAAAGTGTTCTGCTTCTGGCTGTTGCAACATGTTCACGAGTATAATCGTCATAATAAACACTAGTTATGCTGTAGAGGTAAAAATGTGTTGGATTGTAAAGGTGTTTTGCAACAATATAAATAAGATGTTTGAAAAATTTTAAGTATGTATTGCGACAAAGAAACGTTTATAAAAAATATTACTAAATTATCAAGAGATGACATTACTTTGTTTTATTTTCTGACTCTATTAAAACATTTCAAAGCAGTTTTGTAACATGCAGTCTGGGGGTTGACAGTGTTCCATCAATCCTAATATTAACTAAATATAATAATAACATCACAGTTTTTTAACTTCTAATGAGGATTCAATTCCATTACGTCTTGTCTTAGGAATAAGTAAACGGTGACTTTGGAGCCGTCCTAGCAACGAAGCACTCAATAAATTCAAAGTTGTTCTGAATCGGCCTTGTTGATTCTGGCATTTGTCCGCAGGTGTTCGCACTGTCCAATCACTGATTCATATGTTTCGTATTTGAAATATCGATCTTTGATTGGTTATCACTCACTCGTCGATGATGTTCGGAGCCTACAGGGTTGGTTTAGTCACTTTAAATTAAAGTCCCCCACTGCAAATCAGTTTAGTTACTGGGTGGGTAGACTCTAAATGTGAATGTATTTATTTATTTACACGCCCACCTCATACTTTAAATGTGTATTTCTAAAGAATATCTTCAAAATGTTGAATAATTCATGATGTAGTGAACAATGTACGAATGAAAAGCCTCGTCATTGACAACAATGACGTCACCGTACTTACACTTGGCGTCAGCTCTTTGGCTAGAGAGATGTGCAGTTTGACGACGTTGAAACGAACACGGAACGGGGGCAGGACGAAGTTGGTGAGGTTGTTCTGAAGTTCTTCGCACAAACTGTGAGACCCCAGCCAGAAGTTATTACCGAAGAAGAACTGGGAAGAGTAGCGTCCACTGGCGTCGCTCACTGGAACCAGAACACGTTGTTATTAGGGAAACTGTCTAAACGTTAAAGTCTCTTGAGTCGTCAGTAAAATGCTTGACACATGTTGATATATAAATAATAATCCTTTATTGTAGGAACATGGGGTGGGCTATTCCTGAAAGTTGTCAAGGTGACATATCTCAAAATGATATCTATGTAGTTATCACTTGCTATTGGCTGATTGCTATTCAAACAGCCAATTTTCATATGACACCGTAAAAAATTTCAGGAATGCCCCCTCCCCCCTCCCCGTTGTTATAGGGTGCACACAAGATTCATTGGGTGGATAGCTGGGAAGGAATGTCCAAGGATTGTACCAGTAGGACTCAACCCACGCATTTGCCTTTACTACTGATGAAAACCTCGGGAATACCTTCAGTCAGGACTGCCGGTGGCCGGAATCGAACCGACGACCTACCGAACTAGAGTCTCGCGTCTTACCGCTAAGCCACATGCATGAGTTTATCACAAGTTGCAAATGTTTCATCATGCAAAGTATCAATATCAACAAGGATGTCTGCATATTGACATTGTGGGCCTCACAGTCACATCGGCCGAGATCACTTTCTACGCATTGTAAACATTAGTTTTATTATTGGACAGGATACGTATTCTCTAACCTCGAGGCGATTTAAACGACATTTTTCGATTTCTAAAAATCGTGATCATGAAACTCAGTATGGATTTAAACTGCGAGTTAACAGTCATTGTCATACTAGGCAAAGTAATTAGCACAATTTCTTTTCAATATTGTGCTTTAATAAAAATATGAAAATAGTGTTATTTTGCACTCCTGCAGTTAAAGTGCAACTGCAGGCTGCAGCTACATTGTCCGGGTGTATACGTACAAGCATACGACTTTACTCGCTCATATTGGAGCATTACTTTTGAAGCGCGATACAAACGTTCAGGGTTTAATTCCCGGCCCAAGCTGAGCATTGTAAACTTCTTTAAACGATCTAGTCTTGATATTAGAGTCGACGTTCAACTTGCGGCTGTCATAGTTACGAGGCACATAATAAATAATATAATGTCCCCTAAAAATGTTTTATTACTATAGAAAATATAATCACCTTATATTGTGTAATACCCTTTCATAAGTTATTCTATTTCATCTTCACTTGTAAGTATTTGTTGTGAATGGAAAATGTATAGCATATATAGTGTAGTAAATATGCAGCAGCTGTATTACGCGATTATCATAAGAAAAAAGATGAATAGGAGATATAATACTAACAAAGATACAAGAATCACAATCTTATTTCTAGCTCACTCCATCTTCTTCCTCCATCCCCCCCTCCCCCCTTTACAAACATGTTTGTATACATGTGAGATTTATGCGTTGGAATGGAATGCTGTGCTGATAGGGTAAAATCAGATGGAAATGGAACAATTACGAATTTGAGTATTTTCGTGTTTTAGAAAGTAAAACGTTTCGGCAAAACTCGATCATCTAAGTAGAAATTATGTTTGCGAATCTTCCACCCACCACAAGACAGCCTTGAATTCAAACCAATCTTCACTTTCTTTTCCCAAACTCGGGCAGCTAGGCCACCCATAACTTTCGATCTCAGAACATTATTGTAGTATGCCTCCTATTGCAATTTGCGCTTATTCCTGCCTCTCCCCAGGTAATTGCTTATTAGGTGTTGCCATTTATGGTATCTGAATTGTTTACAAGAAATTGTCAATTGGTTTTGAAATATTTAACTCACTGGGTTCACCTTTCGAATGAGTAACGATAAAAAGACTATCAAGATAAGTAGACGCTAGCTTCGAGCCTGCAACCTTTCAACCCAGATGCTACAAATTAGTTGTCTGTGCTTTCAACTTACAGTCATTATAACCTGCATTGCAGGTGGCGGGAAACGAACCAGCAACCTCCCAGCTAGCAACCCCGAATGCTAGCACCGAGCCATTTCAGTCGGGGAATATTTTATGGTATGTGTGATGCACAGTCTTTGGACATGACTATTGTTTCATGGGAAACAATAACAGATGGAGGGAATCGAACATGGCACCTCCGCCGATAGAGATGAATTAGCGGTAAAACAGAAGACTCTCATTTGGGAGGTCACCTGTTCAATACCGGTTACCGGCAATCCTGACTGAAGTTTTTCCTCCGTTTTCCTCAGTCACAAGGTGAATGCTGACATTTGATGATATTAGTTGTAGAAATGAAATTAAATAAAAGAGTCCCACTACTAAACATCAAACATTCCAGTCCAACCATCCAATCACCCGATTAAACAAAGTTCATCGCATAATGGGGACATACTGGGCCTTCGGTACAGCCAGTGTGGGCAAAATACGTCAGCAATAAGGACTTCTACACAAATAAGTATTATTGTTGCCACATCTTGACTCAGAATCCAACGTGGTAGTACGAAGCTATGACTCTATGATACTCGAAGTGCACGCACGCCTATTACCGCATAATTATCCAAGCCTAATGACTGGGTTGTACCGGAACATAGAGAGAGAGAGAGAAAGAAAGAAAGAGAGAATGAGAGAGAGAGAGAGCTCCCTATGTCCTAATCAATTTTGAAACAGTTTTACGGTACAACATTAAATCCGGAAACTTAATGAGTGAATGACGACGTTCTTCGTATGATGATACCTGTAATAACACGAATCTGTTGATTCACGGCACGCAAAGGCACTTTCACTCTCGCTCGAGCTAAAGATCGCAAGGCTAATGAAGGATTGTTTGTTTGTGCGTTGATGAGTGAGCGAAGCTTTTCATTCGATGAGATTGATGCTTTCTCTGTTCTTCTTCTTCTTGATCTTGTATGTTAGTTCGAGGTCTAGTATTGCATCAAGGTTTGTTATTATTACCATTATTAAAACTAACTATCATGTAGATAAGTATGTACGAATAATACAATTGATAGTTAGGATTCATCTACAATGCGACCTTTTCTTTTTCTTTCACTTCACAACTATAGCTGTTAATCAGCTCATAAATTAGACGAAAAAATTATACATTACAACGCATTTAAAATAATTATACTTTCTTATAAACTTTGTTCGCGTTCTGGAGTGATATTAATCGTAGTTGTATAATATTAATATTGCAATAATATTTTTAAAATTATTTGTGTAGAATTTTATAATGTAATAATTGTTATAACAAGAATAATGACAACGCGTTTTGTTCCGTAGGGGTAGGTGTCGCTTACAGATACACAATATGACTTCCTTCTGACAGGGGCTCGAAGCATTGCAACATGTAATGATCTGAGAGAAGTTGAGTTTCGAATTCGCATTTGCTTTAAACACGTTTTTCATTAAATTAATTGATTACATAATGGTTGTTTTGCGTTTAAAATATATGACGTTGAGCAATGCAATCTGGCTTCGATTCCCGGTGGAACACATTATATCACACGGTTACGATATTACCACATAATAACATTATAACATTGTAACATATATAATTAAAACCCTATTTCATAACGATAGATAAAACATCTGTTTAGTTTTGTTGCGAGTGGGAAAATCACCTAAAAAATGCTTTAGCAATACTTTTTACAAAGTACGGTTCAAAATAAGTATATTTCCCACCCTAGTTTCTGCATGAATATTTATATTACGAATTTGATGTGAATTTTACTTTTATAGTTACGCGATCAGCAAAGTTGCGTGCATCGAAGTCATAAGCTACAATATTCATCATTATCACATTTAATTGAGAACGTAGAACGCAATAATTTCATAATTATCAGAAGTATATAATCATGTTTGATAATCCCATACAAAACAGTCACCTGAATAATGATTTAAAATTAAAACAATATTTTTACAACTCTAGAGTAATAAATTTATAACTTCGCATTTGTATCCATCAGTTTTAGAAAGTCACAATAATTGCAGTTTATACCAATTGCGTAATATTTAAGGCGGTATGGCAACCGATCGAAACTGTACCGGCTAGTCAGCTCGAACAAAGGTAAATTCTAGAAAAAAGCCACTGTTTTGTAATAAGATATAGATAGTTGTTTTATGTCGTTGTAGGTTACCACGTTATATCCAATCAGAATTGAGTGTGGTTTGTTAAATTGAACAGGTGACTATCATACGATGTATAAAGATATCCCAATCGGTTCTCAGAACACCCGATTACATAAGTAGGCCTAAGTAGCACTGGTTAAACCCAGATGGGGTAATTTCGTTAAGCTACTTTCTTCTCACAGACTGCAGGTTTGCTATGTCTATACTAGAATGTATTGCTTAGTAAGGATTACTTTCAACTAGGATGACTATTGCAAATAAACGTGTTAGTTTTTGTTCGCTCTTCCACACTGCAGAGATTAATTGAATTATTGTTGTAGTTTTATTTTAAATTTGTGCAGCCACATGTGCAATAAAATTGTGGTTGCTTGTATATCCAGTGTTTTATCTCGTAATGTATTCATATTAATTGTACTATTAGATTATTAATTGAATAGCTAGAAATATCCCCCTGTGAGAAACTGTCAAGTGAACTTCAGAAAATCAAAATCTAACCTCAACTGCGACTTGAAGCAACGTCTCCGACATTCCGGGGGGTGTGGGGGGGGGGAGGGGGTGAAGACGTATAATCACTAACACACATTATCCTCCTAAACCATAAACATAGGTTCCTCCTCGTGGTGACCGTTGCCCTCAAAGAGAGCTCCCTTCTCTCTTGAATAACTATGTTCGAATCTTCATATAATTTCGTAGTCTTGCCCATTGCCTCCTTTCCTACTCTCATAATAGTTATATTCTCCATATTAACGGCCGTATTTGCAACCTGAACGCCCACCAACCCCTTCAGCCGCTCACCCCCCAACTCCCCCAACTGGAGTCCTCTCATGACGACTCCGGCGATTTAGCTTCCCATTGGCTAAACGATGAATTTAAATGCTTTCAAACATTGTAGTTGTAGTTGTACGATTGTCATTTGTGTAATTCATAAATTATACATTTTTGAGTTGGTTTAAGAAAAGACTTTCGTATTAAATTCATCGCTTAGCTGATACAAAACTAAAGCGCTAGTTTGAATCACAATTTAAAAATCTTGAAGCGTTCTCAAGATATAATTAAAATACCGTTAAGTTTGCGTGGCCGTATATCGCGAGCTACTAACATAACAAACTCTTATACCTATTTTATTAAATTGCCACATCACTCATTTACATGAAGTCGTCACACAAAGGGGCGTGGCCCACGTAATACAAGAGATTTCATTGGGGTTTTGCAGTAGTTGGACCATCACCAAATACCATCTTCGCGGGACAATGGACTGATTTTAATATCACGCCAAACAAAACAGTGCAAATAGGTTAATGGTGTATTGTAACTCGGTAGAAGGCGATCAGTCCTCTGAGGTTAATGTGGGTCAGGGCTCAGGTCGGACACAAGGTGATCACCTAGTGGGCCCAGTGTAGGTGATACTTGTCGCTCGGCCCAACATCACTCAACACTCCACATTAACTATCGTTAATGTTATTTTAATTACGATTTATACAAACTCCAGAACAACCGGTCTATCAGAGTATAATTAATAATTTTAAAGTAGACTTTAACATGATCCTGACATACGCGTGTACTATAGAATGCTATATTTTTAGTTTGTAGTTTGACATAGTTTGAAGCTCCACCCCTGGGAGTTGTAGTGATGTAATGTTGTAATTTTAATTATTATAAATGTATAAAAAGGATGAAACTAGTAGAGCAGGTTGGTATATTGATTATATAAATTATAGCACTAGTATTTTAATATTATTTTAAAATATATATTTTTTGTCAGAACAGTCCTTTAATTTATATAATTATTATTATTATTATGTAAACGTGTGTGTGTATATTTAATACATAAGATATTACTATAAATCACTATAACACCTCTGCAATATTACTTCTTAAGGGCCACGGGCTATAGTTTGTATTATAACTGTATTCGTTTATGTTTGTTCTTCAAGCGAGTAGCCTGTGAAAGCGTGTAATCCTATTCCTACCCCACAGAACTACGTGTTGTCTACTTCTACTACACCTCTGCACTGGTCACGTCCTTGAGGTGACTAACTGACCTAGTTTCGTCCACAGCCCCAGTTACTACTACTTTTACGATTTTTTGTTATTATTATTTTCATATTGATCACTCAAATTACTATCAACAGGTTAAGAAATAATTGTATGTAATTCTATTGATTGCTGCTCAAATGCCGCGTAGTGAACTTATTCATGTCTACGTTTGATATTGTTATTGTTTTTTTTCATGCTGTGCTAGACATTTTCCAATACCTTGATAATAAAAAAAAAAAATAGCCAACTAAATAAGTATTATTATAGTTTACCCAAGAGAAGACTATCTTACAGATGCTTTATCGTCACGGCACGTAACTCGTATAGCCAACCAGACAAGCGAACCGTCAGAGAGACAAGCCCCAGCAAATACCGATCGCTGATTGGCTACGAGCTCCTCGCCTGTGACGAAAGCATCTGTAAGGTAGTCTTGGGTCAAGTATGCATACTACCTCTCCATGGCCTCTTTGCGACCTAAACACTAACCAGTCCTCCAACTACCCACTCAACTGTGTTCCCCTTATGACGACCCAGGCGATGTGTCATGGATTATTCGGCCAGACTTCTGTTGACCAAGACGTCGTTAAACACCACAGCCCGACGCGTCCGTGGCTTAGTTGAGAACAGGAAAATCAGTCGATCTTTCGTCAGTCTTGGCATTTCACAAATGATGTATGTACACCCCCACTACCGGGCTAGCACAAACATGAGACGAAATCTCTGAATGCATTACTGGAAGCCATAACAGAAGTTCAACCATGCGCACATTTCTTGGAAATACAATATCTAGTCAAATAATAGGCGTCCACACAACAAACAAATGATAACATTTGATGACTTTTTGACAGTTTGGACCCAACAATTTCACGGAAACTGGGGTCGCACTCGGGTTGTGCAAACAACTTATTCTCAGCTTTGCCTCGGGCAAGGTTTAGTACTATTTGCCCAATGATACTATGGTTGAGTGGTCGAGCCCGGTCAACATTACGGAATGCAATCAAAATAAAATAATACCAATAAACTTGTCTGTGGGTATTTGTACGTATATATGCGAGGTTGGCTGGCTTCCATCAAGCGTCTGCATCGCTCTAAGCTAGACCAGAACACTTTCTCTGATCGCCGCCGAGCAATGACAGTGACCCAGCCAGACGATCTCATAGACACCGAGCGCATTCTTTCACGTGACCTTGAACTTAACGATATTTCGGTTTAGCTATCTCCTTTCGTCTTCTGAGAGTTCATATTCAGAGTGGATGGAAAGTACTTTTCGCGGTGATGCATTTTCAGGAATAGATTTAATTAATTAGTAACATTAAAATGAGAAAGACTTGCTTGTAATAATTAGTTGTAAAACATCACAGGGATAACACTTATTTCCTTTCATTTTGAGGTACAATTATAATATGAACATTCAGAACTGTTATTAATAATGCGTATATTTCTGGGAACTAGATTAATTTGTGTTTAAAATGCACTTCACCGTAAAGTTGTAAATTTCGATTGTACGGTAATTACTTGAAACGAATTGAGAATCATTTTATAATTTACGTATATAAATTTCAATATTTTTTGTTTTTCTCAACCAGCAAGAACATATTATATCTACAAATAAAAAAGTAGTTATAGTTTTATTTATTATATTGTATTTTTTGTCATTTGTTAGCTAGATTGTTACAGAATTATTATAAATACATGTATATCGCGTTCTTTTTAAACGTGTATACAAGTAATAAATAATAAGTTAAGAAAATGCTAGTAAGCAACTTAATTTTTAAGTTTGGCCAATGAACAATACAAATCGAGGTATAAAATATTCCTTCACATCATACACTTAGAAATATATTGCTAATAAAGCAAAAATAATAAATTAAATGATCACTCTTAAAAACGCAATGAAAATTTAAAAATAATATTTATCATTAATTATACTTTCACTTTCAATATTCTAACAGCAAGATCGATATACGCGTAACACACACATCTTCCACTTTACAAACACATAAAGATGAATTATTTTTCTTTCTGGGATGTTATGGAATTTCATTTACGTTAAGTCACACCCCGGAAAGTTACGTCTGATAGATTCATTGCAGTGCATTGCAACATGTGGAAGATACGTTTTCAGCCTTGATTCCAAGAACTGTAATGTTACATGTCCAATGTATTAGATAATTACATAAATGTAATGGAATGTTCAGTTCCTCTAAGCAAACCGGTCAATTAGACAAACTATTCCCTTCGGTTTTATTAAAGCTTCCTAGACATACATACAGGTGGAGAAAGTAAACACAAAGTTGCGAAAGTTGAGTCAGTAACGAACTTAAATTACTAAGGTTTTAGCTTGATTAGATAGTCACTGTGAAATATAATACTATTAAGTACAATGGTATTTGTCCATGGCGTTTCCTTCTAAGCCTCTAAAAAAATACAGAAATCATTGGATATAATCAAGCTGAATTTAAACATTGAGTCAATTACTCTACAATTAGAGATAACAATAATAATTGCTGATCCTTTACTGTAACTTCATTTCTACTCTAATGATACAGGCCATTAATTTGTAGCATTTTATTTTATAGCCAAATTTCTGTTCCAAAATGGATCTTTAATTTATGCGGTAATTTATCGCTTTTTAAATTTACCCAAGTATGCATGTTTTATAACATAATATTGAATTTAAATATTTGATTGCACGTTAGATGTTACGTATCGTAAAATTTTGAAGATTACGTACAAAATTCAATTACATAACCACACTCAAAATAGCTTAGTTACATTAGATTTCAACAGAATTATTTCCAATTTAAAATTAAAAAAATACGAATGGTGTCGTTAACCTCTACATCCTATTGCGTTTGCGCTAATTGTGGAGGTTTTTAGTTCAGTGTAGGAAAAGGTCATTCAGGTTGGACGCAAGCCGATCTTAGCCGACGATGAAGTAACTCTGAAGTTCTGTTATGATTTCAAACATGGTATTTGTTGAAAGCAGCTCTATATTATTTCCTCTATTCACCACTATTGTCAGTTGTGCACATCTACTTCCCCCACTTGCACAAAAACAATTATTTATTTGATTACGAACGTTCAATATGAACTAATTCCTTCCGGAATGAGATTTGATCTTTTAAGTACAAATCATGTAACATCGTTTACTCCTATTTCTATTCCGCATAGCTGGAATAAAAACTTAGTTGTCCATACAAAATGTTTTACCTCGGTTTCTCCAAGAATTGGTGCAACTAATTGTAAGTGCATCCAACAGGAGTTGCATAACCATCTGACCACGAGGTGCGCATCTTACGCAAGCGGCCGCATCACACAGGATACGCTAACTATGAAAGCGAACGCTTGCAGTGCCATATTATTCAAATGTTCTATGAGTTATGACAGAAACGAGAAAAAAACAGACTCGTCATTTAATATTACATGATTCCTATAGGTCTGCGCTGCAAGAGTGTAAGCGTGGTTGTTGGGTTGTTCCTGTGGAGAAAGTAGTTGTAGTTCTTCCGATGCTGGATGACAGCCTAGAAAGTGGTCCTTGCTCGTACGAGACAGAGCCCAGTCGCAATCTTGTTCGGCCTTTTACAAACAAACGGTCAAGTGCAAGTAGAAAACAGTTTGCACTCACCGGAAGAAAACATACGAGTGCAAGTAAACAACTGTTTGCACTCACCGGAAGAAAACATACGAGTGCAAGTAAACAACTGTTTGCACTTGCTGGAAGAAAACAGTCAGGTGCAAGTAAACAACTGTTTGCACTTGCTGGAAGAAAACAGTCTGGTGTAAGTAAACAACTGTTTGCACTTGCTGGAAGAAAACAGTCAGGTGCAAGTAGACAACTGTTTGCACACGCCGGAAGAAAACAGTCAGGTGCAAGTAAACAACTGTTTGCAATTGCTGGAAGAAAAAAGTCAAGTGCAAGTAAACAACTGTTTGCACTTGCTGGAAGAAAACAATCTAGGTGCAAGTGAACAACTGTTTGCACTTGCTGGAAGAAAACAGTCAGGTGCAAGTAAACAACTGTTTGCACTTACTGGAAGAAAACAGTTAAATGCAAGTTAACAACTGTTTGCACTTGCTGGAAGAAAACAGTCAGGTGCAAGTAAACAACCGTTTGCACTTGCTGGAAGAAAACAGTCAGGTGCAAGTAAACAACTGTTTGCACTTGCTGGAAAAAAACAGTCAGGTGCAAGTAAACAACTGTTTGCACTTGCTGGAAGAAAACACTCAGGTGCAATATAAAAACCGTTTACAGTCGCCGGAAGAAAGCAGTCGAGTATACAGGTTGAAAACAGTTTGCACTCGCCGGAAGAAATCAGGCAAGATCATTTCACGCACTGTAAGAAAGACAGTAAGTATTTAATCACTTACACTCGCTGAAAGAAAACAATCAAATGCAAGTATTGATATATTTGGTCCACCGTAAAGAACTACAAAAACCCGGTGGATTATAACTACTCAAAAAATGTAAAAAAAACGGTTCCGTTTACCGGGATTTGATCTAGAACTCCTGGTTACTAGTTGTCTGAAGACATAAAATATGGGAAGTCTGAGCTCGATTCCCCTTTTTGGGATTATTCTACTTATACTGTAGTGATGTTACACATTGTGCATAAAACAAGAGAAAATGATGATTGTATTGTATAATTAAGACGGTGTCATTAAGTTCGTTCTTGTATTGTAGCACCGGTATGCAGAGGCAGAAAATTTTGATTTGCCCCAGGTGGAACAAAAATGTGTTATAATTTTGATAGCCTGATTGTACATAAATACCATAAATCCTCGTTTGTAATACTGCATATTCTTTCTTTCCAAGATTATTTTTAATTCAAACTAAATCCATGTCAACATGCAAGATTTCATGAATAACATTTTTGTTCATTCTTATTCGTCTGAGGATTACATAAATGGTTAAATGAAAATTAAGTTTGTATTTATTCTCTTACAGTTGAATCACATCTTAGTATTGGTTCGATTGCATGTCCATTAACAATTTATGGCATAACTATCTGCTGGTATTACCCGTAAGCAAATGTTTTGCCTATTTTATAAACACATTTTCGCTATGTTCAGTTTCACAAAGCTGCGATAAAAATTAATGCCAAGCATATTTTTTATGAACTTGTTTATCTGTACATCAACTACCGCCGTTGACTCATATGTTTACAAAATAAATTCTATATTATGTAAGAAACAATATGTAAATGTATTTAAATTATTAGCATTATTTTTTCATAGATTATGCCTTCCTCGCCAGGACTTTACAAGTAAAGTAAATGTTTGTTGTAATTACCCGTCAAACCCATACGGTCAACACACAAATTGACTTACGTAACCAAACTTCGGTCCACTTTAAGGGTATTTAACAAAGAAAAACATATTTACCAGGGCAACCAATTACGATCAGCAACACGCGTGGAAATAATTGTTTGTTTCAATAGAAAGTGTAACGTACATAACAAACATCATCGGCACGACATGTTGCTTTCATCTGCTGGTATAGATTACACATATGACACGCTTGGTTGTTGAGCAACCAACTTAGAGCATAACGGTTACTGTGGATCAGAGGACCTTGACGGGAGAGTGGGATTTCAATGCTAAAACAACGCTTAATTACCTTCAATGTAGTAATATATCGTACAATGTTGAAAATGTTAAGACAGAGTTAGATTTGGGTTAGCAATAATTAACGACAATACGATAAAAAAACAGTATTGTAAACAAGAGTGATACGTATTTTGTAGATTACTTATTTCAAAATAACAACACTAATGATTCGTATCTGTGTAGCAATGGTGTATGATGGCTTTGAAGCAGTAATTGCAACGAAGCACATAATACAATAATGTAATATTCCACACTGAAAATCATGTGTGTAACTTAGTGGACTGACAATACAAATTTGTTTTATTTTATCTAACGCTTAGATATTGAGTTATCATACAAACAGCTGAGATTATTTTCCGACTACCTCATGATGTCTAGTGTTCTACCATAAGATATGTTTCTCTTTCTGTGTTACAGTAGAGGTTTATCACTTCGAAAATAAATTTAAAATATTTAACGAAAATAAAAGTGTAATTCATAGCTTGCATGAGCACAGTTCTTGATGAAATGACACAAATAAATCTCCTCACATAACTCGCGTGCTCAAAGTGTTAATATATAATTGAAAGTTAATGGCATCTGGAGTTTCTTACATAATACCACATAATACTAATCAACATACATTAAACAACACGTTTCACCGCAAAAAGTAACCAGAACAAATTTAAGTGGATGATTTTTCTCCGCAGAGAGTAACTGCATGATTAATTCACTGCTCATTCTTTTAGACGGATTCGTTTTTGCCCCCTAAATGTAATAACATCGCCATCAACACGAATTACAACACAATTTAACTTGTCTTCACGGTAGTAGGCAGACGTTACGCGGGCACCGGAGTGTATCGGCTTAAACCTATCATGCTGCTTCATCACTTAGCAGGACCGTGACAATTATTATGATATTTGGGACTATTACTGTCCCACTGCTTCATCTACTTAGAGCTGGATGATGATATTTGGGCCACATGTCTCATATTTTAGCAACCATGCAAGTAAAAAGTATTCGGAACTACCCGCAGACGGATCAACTCCCACACTGAATAACTCCCACAGGGAAAAACCCCCACATGAAACAATTCTAACATTTTGTCGTCCAAAAGGTAGACCAGTATTGCTGTGTTATCAAATCTTTAATATTTGTTATACACATATAAGTCTAATCTATAAACTAACATATATTATTACAAGTCTTATCTTATAGTAGGTGTATATATAATCAGTACAATGTAATTTTTTACACCAAATTGTAATAATACAATGTTAAACAAATTATAGATAAAAACGAAAAAATTCAATTGAGTTCAGTTAAAATACCAGTTTGTAACATATTCAAAAATACGTTTTTACCACACTAAATGCCATTCGTCACTTTTCAGACAAGTCGCACTTTATGAATATCTTCGAGAAGAACGAAAAAAGCGGCTAATAAATGGATGCCTTAATAAATATTGTTATTAATCACTTGAGTGGTTCAATATCCGCTACGCCCACTCGAGTGCTGTTACATCTGCATTACGTTTAGCACAGTGGCACGCGCAGAGCACCGTGACGTGAGGAACGATACGCAGGCTGTAATTACACACTATCCGTGTAACATCCTGCGTATAATATATAATTATCAACATGGAAGAAATATCAGTTAAATAACTTGACTTGTCTGAATATAATAAATATTTTACTACCGGAAGATCGTATCTAATAGGTTTACGTAAGCTGGATCATTCTTGGCGATGTAAGAAATAGCTAGGTTGTATTATTGCAATGGCATAGCCCTAGGTCTCATTCTAACTAGCGTAATATCTTGCTGAGGGTTTTCTTTACGTGCAGATAAACGTTTTCTCCAGCAAGCCTGCTCTAATGTTATGTTAGAATATAATATATAGCACATCGTTAGAAAATACTAGATTAAGTCGTCTGGGCATTTGCTCACTGAATCTTTAGTTATCTCTCATTAATCAGTCCCTCACAACCTCCACAAAAACAGGGTGCGAGCTAGAGTTGTGTATTGACATATTGTTCATAATGTATATTTTAGTATTTTAAAATGGGAGGAAAAGGGGGATTCGGTCATACGATCAAAAATCGCCGTTTGTTGTAAATTAGTTTAATAATTGAAAAGTGTTATTTTAAACAAATAGGAATAGGTATAGGTAATTTAAGTATAGGTAAATACAAATGGACGATGATAAATAAAAAACGCGGTGCATAACATTCTTTACTCGCTCCTAATGCAACGACTTTTCCTCTAACCAGAAGAGCATTGGTTGTATGTTCAGCACGTTGTCGATAATTCTATTAACTTCAACTGCCAATAGTTATCAATAAAGTGGCTGAAAACGTTTTTCTGTGCTGTGAACTCTTATAAACCCCCCTAACGAACATAATAATTTCTGTACATTCTGGAGCTAACTGTATAGCAAAAACTCAATTCCAAAACTAGCTATGTGACCGTATTTTGTTTCAGACAAACATTGAATATGCACCCATGAAAGAAAGATACAGCAATGGCGTTGCCTAGCAACACATTGTTTGTCCGCCTGTGATGTCACAACCCCCTCAATTGAGTCTTGTGCTAATTTTACAAATAATGAGTGCAATGAATGTGCATTTCCTTTTACTTTATATTCTATGACGTGTTTAGTTTACGTTAAAGGTAGTTTGGGTCTATATCACGAGAAGCACTCGACCTAACACCAGTATTGTAGTCAAATTGGAATGAAGGGGTAGGGAGCAGAACGTCGGCTATTTCCTTAGGCACCAAGAGTGCATCCACATATCATCTGTGTTTCTCTTTATGTTTCTTCGTAGGATTTAATTTGGGTCCTATGCAACTATTTGTAAAGACTATAAAACGTTAAACCCGATAGAAATGGCTCAGCGGTAGCACGTGGGTGGGACTTCGGGAGGTCGCTGGTTCGATACCGTTCACCGGCAATCCTGTCTACTAAAGTTGTTCCCGAGGTTTTTCTCAGTTACTGGGTGAGTGTTGGGATTTAGTTCTATCAACAGCCCTCGGACATTCCTTACCAACTATGGATACATCTTAATAAACCTAGTGAGTCCCTTGGGGACATCAAGTAAAGCTTATGTGCACCGTAGACCGGGGATTTCTTAAAAAATAACATTTTTATCAATCTAACCTCAAAGCAATGTCAGTGTAGATGTGTAAACAAACAATGTACTCACCTAGATTTGTTACAAGGATTTGCATTGTTTGTTAGATACTGGGACAACAATGTGTAAAGAAATGACTGTGTGCAATTATTATTATTTGTGGTTTTACTACGCACTTGCCAGCTAGGTCGTAAGAAGTCGGCCTTTCGTAGCCTCTTACGACAGGCAGAGCTGCTAAGATGTGTCGTAATAGAGAAGAGTTCTAACAGGGATTCTCGTAATGTGTGTGATACGTCTTTAATTCAGTAATGCTATTCGTTGGTACGATGAGCGATTGAATGAGGTTAAAGGACGATCAGAAACATCCCTGTCGGGTGCAGGATTCGAACCCGCGTTCCACCAATAAAGGTGGCTCAACGCTAAGACAAGGAACTCTAATTTTGAAGATCACCGGTTTGACATTGATTGATTAATGGTTCATTTTCCGTGAATAAACATCAATCTTCCCTACTGGCCATATTTAATACACTCAAAGGGGAGGGTAGGTTGTTGTTGGTATAGCCCTCAAGGCAGGATGCGTTATTTAGGTAATCAAAGAAGTTAGAGAAAGAAAGAACTTACTCCTGGCTGCCCACGGAACTCCCTTGTTAAGGTTGATGAGGAACTCTGCCATATCCGCACGACATTCGGCCGAGAAGTGGGTGGGGAGTTTCGACCGCCATCTTAGGGGGTTGTAAACGTTCAACAGCCACTCAAGGTCATTGAGTTCTTCACCCGCTTCCGTTTCTGGACCCCTGATAGCTTCCTTGTTGTCTGGCTGTAGCTCGTACTGATCACTCCTCGGCTCAAGACTGCTACCACCGTCACGATATTGCATATTTTGATTCTTTGTCAATTCATCCTTATTGAATCTTTCCGTGAGGGATAGTTTTACATTTTTTTCGGCCTTAGACAAATCAATAAATTCCACATTCGATTTGATTTCATCCGCTGGTTTTGCGAGGTAATCGTTATCGATGGCGGCGAAGTTTACATCTAGCGACTTCCCACTTTCCGAATCAGTTGAATTACGACCAGCGTCGAAAACACTTTCCAAACTTGATTCCGAATTTGAAGATACGCTCACCAATTTCGTTAGATTACTATTCACATCATCCACACCAATTTTCCCTTTCAAATCGACATTCGTCGAACTGTTCGTATCTAAATTCACTGTTCCTAAACTTCTCTTATCATTAATGTCTAACGTTACCTTTGAGGTAACAAATCCACTTTGTGATAACACGAATAATAAAATAGACACATATTTCAAATACCTAAAATCCACACCCGATTTCGCCATTTCCAAAATCCGCAACACAAAAAATTACAAATTTGGTTTTCCGATAACGAAAATTCAATCACGTGATCATATTTTCAAAATTTTACCGAACCCGACTGTTTTTTATACGATTTATATTAAAGAAAGTCACCGCCGGTATATAAGTGTGGATGCGACCCTACGCCTCAGCCGGTGAACAACTACTGAACACAACGCACGTGAAAGTGTTCAGTGTTCACCTCACTCCAATGTCGGATTAATACTGGACGATCGATATGAGATCGAGAACACAACGGGCTTGCTCGCGGCTGATCACAGAGGATTTCTCTTCCACATGGAGTGAGACCACGTGACGCCGCACACCTCAAGGAGGAGGGGGGGGGGGGGGGAGAAAGAAAGCAAATCGACCCCGGGAGCGCATTGCAATAACGTGCGAGTGTTTGTTTAAGAGAAAGAGAGGATGGACGCGGTTATTGCCAAATGGTTATTGCATCGCAGTGCATGATGGACGCGGTTATGGCCAAATGGTTATTGCATCGCAGTGCAAGCTGGCTCACATAATCGTCTTGATCGTGGATGCGTTGCGCTTCTTGTTCTGGGTTAATATAACCTGGTTGGCTGTGACGTTGATGAAGTTGAGTCTGAACGCCAATAATCTGATTTCACTTTTGTTTCCTCTTCGGTATCCGGACGTGATAACGGTCAGGAAATAGCGATGTCCACATTAGGTAGTTTCTTCGGAACGGCTGTCTTTAAGAATAGTACATTTATGTATTTATCAATATTTTCATCAAACAAGCAGACATTTTAGTTCCTCATAGGTGTATGTTACTCATTATATTATTAAAACTTACAATTTATTATAAAGAATAAAATCAATAATTCGTACACAGATTCAATTAAAATTCAAATAATTGATGTATATGTCAGCACTTTTATCAAAAAGGCGTTCAAAAAAAAGCCAAACATCGAAATTAGAATTAAAAATCCGTACAAACCTTATAACAAATTCAAGTAAACTAGGACTACATCTTACCACGAATAGGGAAGTCTCATGTATTTTTTTTTTTATTATTCTATATTAGGATCAACTGGCAAAACACAAACATATTTCATTTGTGTAACTAAGAACAAATTTTCATTGATAAAAACGAGGTTAAAGTTTTCCATATAATTTTGGCGGCAAAAACGGGCCATGGCGTCACTACTTGTATGATGCAATCAGCCAATCATACCCTCTTTCCAAATCTTATCAGTGAGAAGCATACGTGAAATCGTGACTTGAAAGAATACATAATAATAAAGATATAATAATAATAAATAATAATGGTAATAGTAATAATAATAATAGTAATAATAATAATAATAATAATAACAATAATAATATCATAATATCAGACCGCCTTTTGTTTATTCATTCATTTTCTGAGGATTTGACAACCGCTTGCCAGTTTTGACAACGGCTCGAGTAATAAGTTTCATTGTTTCATCTAGGAGGCAGTGGCGAGTTTATTCATAAACAGTGACTTGATACAAGTAATGAGGTAACAGGCCGTTTAAAAAAAAAAGTGCGGGAAACAGAAAATCGAAATCTTTGAACGCTTGTAGAAATTGAATTAATTACTTTAAACACTTTTAGATTACGGGGTTTGTTTTTTTACATGAAAATCTATTTATTTAATATATTTCAACACATATTGGAGACTCATGAGACTTCCCTATTGTGTAGCTAACAATAATAGAGTTGCAATCATTGTTTTCATCATAGTTCACGCTTTGTATACTATTTTTATGCTTCCTTTGAAGGGATCAATTCTGATACTATGAAATCACTTATAGGGCCAAAGCAAGAAGTAACATTATATACATACACATTTTCTTATTAAACATAATTCATTTCACACTGAATTTACTAATTTAAAAACTGTTATTCTGTGACATTTGAGACAACCTTGATGAAAAGCATAACTTTATTTTTATAATAAAGTATATGCTTATAAATATTCGCTATAGATCTTATAGTAGTCATACATTTGTGATTCACCCCCCCCCCCCCCCCTCCCTCCCTCCCACCCCCCACTCACACTTTCGGCGAGAACACTCTCCACAAGTAAACTTGCTCCAAGTCTGCTCAAAGTCTCGAGCGTGAAAACAATTTAAAACTCGTTTCGAGTGCATTTCAATAAACGGTTCAACAACTTGGTCACAGCTGAGAACACTAAATGCTGTAATTATATTTTAATAAAATAACGGACCATTGTCTGTTGTCGTTTTTTGTGATTGCCGTGAGATAAGTAATCTATTTTTGTCTCTCTCAACGAAATTACCTTTTTCAACATATTCATCATAGTTTGATTTTGTACTATATGTTCTTTATTCATTAGTTTTTGTAGTCTACTCGTAACGATAGAGGTAGCTTAGCGGTAAGAGTACGACAGCTCAAATTCGGGAGGTCGCCGGTTCTATTCCAGCCACCGATAGTCCTGATTGAAGGTTTTTCTCCATGTTTTCCTCAGTCACAAGGCGAATGCTGGATTGTCACTATCAACCCTAGGACATTCCATTTAAAATACCGTAATGTACCTAGTAAGTCACATGAAGAGGGACACGGATTGTCCCTGGGTAGGTTTCCGATTCTACTAATTGAGTCGGTAGACAGTATAACATATTCATTCCACATATTAACCTTGTTATAACAAATTAACAACCACTTAACAAATGAGTGAATATTTAATTTGTTATTTATGACAGTATCAAGTATAAGCAAACTAAAAACTAACAAGGAACACCTCTCATGATAAATCAACAGGTGTGCGTTCGAAATGTTTGACACATTAATGGAATTTTAAATGGCTAATCAGAGGTCACGCCAATATGATGTCTGCTTACATAGGATCCTTTGCTTTCCATAGTAATTAACAGGTATAATGTTCAGTTCCTCGTTCACAGTGATAGTTTCTTGCAAAACATCGGAAACAGCCTTGTAACATGCCTGGGCGACTTTCCATGGTCTTGGAAATTTCGCAATTGGAGAATGAAACTTTTCAATAAGCACGGAATCTTATTCGATATGTGCGGTTTTTTGCAATGCCAACAAATTGGCTGCAGTATTAACTTACCCTGAGATTCGAACGTTGAGAAAATATGTGGCATATTTGTCACTATAATTACAACCACAACTCTTCAGACTGGCCAGTCAGTATTGGTTCACCTTTTAAGTTAATCCTGATTACTGCAGAATAACGAGTAGTATATCACAGTTATATTCACTATAATATAAGTGCATATTGCAAAAGATATTGCTATTCACACAGCAGTTAAAGAATATAGTCCTTCCTTATTGGCACAGAAGAATAATGTTTACAGTTTTTCACAAACCAAAATGTTACCATGAACGGGTACATAACAAGTCAATTTTATTGGTACACATTAGTTTCTAATGGGTTTTGAAATTTATGTACGAGTCATTAAACCTAAAATGAAAACGGTGTATAATTCTGTCGAGGTTTATTCTTGTTATTATCATTGAGCATTTTAGAGGTTGAAAATATGTAGATTTCAGAATTGTTGAGGTAACAGAACCGTGTAGATGCATTTTGTATCTACCCACTTAGTTGTAACAGAGATGAAATTAATTGTAATTCAGTTTAATTGTATCAAGATACTTATTTTACTTTTTTCAATATAATATTTTATACATATTGCTATTGGTATAATTAAAATTGAAATCAAACGAATCTTGAACAACTGCGTGCGACCTTGCGAAGCAGAACTGAGTGACATCGTTATTCGATCGGGCATAAACGTCGGCCAATCCCAGTCAGCCGAAGAGTGGGCTACGCCACGACCTTGGCTTAGTACGACAAGTAGCAGCTTGTTCACGCCGCGCAGCAGGTTGTTCGCAATGGTGCAGCTTGTTCACGCCGCGCAGTAGGTTGTTCGCACTAGGTGATTATATGGTGCAGCTTGTTCACGCCGCGCAGCAGGTTGTTCGCACTAGGTGATTATATGGTGCAGCTTGTTCACGCCGCGCAGCAGGTTGTTCGCACTAGGTGATTATATGGTGCAGCTTGTTCACGCCGCGCAGCAGGTTGTTCGCACTAGGTGATTATATGGTGCAGCTTGTTCACGCCGCGCAGCAGGTTGTTCGCACTAGGTGATTATATGGTGCAGCTTGTTCACGCCGCGCAGCAGGTTGTTCGCACTAGGTGATCATATGGTGCAGCTTGTTCACGCCGCGCAGCAGGTTGTTCGCACTATAGGTGATTATATGGTGCAGCTTGTTCACGCCGCGCAGCAGGTTGTTCGCACTAGGTGATTATATGGTGCAGCTTGTTCACGCCGCGCAGCAGGTTGTTCGCACTAGGTGATTATATGGTGCAGCTTGTTCACGCCGCGCAGCAGGTTGTTCGCACTAGGTGACTATATGGTGCAGCTTGTTCACGCCGCGCAGCAGGTTGTTCGCACTAGGTGACTATATGGTGCAGCTTGTTCACGCCGCGCAGCAAGTTGTTCGCAATGGTGCAGCTTGTTCACGCCGCGCAGCAGGTTGTTCGCACTAGGTGATTATATGGTGAACACAGGTGTTTAGGCTCCGACACATTTTAACTTTGTTTATTGATTTATTGTCAGTAGGGCCAACTCTTCACAAATTCACTAGTTGTCCACTCGCATCGTTTAATTTGTACTCGTAACGTGGTGGGTGATATACCTGGGGTAATTTTGGTGCTGCACCACGTTCCATGGCCTGAAACGCGTTTTTAGATGACATCTTGTCATAAAAAAAAAAAAAAAAAAACGAAAGTCAATATTCCACTGTCTGTTATGATTAATGGTCAAAATGGTACTTTCAGATATAACAAAGTTTACTCGCAACCTATCAAAAGTCACTTGCAAGTTGCGAGCTAGCGCGTAGAAATTTGGAAGGTTGGTCAGTACAATAATAATAACTCTTCGTAGGCAACGTGCCCAGAGACAATTCGTGTCCCTCTTCAAATGACTAACTAGACATTGTGGTATGTAGTATAGTTGTGAAGGAATGCCCGAGGGCTGATAATATGACTCAATCCCAGCAATCGTCTTGTGACTGAAGAAAACCTCGGAAATGACCTTTGCTCCAGCCGGTGTCGATCTGGCGACAGTCTCGGGTCTGATTGCTGCATGAGGTATTATTGTCACTAGTAACTTTACCGCTATAGCAGAAATTGGTACTGGTTATTACTCTAAAATAAGGACGTTGGCCAAGTAGACACAATAAAATAGTAACAATTTTACCTGTTTTGGTTATTGCAGATAGTAAATATTGTTTCTTGGAGCTTGTGTATACGTTATTTTCCAAAGTTGCGAATTTCATGACAATTACAAAATAATAATATATTTAATGACACACTGATTGTTATTTGTTTAAATAAATATATATAAAGCATGTAATATATTTACATTTATAGAATGTAATAATACTACTAACATGGAGTGATTGGCTATAGAATAATTTGAATAGGAATACTTCGACACTTTGTTTTATTTGAGTTCTGAAATAATCTTATAACACAGATAAAACTACTTAGAAAACTATTACCCAATTTTTTTTCGAATAAATAATCATGTTGAATGTGCGTTGTCAATCCCTTATGTGTATGTGGTACCATAAATAAGAATAAATTACAATAGTATAAGATAAAATACATTTACATGTTAAAGTTGTTAATCCTAGAACATCGTTTCAAAGTGAGAAGTTTCGCGCAGACATCCTTTTACTTTTCTCTGCAGTTCATAAATAACTGGACAACTTCTTTCGCGTGAGGTCAAATCCAACACCTAAATGTTGAATTAATTACCAAGGTGATATGAGTACGCGCGCTTAAAGGGCCGTGACATCTTGTTTCAGCTGGGTCAGGCGATACGACGAGCATTAATAGGAGATTGCCATGGTCTATATATGGCGGGCTGTACATATCGCGGCCACTTGGGCACAATTGCACTCACAAGCATCTTATGCACATATAATGTATATACACACAGTCATGCTTACAAAGAATCTAAAGTGTGCTACAAATTTATAAATACAAAAATAAATTCACATTTAGAGTCTATCCAATAAGTAACGAAACTGATTTGCAGTAGGGGACTTTAATTTAAAGCGACTTAACCAACCCTGTAGGATCCGTAAAAAACTTCTGTAGCATATACTGTGATGTTGATTTCTTAAATATCGTTTATGGATTTAACAACTTTGATATTTGGGTGGCTAGTGTGTATTGGGTGATTTTGACAGTAACTTACACCAGAAACATTTTAAAACTGAAAAAAGAATCATTACACAAAATATGTACAGTGGTGCAGGCTTAAAGTATGATAAGATAACATATGAAACAGAATATAATATTGTAGCGTTGTAATACAATTTAAAAACATGCATTTTGTAGTTAAAAAAATATTGAAAAATCCGCGATTTCCGCGGTGGAATTTTGGTGTTTTTGTGGTGTAAATCGACCGTTTTATACACTTTGTTTACACTTTTCTTGATTATCAGCACTTTCTGTGATTTCGCTATCCGCGAAAATCAAACTCTTCTATAGTTATGAGGTTTATTTTTAGATGATAATTTTGTCCTTGTTTAGTAATCTGCAAGATTGGTTCACTATATATTCTTTTTCAAATGGTGTCATTGCCAGTAGATTTTAATAATACCTGTTTCAAAATGAAATTGATGAATTAGCTGGTGCTCGCAAATGCGTTTCGATACAAATGTATTGAAATTTTATTCAGTGCTTATTTAGAAGCAAATGTTCAAGGTGCTGTTTAGTGACGGTCCGGATCTGATATTGTCTTAAACCTGTATGTTTGAAATAGTTCCTTGAGTGGCATATATTTAATTGCATGTTGATGTTGTATGACCTTGTACGAATGCTGAAGTTGTAATAAATTAGCATTAAGAACAGACAAACAAACAAGGCTACATCCATAGTGCTCAAGAGCTTAGATAGAGCTTATAGTGGAAGTTTACCGGTACCTCGCCAGAAAATTAACAGGACACTGTATTTAACATGTGTATTATGTTTAATTAGTTTAATTGCATCACATTATGCCAAATACTACAATCTCATCCAGTTATTGTCATGGCCAGACACTTTCAATTCAAATTGTGATTCTTATTAACGCATTATACAGAATTGTGTTTACTTAATGTAATTTTCTATAAAGTCATATTGTAGCATTCAATGTGTTTTGTATATTATCGTATTACGCATATTCGTACTAAGAAAATAATCCACAATCCAAATAATCCATGGTTATTCCGAGTTTTCCAAGAATTATTTTCAAATGGTTTATGTTTTTACTCTCCGGTCCCAGGAAACCCGTGTGGACAATATAACTGTGCACACTATTATTTCAGGTGTAAAACCTTCCGCCTTCTCAAAGCCAGTTAAAATTACCTTAATTCATTCATTTGTAGTTTATGCAATCCCTTCTCGATGACTCCCTCCACTCACAAACATCACTTATACAAAGTCACCAATGAATAGACAAAACAATTGACATGTCATCTTCATAGCACCTTGGCCATGTCATTGAGACTTCATTCACTTCTGGGTGGGTGGCAAAGCAACAAGTGTTTGAAACACCGTCAGGCAAAGATGATAGATATGTGAGAGGAGAGGATGTTATTGTTGGAAGAAAAGCAGGATTATTTATTTTTAGTTAAGCAAGAGTTGGGCTTTCTCTCCCGGTGGTGGTGGGAGGAGAAGGAGGGGGTGGCGGGGGTGGGGGGGGCAGGGTGACAAACTGACAATGCATGACTTGGTGAACTAGAAGTATTTATAATTATAATTTTTCGTAGGAAACCTGCCAGGGACAATACATGTCCCTCTTCAAGACTAACTAGGTATTGCGGTATTTGGAATAGTTGGGAAGAAATATCCGAGGATTGATAGTGGGACTCAAATCCAGCCACTGTAGGTATTGCGGAAGTGGCGACCCCCCGAATTAGTCTCGCATCTTACCGCTGAGCTACCTCTATATTGATAGTTATCTTATGAAATAGCCAATGAAACGACGCGTTATGGCATTACATGTGGCTGTAACGTATATAAACGTCCCTCAGTATTATAATCTGAAGAGCTTCTCCAATTCAAATGATGATGGGCTTTATTCATTCCACCCACATTGCTGACTTGGAGTTTGTATCCAAGGTTTAGGTTTTGGTCTTATCCGTAAAGCAAAGGCTGCGATTGCCTCATTTATGTATGATTAGACACCTTCAAGAGATGAGTTATGTATTAAAGCAGACATCCGTAAGAATATAATACTGTAGTATTATTATATTTTTACCTAGTAATTGTCGGCTTACACAAATGTTTAAGGTTTAAGATTGATATATATGTTCACACATGGTGCTACGTTTTAGGGCCAGTGTTTAATGATTAAAAGAGTTGACTTAGATTCAACTTCTTAGGTCAATTATCCTTCTAATTCTTATCCCAGCCAATGAGAGGTGACTTTTTATAAATCCGGCCAATGACAGCGATCCAAGTAAAGCAGTTAGAAAAAGTCGTGTCTTGGAACAAAATTTAAATATCAGTAAAAACTATATTTGTGTGAGCCGACTATTAGTCCCTCCAGTGTGTCATTCATAGGTGTACTTTACAATATGAATATCCGTTATCACAATCTGTGGTGGTAATTTACTGTTTGTGTTGCCGGCATTTCCCCTCTCCTCGCACGAGAAAGGTAGCGGACTTTACGTCCATATAAGATTGCCCTAAATCACACAACGTCGAAATGATAACGATGACGAATTGGAGAGTTGTTCTGAAATAAGGAGCAAGGTTGCTCGTGTGAAGATATCCGGAGGGGTTCTATGTTGCTAAGACGCCTCTCTCACTATCCGCTATTGCAAACAAACACATCATTGGCTGGAGATTAAAAAATATGTTATAGCATTTATGAATTAATTTGTTTGATACCTATTCATTTATATAATTGCTTTTAGAGATTAATTTATTTATCATACACATACACATAAATGACGACATTGGAGCCGTCGTACAAATATTGACAACATATTCAGACCACGCTTATAAAAATTAATACGTTAACTAAATGGTAGACAATAAATAAGTATATAAACCAAAAAAACAATGTCTTTATTAGTGGTGTACAGAGAAATGGATTTCCAGTGAGCTATTATGGTTCTACTATAAATATAGGCCTACACCCACTATCCATCTTTGAGTGAAGTAAACTTGAGATGCTATTGTAAACAAAGATTGCACAACATGAGTATGAAGGACAGATGAGTCATCCGGGACTCGAACCCACGTCCCTTGTGTTCAATGGGCAGACCGCAGACAGCTCGGGAGGATTTCTCTGGTCGTCCTTCATATTCGTCAGTTCAGCACGAAGGACATCACCGTTTGTTTCAAAGGTTTCACCGTGGTAGGTACAATGTAGGTACCCAAACCAAGACATAGGGGCGTAACCATGGTACATATAAGTGCGGCGGGGGTCGATCTAGTAGTTGGAACACGGAGCGACAGTGCGCGTAGTACGGGTTGGACGGGGTCTGGGGCACAGCAACGCTTTTTCGTATAAGGAGAACATTGCTATCATAGTAAGCTGTTGGTGATTTTTTTTAGGAAGTGCTGCGTGGCCGAACTTTGTATAAAGAAAATAGCAGCCTCAATGTACTGACCCCCACCTCATACCTGCCCTATTTATATCAGTTGGATAGAGACCAAGAACTGTGTGTCTTTATAGTTACCCTGCTCATTAGACACCACAAGCTCTGAAGATCCGAAGAATTACCTTATCCTCAATATTTTGAAAGTTGTGAAAAACTACCACTAAAATATAAGACTGTTACGAAGGTATATATATATATATCAGGTATATCAAAATGAAATAATACAAATTCATTAATTTTGTTCTGTAATATTCAAGTCGTTTTTTTATTAGAAAATTTAAAATTCATTAAATACAGGCTTGGAAAGAAAGAATGGAAGATGAAGAAGAAGAAGTAAATTCCAAAGATTTTAAATTACACACACGTCATAAATATGACAACAATAAAAAAGTGTATTTATTTCTATCCTACCCAGTTACAACCACTAATCAACAAAGGAGCACAATAAACAAAACTAAACAATTTACTATGAAAAATTTTCATTTTCTAATTACCATAAATGTACAATGTTATTAAAACTAATGACAATAGTAAACATTGAATATGCACCAATGAAAGAAAGATACAACAATGGAGTTGTCTAGCAATACATTGTTTGTCCGCCTGTGATGTCACAACCCCTTCAATTGAATTACCAGAGTTGTACAATGTTATTAATAACTAAAATGACAATAGTAAACATTGAATATGCACCAATGAAAGAAATATACAAGAATGGAGTTGCCTAGCAACACATTGTTTGTCCGCCTGTGATGTCACAACCCCCTCAATTGAATTACCATAGTTGTACAATGTTATTAATAACTAATGACAATAGTAAATACCAATGAAAGAAAGATACAACAATGGAGTTACATAGCAACACATGGTTTGTCCGCCTGTGATGTCACAACCTGAGGTATTGGGTGACGTATCAATGTACCCCGTGTGTGCATGTCGGTAGTTATGACGTCACAGATTGCAAGTGCACTTATTGACTCGAGCGAATGACCCATGCAGAGGAATGCACTGTGTTGCACTCAATCGCCCTTGGGACGTCCGCAAGAGGAAATACCTGTCTGGAAGTATAACCGCCTCTTCGCGTCGTAGCTCGTAACCTTACTTACCACTCACTTTCTCTCGCTGCATGATTCGGCTTTTTGTAAGTTACTCCTTTACGTACATCTCGAACCATCTGTACAAAACAACCGGCAATTTTTTTCCACTTTTCAACGATCTTGAGTAATGATCGATGTCTATGCGATGCGTGTGCTTGCGTAACATCATGAGAAACGATGCGTTTGGAGGTGGGATGAAAAGAAAGGTTGTTGCAAGTTCGGCAAACACACGTTTAGAAACCAGCTATCGTGTGGGATGGATGAAATTGAGCCATTATATCTACCTGGACCGGAAGTGAAGATTTTAACAACGGGCTTGTAGAATAAATATTCGTGTATCACGTCATTGATGGAACATACATACGATTATCATTCATAAATCGTACCACTGGACCGTGCAAAAAATTTCGCAAGATGTTTTTTTTTGTTTTTTCTCCTATCAAACATTATTCGTTGCGACACACATGTAGTAGATGGACATCACTTCAAAACGACATTTTACGAATACAAATTTGTATAAAATATGTGCGCGTCTAACAAAAAATGTGTCACCCATTTTTTTTTGAATTTCACATTCCAAATTATTTTTGAACTATGAATTTCTAAAGAAACTTAACCCTCGTACCTTGAATCGCAAATCGATGCTCTATATAACCACTTCGTAGTCGTATTTGTTGAGTAGGTTTTCGGAACGATTGGTTTCACTCTGTTTCTAAACTATATCGTGTGTTGTCTAGCAACCATATCTCGCCATCTATCACTGTCTCCTCGGACGTTTTGTGCTTTGAATGCATCAAACTTACTCTTTTAAAACGTCCAAGACCAACCGGTGAAACAGTCAAAATCAAAATATATTGGCTGCCCTATCTTACTATAATATTCCATCGGATATTTAAAAAATGACATATTGTTTTAAGATGACATATCACGATTCTTTTATCAGCCGAGTCTTCTATAAAAAGTGGCTGATATAACTGTTTTCAATTTAATGTTACTTTACTGCATATTTGGTTTTCAATGTGAATGTAATGTGACGAAATCAGTTGTATGTATACAATCTTTAGTATGCAAATAAACAAGAAATTAAATTAAATAAAAATATATCAATCCATAGAGGACAGCGAGACAACTCAATCAAAACAAACTATAAATGTAAATTCTGAATGAAGAGATACCCCAAGTTTTTCTCAGTCACATAACATATGCGGGTAAACTGACAGTAACTGTTGGTACCAACTTTGTTGTGTACCAGGATTCACTGGTAGAGCAAGGAATTTATAGATAAGCTTGCGGGGAGCGCAACTCTTTATTCAAGTGAATTTGTACAATTGGGATCGATGCAATGTCTGAGGACGTTAGGATTTCAGGATGCGAAATGAACTGGAAAATCACCTTTCCCGTAAGTCAGTAAAGCATTTTTATTTCGCAGTAGAACTTCCTTGTCCGTCTGGTATGAATCCGCGGTCATCCAGCCATCAATCTCGTTGGTATTAATAAATATAAAGACAAGAAACAATTCTCTAAAAACCATGTTTTAAAATACAGTACACTCTATCATGGTCTTCTAAAACGTGTGACATAGTGAACAAGCCGCAACTAACGTCTGAACCACTTGCATAATTATGTCTTGTCGTTGACACTTTCACCGCTAAAAGATTTCCTTTATACAAACATTTCCGATAATTAATCGACAAGTGAAAAATGCTGTTTTAGTTCATTCATATCTTTGTGGTTCGTTTCGTATCATGATTATTCTAATTCGTTATTTTAGGTTCTTAGACTCCGATATATTAGCTAGTCGTTTGTGCACAGCGGTGTCCATAGATCTATAGATCCTTAGATCGTAGTGAGGCGCAAACCAATAAAGAAAACGACAATAATTAGAAATAGAAAGTGGATGACTAAGATTGTTATGGTCTAGTTTTAGAAGATAACATTAGGTTTGCACGAGTCAAAATTATTGTTTGTCTGTCCTTATACGTACAACAACACACCTACTTGAATTAAGTTTATTAATATTAGTCTGCAAACTTGAACTCGTTGTAGGTTAAAGTTAAGTTTACCGCTCCACTGACAAAATTTAGTGTTCAATTCATTTTAATTGAATGCATTGACAATTGGAACTTACCTAAGGGCAAGTTGCCCCACGTCAGTGATAACAAGTAAAGGTCATGCTTACGCAATAGCTAAGTACAATAGTAACAACTTAATTGTCTACTTCTCTAGTCCCTACTATCTAATTGAAACATGTCAATAATGGATAATTTATGAGCCTCGAATGGCTGCCTGGAACAGTTACCGTGGCTAAACAGGCTTATGCACCCTACTAAGCGGAAGACTGCTTTACGAATGTGTGAAAGAACGCCATGCATCTGTTGATTTTCGTGGAATCAGAGTGCGTAGGATGGGCAGTGGATAACGATCTGAGGTCGGTAATAGCCTACTTCATTTGGGGCTAGTATGGTAGGGAATATTTGGATAGCGTACATGAGAACTTTAAACGATTTTATTTTTATTTTATTTTTTATTTTTTAATGATTTAATTAGATTTTATTTAGTTCATGATTTTTTTAATGATTTTCTATAATTAATTAATTGATTGATCAAGAATCACTCTAAATACACCCAAAAGACTATTTCATGTTCATCACTCTTTATTAATTTTATTCCCAACAATCCTTGTTTTATTTCACCAAGTTATTATGTGGGTTTATTGTCTATGTACTTACTTAGGTGTAGTAACGTTGTGTCTAAACATTTTTTTGTATTCATTATCATCTGCTTTTGACACGTTTATGTTAAATAACGTTAAATTTGTCGCGTCAATCAATCTATTGCATCAAATTTAGTTTCAATAAGTAATCAATCCATCTATTCCAAGTAAAGCAATACATTGCAGCTGCACAATGAAGTAGCCTAATTGTCTTTGCAACACTCGAAACACCGTCAGTATGGAATGGAATACCGCTGCCGGGAATCGACCTGGCTAGTTGTTCCGTGCGCAGCCAGTGCACGTGCACTGGCGGGCTAGGCAACCAGTGCGTCACGCGGGAGAGAGTGGAGTCGAAGCATCAGGCGCTACACACGTCACCGTAGGTTCTACTGCGCAGGCGTTGATTTATCTCGAAATAGTAACAAGTAATTCTATTTCGAGCCCGTTGTCACCAAGTCAGGATGGCCGAGCGGTCTAAGGCGCTGCGTTCAGGTCGCAGTCCACTTCTGTGGGCGTGGGTTCGAATCCCACTTCTGACAAACTTTTTTTATTCTCTAGTTTTGTAGACGTTTGTTAGCTGTAGTGTTTCATGTATCTATAGAGTTGTCTCATTATGATTTGTAACATTTACACATGAATATAATTGTTTCAAGTCATGTATCTTTCTTATTATCTACCAACAGGATATTTTAGTATATAATTATCGTGGTAACATTGATGAATAATAATAAATAATATATGAATTAAATATCCGGCAATATTAAAACATGTTACTGGCAATTTTGCCTTAGTATATTTTTAACAATTTAACAATTATAGAGAGAGAAACAAGTTATTGTCTGCTGTCCAACGTACATCGGATGACCACAAGGATCTCAAAGATAATAGAAATGTCAAATATTAAAAACCATGTCAATGTGTGCCAGTACAGAAAATACACAGAAAATACACAGTACAGAAAATACACTAAATCGCCACTAGCCGCGCGCATAGTGCACCATGGGAGTTGGCCCAGCCTCCGCTAGGGGATTAACAAGGTCCGTAACGTAAATCCCCTAGCGGGTCTCGTCGAAATTAGTGGACCTTGGGGGGTTGAGAGCACTTTGACTGTTATTGCTGGCGGTGGAAGGACAAATGCAAATGACGTTAAAAGATGGTTAAAAGACAATTTTCCAACCATACATAAAATGTAAGTTTTGTGAAGGTAACTGCAATAAAGAAACACTTTTTAATCACAGCGGGTAAGTTCAGGCCTGTCTATTTATATTAGATTAGACAGTGTTTATGTTTGTGCATTTCATGTGTGGGGATGCCATATCTTGTTTATATCTTGGCCCCGGAGTAGAATGTACCAATGCGGCAAACCTTGTTTTTCAGTACGTTGTCTAAAAATAATTAACTCCATAGTATACGCTCTAGTTTTAGAGACAATCAATTGCGATAGTCCTACAATAGGTTTGATATGTGGAATTGTATAAATAGGAGCAGTTCAAATAACAGCGAATGCTGTAAGACGTAGGTAAGCTAGGAGCCTCAAAATAAGCGTAGATTCATGTAAGATCATTCATTGATGGTTTCTGTAGTGCAAATAGTTTAGCCTATCTGAAGTGCAACTAGTTAACTCGCTATTGTAGAGCCAGGACTAATTAACACACTATAGGCCTAGTAGTGGCTCAGCTATACGACGCCAGACTCTAATTGGTTAGGTCGCCGGTTCGATACCGGCCACCGGCAGTCCTGACTGAAGGTTTTTCCGAAAGAATTTCCTCAGCCACAAGCGAATGCTATGAGTGAGTCATACTTACAGCCATCGGCGACATTTCTCCCCAACATTTCCAAATACCGCAATACCTTTAGTCACGAAAAAAGAAATGGATTGTGCCTGGGCAGATTCATACCATAAATTATAATTGTTTAGATCTACTTGTATTTAAATTTAGTGCACTTGAAAATCTCTGCCTGTAAATTTAAATGTATTTTTTAGGAAAACCTTCCGATCAAGATGTCAAGGGTTTCGGCTGCTACAGTTAAATCGTCAAAAAGTGAATTTAAAAAGACGCTGGATACCAAGAGCTCACAACTAATTAGTAAGCAACACGATGTTGATATCAACATCCCGATAACTGGGTGTAGCCCCACTTTGCGGTGGCCTGAGTGGAGCGACGAGGATATCAACAAAGAACGGTGGGATAATAAGGTGGTTGATAACCGCAAGAAATCGCGAAGCACCTCGACATCAATAATTTCGGAAACATGTGTGTTCGAAGACGAACCCCTAACTCTACCTGTGTCGTTGAAGGTCAATGAATGGAAGCGCCCGTTCGAGATTTTCACCGGTGATCGTTCTTTCGTTCTATTTGACGGTAGATATGAACTCTCTGTGCACGATTTACTGGCTGCGAATCAGCATCTGATTCACAGTGAATTTATGAGGTGCGTTCTGGCTACTTTTCTAACTGTTTGGCATTTGGGTACAAACGACCACTTTCCAATTGAGGGAGAGTCTGCTACGTTCGTATCGAATACAAGCCGTAACTCCTGGCGCCCGTGGCACCACATATACTCAATGTGCAAAGCCGGTAAGAATAATCAACACAAGCCCCAGATAAACCCCAGTGGAAAATATATTATACGTTTATACTTTATGGGTTGTTGGAGAAAAATCCTAGTGGATGACAAAATACCTGTCAACATTGACGGTAAAATTTTGTTGCCGTTGACAGCAGAGAAAAACGAACTGTGGCCGTTGCTTTTGACGAAAGCTCTGTTGAAATTAGCTTGTCTAACGTGGACTAAGGACCAGGAATTGGTGGAATTTAACCCTATATCGTGTTTGACTGGATGGATTGTGCAAGAATGTGACACAAAGAGAATGTCCAGTGATGACGCGTGGGCGATCTGTCACAGCTATGTCAAACAGTTTTCGGACCCTAGCGAGGTACATAATACGAAAATGGCGACTAAAACACTTGAAACCGTTCAAGGTTACGACTTTCTTGGACGAGAAATACCGTCAATAGTGACGTATGGAAAGTCTACTCTCTATGACGATTCTAACACTGTCAATAAGGCAGGTTCTAGATTATCGTCCAAGAGAAAATCAAGTGCAGCTGGAAATTCTAAAAAGAGCGATAAAAAAAGTTCTAAGTCGTTACAAAAATCACAAACTGATACAGGAGTATCTAAGGAGAAATTCCTTAAAGAATCTGTGACTTCTACCAAAGCAAGGTCAAGCTTGAAATCATCTCCAAGAATAAGCGCAAGGACCAGGGACTCGTCAGTCAAGTCCAGGGGTAGCCGTACAGGGGCAAGACTCAATGCTTCCTCCAAAAGCAGAGGTAGTTCTGCCGCTTCTCACGCCAAGAGCGAAAAGAAAACCACAATAGGCCTATACGAGGGAAAAAATCACAATAAAGGTCCTGTTTTGTTTGCCTTGATGTCCCAACATTGGCCAATGATGTTGCCCGTTCCAACACGCCTTGAATCGCCATTAAGTTTGGGTCATCCCTTTGTTATTTTACAAACTCGGGACTCTCCGTTTCTCTGCCAGAAGTCACGCCCTGGTGTTCCAGGATGGAAACGATATCGTTGGATCGACTGGGCAACAAAACGTGGTCTGTTCGACCCCGAGACGTTGCTGCCGTTCAGAAGTTTGCAAATAGTGAGCTTGTTTCGTGACTGGTTCGACAAGATTGAAGAAACTGACAATCCAGATGCAGCAAACATTCAAACCATGGAAAGTATCCATGCAAGCGGTGATCCAGGAGGTTCGTATACTGCGCACCCGTTGTCATCCAACGAGAAGACAGAAGCAGATCGACATGGTAACAAAATAATGTCGCCAACACTAAATAATGGAGGCGATGGTAAACTGACAACAAAATCTAAAATAAAGATGTGCGATTCAAAGTATTCTCGTCGCAGCATTAACACACAATTGGGCGGGCTAAACTCCACATTGAGTCACAATACGTTCGGTTCTGACCGAAACGATCTGCCAGCGGTCCCGAAATGTGGCGCCGCCATATGGACTGACTTTCACCACATCTGGGACGCTATCGATAAAATGCTCGCATTATTCAAGCCGTCTAGTTTCCGTTACAGACTTAATATAGCAAACTTCACGTTCAACAATGAAACTTTGATTCCGAGAAAAAATGTCGTGGGTGATAAAAAACAAGAGTTTAATAATTTTCAATCTGTAACCATACCTTATACTGTTCAACGTTCACGTAACGACGGGGTGTACTTATTATTTGATTCAGTTGAGCACGCGAAGGTTCTCGTTGAGCTCTGTACAGTTCCCAGTGCTGCGTTTCAATCAACGCGGAATCCCAGCGACGGTTTGAAGAGTGACCAAGAAGTAGCCACAAACGGTGCCGATGCACACGAGGTTATACCACGCAAGAGAGTAGTGCCAGTAAATGTTGTGATTGAGGCTTACGACTGGGCAAGTCACAAATACAACGAGACCATTCTCGATATGGAAACGTTGGGCAGTAAGTCTACGACTCTCAACATAGGGAAAGGTCGTTTCCTTCTTCGGGTTTGGGTTAAAACAGATACCGTCTTCGTTTTGCATTTTCTGTCCGATAGCGCGATGACTGCCGGAAATAGATACCAGATTGGATATGCAATGTGTAACGATAGTCAAATATTAACATCTTTTACACAACAGCTACGAAACAAATTAGCGTATATGATAACTACATTTGGAAAACCATACTTTGCTAGCGCATTGCATGCTTTATTTCAAACTATTAACGATATTTCAGTATACAAAAACAAGGCGCACATTCATGATGTTTTCTTGGATGCTATAGTTGAAACAGTAAAGCACTTTGTAAACACAAGTAAAGACTTTGACGAATACATGTTTGCATTGAGAGCATTGTTTCTAAATGTTTCGTTGGGATTGGAAAAGAAAGCTAAGCCATTGGTGGAAGAAATAGTTTCAGAAGAATTTGGAAGTTTTTCTTTGGTAGTATCGGAAGAAAAACAAGTTGTATACTACGACGAGTACTCGGAATTGGATTTGGCACTTTCACGAACAACGTGGCGTATGACTCCCAGTACAGAAATGAAGTATCGTGACTGCGCGTTGCTCATTCAAGCCACGTGGAAACGATACTGCGCGATGAAACTGATGAAAGCTCACATGAATACCCAATCAGAGGAACACAAAAAAGTCGTTGAGAGGCTACGGAAAATCCAAGAGATACTTCTCGGCTCATCAGCGACCTACGGTGACATCAGTTTAAGAATATTGAACAACATGTTGGATATCGAGCCAGGCATAACCAAATGGTTGCCTTTGTATCGTGATTTTGGATTTGTTGTTAAAATCCAGAATTTCCATGGTGTATTGGTGAATATCACTCCAAATGTGTGGATACCAGTCGTTCGGATGGTGGTGACGTGCCACTCGGATACTCCAATGACAGGAGCGGTCAATGTTGTGTGCCAATCTCCCAAGTACATGGTGCGCGTTATAGATAACGACAATTTCATTGAAAAACCTCGCAGAGGGTTTAATGTAGAACCGTGCATGTACTCGAAAAACAGAAATGGTTATACAATATTCGTGTATGCTTGGAGTGAGACTCTAAAAAAAGATATGCAATGGAAAGTGCAAATAGTAAGTTTGAAGAACAGTCCAAAGTTACATCCGTGCATTGCCAAAAGTAAAGTAAATTTGGGAAATTTGGACATTTGTACCGTAATTCCGCCACCAACGTTGATGACGCTAGAAGTTTCCAATTACTACATTCCAAATCGCGCGAATTTGATCTTTCGCCTTCTGGTATGGGTAAAAAGGTCTATGGTGACTTCGTTCCGCCTGTCGACCTCGTTTAGTGGTGCTAAGTTCATTGCATGCCTCCAGGACAAAGACGGGGTCCCATTAACGCACGCCAAAGCCACGGAAGGTGCCGTGATTATTCCAGCCGCTTATCTCGAAATGGAGAATGACTCAACAGAAACACTTTACATAATTGAGGCTAAAGTTACTAACGACAGCTGGCCACTAACACGGCAGGAATGGGTAGTGGTCGAAAGGCTTAAACACGAGTACATTCCACATAAAGAGCGATGTATTATTTATAAGACCACGGCTGGAAAACGTTTAAACGTAACCCAAAGCAAGAAAATAGATATATCATCAAAATCACAAAGTGGAACCAAAAAGAAAAAGATAACTAAAACCGAATTTCAGGATGAATTTCAGATGGAAAAGCCTTATTGGATATTGCAGACAGTGATTGATTTTAACCAGGCAGACTTTATCAAGGTGAAGCAGGACAACCGTCGCGCTGAGAGGGTGAAGGCGATGAAACAGGCGTGGGAAGAAGCGGACCCCGGCCGTTCAAAAAGAGGCCAAGACCTAAGGAACGCTTTCATCAAAGAAAACGATGGCACCGACTGCAAGATAACGTCTTCTCAACGCCTGATACAATTAAGAGAAGATTTTTTTGGAAAATCGGACGAATCTCAATCAAAAATGAAAGCATTTGATGACGAGAGGTTTCACGACCCGCCGGAAGAGTTGGCCATTGACCACAATCATACACATTTCGTCGAGATGATCTCCAAATACTTTGTAAACAGTGGCGGAGACCCTCGTGTGAAGACGAGGGAAGACCACGAGAGGGAACTTGTTGAGAGGCATCAAAGAGAGCAGCACTTTGCGGAGAAGCTTCGCAGAGACGCCGAGGATATGACGCAGGCCTTGATGGAGCAGCGACGAAAGCATCGGATGATGGACCAATACTATGCCAAAGAGAGATACGAATCAAGGTGCATCATGGAATCTGCTTACACTGTGCGCGATGATTACGTGAGGAAGAAAATTGAAGAGGAGGAAGACAGAAAGAGACTGGAAGCGTTCTTGAAGAAAGGAAAGAAGAAAGTGAAGTCGAAGCAAACGTCGATGAAAAGTAGCAGGAAGTCAAGGGCGAAGGAGAAAGGCAAGAAGTCGAGCAAATCTCGTGGCGCATCGGTAAAATTTCGTAAATGAGCGTCTTATTTGGTAGACTTGTTGCTAGTTGGTGGTTTTACATAACATTTTATTGTTGTCAGAACATAGCTGTTGTATTGTGCATTATTGTGTGTATCTCCTTGTCGTTTGTATTTGAAGGTGTAGTTATTGTATTGAAATGTACTGCATATATTTTGTTGCAAGTGATTTATTTGTTAACATTAAAAATGTTTCAATGTGTCATAATAGGATGTAATAGAACTTCTTTCATCACAAGCTGATGTTACCCGATGAATATTTTTACACATACTCAATTGGATATAAAGAGTTTAATTGTTGACAACAATTATAAACTATTTGATAGAAATACGTTTAAAATCTGTGTTTGCTAATTAAAATAACTCACGATATGAAAACCATATTTGTTTTATAAGGTGGCTGTGATGTCGCAAATAAATGTATTAATTAATTTTAATGTCTTTTACCACCGAAACGTTTAAGAAACATGAAAAGAGGGTGTTCAAAAATAGCATTTTTGCAATTTTTAGTCTAGTGAAATGTAATTATTCGTACACATTGATGGTGGCAATGCTATAACGAGGTATCTTATAGTTATTGTGTGTTCATGTTGATTTTCTGTAGAATTAAATGTAGGAAATATTTGAGGCTTAAGCCCTAACCACAATTGTCGGCATCATTATCGTAAAGATCGCAATCGTACATTTTCTCGTGCTAAATCATTACGACGTTACGATTTTATTGTGAATAGCGCCATAAGAACTTGTTAGTTAATTTTTTCACGATTTACAGAAACTCCGATACTGACAATATTGTGGTTGGGACGAGAAATCTCTTCTTAGGTTGTTCGTTATGCGTTTCAAATAAAGCTCCGCCCATTTCTCCTCCATCAACCACTTCTTGCATTACCCCTCATCGGCTATAAAAGCAACGGGTTCACCGACAACTTAGCTAGCTGGATCAAGAAAACCAATTCAAGAACGTGAATATGGTAACTGTTACCTGGATCGTAGGGTTCTGCCTTTGCGTGCTTGTTTCGTCAAACTTCGCACATTTGAGTGTTCAGCCGGAGAAACAATGTCCATCGTTCACGAATCCACCGGTCGTTGTTTCAATCATCAGTCAGCGGAATAGCACCGGTCACTGGCTCTCTCAGGTAATAAAAAAACACTCGTTCGAATATCTTAACTATTTGCATAGCTTTAATATTTTAACAATATGTGCATTCCTATTTTATTATTTTTAATAATTATTTATTGTCCTACTTTTTTACATCAGTTTCATAACTGAAGTAACTTATAAGTAAGTAAAGGCGTCTTCACAAGAACGTGTGAACTGAAAGGTATAACGCGTAGTCGTAATGTTGCAACATAGGAAATAATTAAAATTAAAATAATTTCGTGTTCGCACTGTCCAATCACTGATTCATATGTTTCGTATTTGAAATATCGATCTTTGATTGGTTATCGCTCACTCGTCGATGGCGTTCCGAGCCTACAGGGTTGGTTTAGTCGCTTTAAATTTAAGTCCCCCACTGCAAATCAGTTTCGTTATGAGTGGGTAGACTCTAAATGTGAATTTACTTTATGTATTTGTGAATACTGGCGTCCACACAAAAGTGCTTCGTATTTATCCACACACGCCAAAGAACTTCAAAGAATGTCATATCTCCGTCTAAACTCTTTATGCTTACGTTTCTAAGTGTACCGGTGCACTTGTCTTATGTTTTACGGATTATCAACTACAAATTATGAGCTTTGTGAAAGTATCTTAATTTCTTTCAGTTGGATATTGAAAACGGGGGCCAAAGAAGAACTTCCCTTGACAAGAAGGAGACCCCCGCCTGGGCTGTGGGGGTGGAGCAGAGGACGGTTGTTTGCGGCGGGATAGAGTCCTCCCTGCATACCAAGGTCACTCTGATAGGTGAGACCAAAGATAGTAAGATGGGGAGGCGTAGCAAGTGCACAGAGTGCGTTGAATCAATGGATATTGCACTGCCACCTCGATGGATTTTCGATGACTTCTAGCAGGCAGTGCTTAGAGGCCGGAACTCTCGCAGCGCTGCGGTGTAGGCATATTTTGTTGTACGCCTCCCCAGTGTTTTAAATACGCGGGAATACCCTTCATTTCATATCCATTGGCAAACGTTGAACATTCCCTATTGTATAGCCTAACGTCCAGATGCAGGGATGTCAATATATGCCCAATCAATGTTGTGAAATCTAGATAACATTTATTATCTTTTAGCTTATCTAGATAAGTTTTTGTCGCCGCCTTATCTTATCTTTGTAAGCTTTTAGATAATAATTATATATTTTAAACTAATAAACCAAACCAATAATCGCAAGCCACATGTTAAATTTTCCCTCCTGTAGCCTATAACGTTGTGCATGTATTGTGCTGTGACACAATCCCTACTGCCAAGGCTGTAACATATTGGACGGTTGACGATATTTCTGCTGTCAGGGAAGAAACCATTCTCTTCACTAGTTACCTTTTATCTAAACAAAATTATCTAGGTAATTATTTTTTATCTTGATACAAACTTTATCTTTTATCTTAACTAGATACATTTTTGGAGAATTATCTTTATTTTTATCTAGATACAAAATAAATGACTAAGTCACAACACTGTGCTCTGTGCGTGTCAGTTCCTCCGCCAGCGCCCGGCCCAGGGTACGACCTGTTCCCTGGCGTCGGCTACTACAAGTTCCACACGGCCGTAGTGAACTGGGCCCAGGCGCGTCAGCTGTGCGCAGAAGAGGGTGCGCACCTCGTCATCATCAACTCGGAGGCCGAAGCGGAGGCGATGAAGACATTGTACGCCAGATACCCGAAGCTATCCAGCAACTGGGCATGGGTTGGACTTTACGAACGCACACACAACGAGTACGCAACGATCTTTGGTGAGCTGTACTGACGTGTTTTCTGATGAAATATACTTTCTTGTTATTGAAAACGAAACTCTGTGGAATAGGTGTAGAGTGATATCAACTAGTATTAGGACTTTGCATTCACTGTTCCTTGTCAAACAACTACAATTAAAATGTAATATTTTCGAAATCTGATCAGGTTACTTCAACAGGCAAGACTATATGACTATGTCATAAAGCAGTATTCCTTTTTGTTTATGGGCGGTGGAGGGGGAGGGGGGGGGGTGGGTGGGGGGGGGGGGAAGGGTACACTTGGACCTGGTGTTAGAGGTGAATGCATAGAGTTTGTATTTTTGTATAATTTTGTCTTTATTTTCTACAGTTGACACTGTTTTTTTTTCAATTATCGTTTTTAAAAGATAAAAACCTTAAATTTCAAGGTATTTGTTTACAATCTAAAATGATACGCGTAATATGATTTAAAAAAAATGGTATCCTAATATTTAAACAAAATTTATATCCATCGAAACTTTGTTTATATTTCAACCACATTCATGTAAAATTTAAATGTTTCAAACAGAATTAAGGCTAAATACAATTAAATGTGAACAATTATTAATTGTTGTCGTTGTTCGGACCGCAGGTGATAGTTTCGAAGCCACCGGATTTACCCGATGGGTCCCGAGTCAGCCCGATGATCCAGGTGTCGACGAGTGCGTCGTCTTCCGCAAGCAAACGGGAGGACTCGAGGATACTCCATGCAAGAACGGATTCCATTTTGTCTGTGAACAAGAGATTTGGTGACTCTACAGAGGTTCATGCGTGAACAAGCGCTGTGGTAGCTGCTACCCCACAACATCTTCGCTCCCATCTTCCCATGAACACTTTGCAATGTTATGTAACTTACTTTATTATTTAGACGACGTACTTTGTGAGAACACGATAATACGATATTGCAAGGAAAAGTAAAATAAATTATAACAAAATAAAATGTGTGTTATCTTTAACGTTGTGTTATGAATTGTGTTTTACGTTGCGCGGTACTTTTAAAACGATAAATACAAATACTTGCAACTCTGCGGGACTAAATGATGTCAAGTTATTGTAAGAAAAATTAATATAAACACTCTTGAATGGAAATATGTAAGCGAACCAAGAAAACCAGAAATTTGACAACCCGGCTCCAATCTGGACTAGCAACGATTTCCAGTGACCAAGAGGGGATAAACGGGGCGTGGGTTCGCCCCCTAGTTGGGATATTATACATTAGTATGTAATGTTTGCTGAAACCATGGGGTAGCAATTCCGAGATTATTAAATCGGTGAACCTCGGTACCGTTTCAATCGTCAACAAACATAACATTGAAAATACATCGAGTCACCATGATTGGTCGTAGAGAATCTCTGATTATCGTCTAACCGGGGATAAAAAAGTTTGTGAAACCGGCCCTGAATAGTTTGACGTGAAATCAACTCAATTGACCATAAAGAGGTGATACGAGGCTGTGACAGAGGACAGGATTGTTTGAAGACAATATACTTTGCGACATAATGCTCGTTGTGATTCTTCCATGGAACCAATTGTTATTATTGTTAATCATTTTCAGTTTAAGAGCTGTAAGGATGGTAGAAAAGGGCACTGTGCCCCAAACACAGTGTTTAAAGTCGTTTACAAAATATAACAAGTACACAAATCTAAATATTACAGATATAAAATAAAATAGAAATTACAAAGAACTATAGAAAATAGCTCGAATTACTCTTTAACAGTTTAACATTTTCAATAGGTCTGTTCGTTGGACCTTCTCTAAGCACTCGGATCTACTCTAATAATAAAATAGCCGTTCGTTTCACGTTATCACCTGCTCGGATTCCGTTCTTTGGACTCGAGCAACATGATCTAGAACAGAAAGATCATGATTTTCTTGCTCGGACTTTTTAGGAGGAGTGAGTTGGAGACACTTAGAGCAAGATTACTTTTCGCGCGTTATTCATAAAACCGGCTTCCTCGTGCAGCAACTCTGATGATGTTTAAGTAAGTTGTATTTCGTAAGTAAAATATTTGTCGGAACCATATCTTCGTTGGAACTTGATTCTGAGCCAAAAAGAGAATAAAGGAGTATGGGAAGCGTTCGTTTGACAACGGGAAGAGCATGGTGCTCTATCGGCTCGAGCGTGGGCGTGGCCTAATTGAGCCTACTCTAAAGCATCTCTAAAGTGATCTTGGAGCGACGTCAAGCAGGTCCAACGAACAGACCTAATGAGACAGAGTTTATATTTCCATAGTAAGTGAGACGTTCATAATCCTTGAGACTGAAATAAAAGCTATGGGTGCGTGCAAATATAGTTACGCCCCTTTCCCCTCCATCCTGTCGAGTATACTTCCCCTTCAATTGGTAATCCTTATATATAATCATCCTTGAATGCAAGTGTCAGTGATCACGATGATAGTCGCACCTAACCTGTTGTTGGCTGTCTTGCTGGTGGCTTCGGCTCAGGCAGGACAACCGGAAGAACAATGTGCTGCGCCTACGAAGCCGCCACTGAAGGTTGTGTTCAGCAGCCAACGAAACAGCTCTGGTCATTGGTTATCTCAGGTGTGTACTTGTTATGTTTCATTGCGAATCGTTTAGATTTTATTTTTTCCATATAAGTAGAAAGCTATTAACGGGAAAGGGAAGTTTTACGTATACGTAACAACCGTGCCTCAAGAATGCACCTCGAAAAATCGAAAATCTGAGTCAATCCCACAGATCTAACATTGTAATCAGTACGATTGTAATTTGTATTTACTTTTTGTTTATAATAATGGATTTTAATAATAAAATAACAACTCTACTGATTAACGTAATATATTTATTATAAAATCCTCAGAGCATCAAAACCCAGTCCGCTGTTGACTCAGAATTAGATTTCGAGTACAATTCTTGAGCTATAATTTAAGAAATTAAAAATGTTTAGCAGTGTTTAACGTAAAACTACCTATTTTTCTTAGATATTTATATTAATTTGTTGATTTTATGGGGTTTTTTGGTTCCAATAAGACAGTTCGATTCCCAGTTTGGACTGTTATTTTATTGTTATTTTTATAACTTAAATCTGTCGGTTATGGCAGTTGTAAATACGTGAATGTAGACCGGAGTTGTCATAACAACGAAGCACGTAATACAATAGTATACTGTCTTCAACTGAAAATCAGTTCTTGTAACTCAATGGGTAAAAAAAAAATGTATGTACTTCTTCCTCATGAAAATCAATGGTTATGGTTTTTATAATTAAATATTGAATACGGAAACTATTACAATGTTTATAAACTAATGTTAGTTTTTGTTTAGTTAGTGCTAAATTTGGTAACATTTAAGTATTCCCTGGGATACCTCTTTAAAGCTTGCGTAATCATTTCTGTATAGTTATTAATTTGAATAAAAATTGCTTTTAGCCATCATGTTTTATAATATATGAGGGAGGGATCACTCTCAGTTGCAAAAATACTCGGTAGATCTTTGTGTATATGTTAAGAATATGTACTACTTACTCCTTACTGCTTACTGCTTACTGCTTACTGCTTACTCCTTACTTGATTCAACAGTATAACCTTCATATATCGTATTATCGCTGATGATTGTTGTTACCACATTTGTAATTTATAGTTTCTTGCATTAGAACAAGAGAATAATAAGGCAGGAGGTGTCTATCCTAACATTGATGTATGTCTCTCGAGGGCTGCGGTACAAACACTGCTAGTAGGTCCCCCTATACTTGTAGAATTAATTAGGGTACTTGTGATTTTCTATTGTACAGAAATGTTGATAATGTATACCGTATAAAGTTGAGAAACTGTAAGAATGACGGCCCCCTCCATATCTCCTCCACAGCTAGCCGACCCCCCTCAACCCCGTGACAATCTGACAAAATAAAATACGTAACTGAAAATCAGTTTGTTTCAGATGTTCATTTTGTTGTTTCACGGAGTTGAGGGGGGTCGGGTAGCAGAGGAGGGGATAAGGAGGGGGCCGTCATTCTTACAGTTTCTCAACAATAGTTTTGTGCTATTTGTTTAGTTGGACATCGAGCGTGGTGAGAGGCAAAAGCCATCAAATAAGATGGAAACTACCCCCTGGTCTGTAGGGGTGGAACAGAGTTCAGTGGCTTGCGGTGGAGTAGAGTCAGCACTCTTGGTCAGGATCTACTTAGTAGGTGAGATGCTTATAAGTCACGTGTTATCCATTAACAGCCAGATGGAAACTACCCCCTGGTCTGTGGGGGTGGAACAGAGTTCAGTGGCTAGCGGTGGAGTAGAGTCAGCACTCTTGGTCAGGATCTACTTAGTAGGTGAGATGCTTATAAGTCACGTGTTATCCATTAACAGCCAGATGGAAACTACCCCCTGGTCTGTGGGGGTGGAGCAGAGCTCAGTGGCTTGCGGGGGAGTAGAGTCAGCACTCTTGGTCAGGATCTACTTAGTAGGTGAGATGCTTATAAGTCACGTGTTATCCATTAACAGCCAGATGGAAACTACCCCCTGGTCTGTGGGGGTGGAGCAGAGCTCAGTGGCTTGCGGTGGAGTAGAGTCAGCACTCTTGGTCAGGATCTACTTAGTAGGTGAGATGCTTATAAGTCACGTGTTATCCATTAACAGCCAGATGGAAACTACCCCCTGGTCTGTGGGGGTGGAGCAGAGCTCAGTGGCTTGCGGGGGAGTAGAGTCAGCACTCTTGGTCAGGATCTACTTAGTAGGTGAGATGCTTATAAGTCACGTGTTATCCATTCACAGCAAGGAACTGAACTTTTTAATAGGGATTATTTACCAGACCAATTAACGGCTTATAATAGGAATTGATTCCATTTGTTTGCTGTAAAAAGAAAAATAATAATGCTTATCACTATCAATATTATTTATTTGAACTATCTTAGAACGTACCTCCGCTTAAAATTAAAGTTGTTTCTCACTGACCATTTCAATGCACTTTATTTTTATTTAAGTAAAAAGAGAGAGAAAAGTGAGAGGACTAACTTAAAAATGGTTAAGAAGGGAGCAGCGAGCTGTGGGAAGAAATAGAAACATGAGACTGTCGGAGGACAAGAAAGATAGTGTAGTAGTAAAGTAATGGGAAAAGATGGAAAAATAAGAAAATGGAAACAAGGAACATGACAGTCCTGAAAAACCAATGTTAACAAACCATGTATGCCTGAGGATACTGGTGGCTACCAACCCCCTCGACACCGTATGATGTTGGAAACAGGCGTATTGAAAAATTGTATTTAAACATGAACCCTCGTTATTGCTTATTTGTTTATATGCAATAATTAAATCGCACTTCCGTCAAAATGACAGTGTTTCACACTTCGTCGATCGGTGGTCAGATCTTACCTGGCACCTCCACCAACGCAAAACTGGAGTAATGATTTCTTGATGTGAACGAAAGCTAAGCCAGTACTATCTAACAAGAAATTAAATAAACACAACATTATATTTTATCTATAAGTATCTAAATTATTGTGATTTTTTTTACGAATTTTTAAAGACTATTTTCTAAAAAGGACCATAGTCTGGTTCAAGTTCAGATTTTCAATTATAAAATGTAACTGCGAGTTTCACACATTATTGTTCATCTAAATTGCTTATAAAATGTTTAATACTATTCTAACAAATGCTCAAAATTGTGAGCTGTGCTCGTGTGAAAATAAAATAAGTACATACTTATATTTTTATTTATCGTCTATACCCACTCAATTACAAGAAATGATTTTGAGTGGGGGACAATTATAACATTTATTGTGTGCTTCGTTGCTATGATGGCTCCACTGTTTGAATATACACCATCATATTATTAAATTAAAGCCAAGTTCCAATGATAAAGAACCCATTCCCGAACCAGTAATCGAACCCTTAAACTTCTGCATTAGAAGCATGAATGAACCCGCTGAACTAACGAGCCACACAAATATCTTTTATCTTTGACATTTTTGGGTTTTAGGACCTCCTCCCATTCCAGGCCTTGGATACGAACTGTTCCCTGGATTGGGCTATTACAAGTTCCACACTTTGATAACCACCTGGCAAGTTGCGCGGCAGACGTGCGCAGACGAGGGAGCTCATCTCATGATTATCAACTCTGAGAAGGAAGCCGATGTTGCAAAGACTTTGTATGCAAGACACCCGAAGATATCGAACAAGTGGGCATGGGTTGGAGTCTGCGAAGAAGGAAAAGACCAATATCGTACAATCTTCGGTAAGATAGGCATTCAATACCATCATTCTGCAGATAAAATACTCAATGTTTTTGATAAAACATCCAATTTTTTTTTTTCAATTACCAACAGTGTTGGTAAGATTTTTCTCAGAAAGCAGCAAAGGCGACAGGAAATAGGGCTCGTTTTTTATCGGGTCACACGTTGGCGATCCTCATAGCCCCTCTTAATTTCCTTCTCGAGCATGTCGGTACCAAGGTCTACTGGATTTACTCCTGGCGGAGTAATTTCTACATCTAGTAGACCTTGGACGGTACAACGAAGCATAAAACAACTAAAACGTACAGCTGTCTTCGCGTGAGATCACAGGGGCCATGTTTGTGACACAATTGATTTAGACATAACGTACAACATTGGTGGACATTATTTTGAAATTCACAAACCCCATTCTTTGATTAAAAATATGAAAATAAAATTATAAAAAATCACTTTAGTATCACAAATACAAATTTTTATTTCAAAACACGCTGAATTGTTGAAAGGTAATGTTTATTTTAATTGATGGTGAACAGCGTGTGTACCGCGTGAAAAATAAAAACAAGAGCGTAAACCTTCCCTACTGTTACACATTTTCAGCACATTTCTATTTATCCGGTACCTAAACGAACTGTTATTACTAGTCTGCGATTATGAGTTCATGTTTTCGTTATCAGTAGACACTGATTATATCTGTTTCGTGTATCTTTCTACAATTTTGATTTTAAAAGTTCGTAACCCCCATGTTACAGGTGAGACGTTGGAATCAACTGGGTTTGCGCGCTGGGTTCCTACACAGCCGAATGATGCTGCGGCGGACGATTGTCTGGTAGTCCACAAAGAAAATGGCGGGCTGGAGGATATTACTCGTGTAGGTGGATATCCTTTTATTTGCGAGCAAGAACTAGATATTTAATATTGTAGTACAGTTGTGTCCATACATTCGGATATCAATTGTTTAACAATCAAGGCCATAGGTTTGAGTATAAGTAATAATAACATCATCAAAAAATAATGTACAATAGAATATTTTCAAATAACTGTTAAAATATAAGAGGCTACGAAAACGAAACAGAATATATTACATAGGAGAACATAATACAATGTTTATTTATTTGTATCAATCCGTGGATGGGTATTTATTTTATACAACTCTCTATTATTTTCTCTTTTCCTCGTCTATACGATTCAAAATTGACTTTAAATCATTACATGTGTGGATGTAATTGCCCAATTTACGTACACTTTTGTAACAATTTCTTGCTATAAATAAATACTTGTCATATCCTGGATTGTCTTGTTCATATAGTCCTATCTTGTCACCTATGTTTTATTATTTTATTGTACTATATGCACGGGCCAGTACGAGAAGCCCTCAATTGAATGTGAACTATTATATAATCCATTTACAGCAGAAATATTTTGATATTTTAAATAAAATTATAAACATAATTTTGTGTTTTATATTATTATCTTATCTTTGTTATAAACGGTAATACTTTGTTATCAATTACCGTTGTAATCAACTTGAACCCATGCAGTTCATGTATATAAAAGCCTGTAAACCAACATCATTTGCACTAAAAGTACTTGATAAGCAAAGAACTTCTTTGTGACCCCTCCCTCCTCCCCCTACAATTCTCGTCTTACCCCTTCTTCTCTCCGATTACATCCTTGTGCATCTCTCTCTAGTCGGTAGTTTATAAACAAGAGGTCTTGGAACCACTTCGTACGTTGTGATAATGATTTCTAGGACAAGACTGGTAATAGGATGTCTCTACTGGCTGCTGGCCTTGGTTCGATGCCAGGGTCATTCATCCCAGTCAGTGAGTGTAACTGTTAGGAGTCGTCTTAACCCCACAGGGCATTGGATTTCCCAGGTAATACAGATTTACTTAGCATATTTTGGAAATAAATAAGGAAAATATGCTTATATGTGTTAATTATCATAAATTAATAAACACGTTTGTATTTAGAGTCTAGCCATCTTAGTTACAACAACTGAGTTTCAGTGGGGGACATATACACAGTTTGTTAAACGTTTCATTAATATGGCGGCGTGAAAGTCACCGTTGTACATAAGTATCATATAAATAGATTAAAGATAAGCTCCAAAGTTACAAGATGAGCATTCTGCATTGAAAACAGAAATAAACCCATTAGACCAGCAAACCAAACAATAGTACATAGCCCCAACACTGCCCATCATAAATGCAACAGCTATTTCTTCTATTCTGTGTAATTGTTTACAATATCCACACAAATTTGGTAGCCTAATTGATACGAACATGTAAAACCATCAACAATTTTTTATAACACATAATGACATACTAAAATAATAACAAAATCCTGTAAAATATTGAATGAAAAGATCAAATTGATTAATCAATTAATAAATCAAGCATGTTCTTCCGTAAAATGAATGAGTAAGTTTGAAAACAACGCTTAATTAAGATACCTGATGACATATTTTTATAACAATGTGTACCTACAAGAAGTTTCATTTATTTAATTTTATCTGTAAGAGAAGTCTCTTTGGATGATTTAAAACAAAGTACAGTAGCCTGTTAAACCATTTACATCACAATTTTTTATAATGATGAAAATGTTTGTATTTTATCAGATAGGAATCGAAGACGAGGGGCAGTCCTTGACCTCTAATAGATTGCAGTTGGCCATCAAGTATGAAAAGAAGACCAGTCATATTAATATTCAAGAGTCCACACGCTACTTTATGATCACAATTACAGGTAAGTTATAGCTAGCTAGTTAAAACAAATGCATCGCATATGGACATCAGCAGTGTCAGATATTTTATTGGTTGAACAGTTTGAATTGCAAATTTGTGGGTTGTATGTGGGCTACTCTGCAGAACTCCAATTTATATCGGTTACAATTGCTTAAAATTGTCAAAACGTTACAAATTATGTCATTAGATTATGTCATCAAACCACCTTATTTCATTGTGAAATGTGTTTCATTGCAACGACGCATTACAAAAGTTAAATAAGGTAATTTGAAAAAAAACGGAAATATTGATAGAATCTAAGAAACCATCAAAAGAAAGAGCACTTTCCCAGTATTAAGAAATATTTAGTAAGACACTGACTTGTTTTCACCACTGCAACAACCAATGAAAAGCTTGGATGCCATGGATAAAACAAGTTAGGCCCGGTATTATAACGCCCGGCTAAATATTTAGCCCACCGCTAACTTGTTTTCTCCATGGCAACCACCAATTCTAAGCGTGGTTTCTTAGGAAAAAAACAAGTTAGCCCAGTGCTAAACGTTTAGCCGGGCGTTACTTATAATACTGGGCCTAAATATCTCAAAATTCAGGTTCGTCATTTCTAGGAAATGATAAATTTTGCTTTACTATTTATATTGTCACTAACTCGTCACAGTTCTTAATGTCCACCTTGTTTACTGTCTTGTTTAGAGCCTCCCACCTTAGCACCGGGTGCAGACTACGAACTGTTCCCAGGCATGGGATATTACAAATACCATCCTGTGCTATCAAACATGGCGACTGCGCGGAAGATGTGCGCAGATGAGGGCGCACACCTCATCATTGTCAACTCGGAAGAAGAAGCCGGTATAGTGAAGACTCTGCACGCCCGACATACAAACCTGACGATTAAATGGGCCTGGGTGGGAATCATTGAGAAGGGGAGCAACGAATACGTCACGATATTTGGTAAGAAACGATGTTGGTAAATGGGAGGTCCGAGATACCCAATGTTTAAGGAATGTACCTATACCTGGTTCCGTCTTACTAAAACCCTGCCAATCACTAATCTAAACGGAGACAATGGTGTTGTAGAGATCATAAATGCCAATTTTCTTTAATACTTATAAGCCAGTACCGACAGCTACAAACCGCATGGACAAATCACTTTACCACTACGGATACCGCTTACCATGTATGAGGAGATCCCTTTTCCCCTTACCTCTCTTTGCATCCGATACTACTGTACTAGTATATTCATGCCTCTCCCACTACACGTTTGCTCAAAACAGTGGCTGTCCATGTTGGACATTTATTAAAATTGGCTTTCCGGTGTAGACGCGTCGATTGTAGCTAAAACCTTGACATTTCTAGCAGGTTACACTGCCAATCTTCAGAGCTAAAACTCACCGCTTCAGGATGAGCGCTGAGTTTTAGTTCTGAAGGTGGGTAGTGTAACCTGCCCGAAACTTCAGCGTTGTACATGTAAACGATGACTTTGAAACCGTCATAGCAACGAAGTACAATGTAATTGAATGTTATAATGGCCCCCACTGGTAAACAGTAATCGAGTGGGTCGAGAATAAATGCAAAATGTTCCAGATGACAGTTTCAAGTCGACTGGGTTCACGCGCTGGGATCCTAGTGAACCCAACGACAGCGCACCGAACAACTGTATCGTGATATCCACAATAGACGGCGGACTCCATGATACGTCTTGTACGGGTGGGTTCACAACGGTGTGCGAGCAAGAACTGTGGTGATGTCACTAGCAGGCCATTATCTACATGTAATATAAACATGCTTGCTATTGCCAGCCACTATAATATCATAAAGCCAATACTTGCAGTGTTGAATGTCGACATTTGCTTTACTGTAAATCTATTTATTTATGTATGTATTGTGTAAAAATATATTTTCATGGAAACATCAAACTTAAAAACAGTATTCTGAACATCATTTACTATTTCGGTGTTATCGTTTTTTATCATTATAATGTGCTGCGAGGGTATTTTATAGCTTTTTGAAGCCATTAAGATATCTATTATCATATCTACTTGACCTTCAACTTTTACCCCGGCTAATTAAACTAACCAACTCTAATGTAGTACATTTATGTTTTGTTGTTTGGTCTAATGCTGATAAATGCGTTTATCAATCGAATTAATACCAAATAATCATGACCTTCTGACATTATAATTATTGTTACGTAGCATCTTCCTCGTAACTCCGATTTGAAAAAACCATTTCCCATAACTCGATTATGTATTTTCTAATCGTGTTATAAAATGCATAATGTAAAAGTTTATTATTATAATTAGATTAACGTTAGTTTTAAAGATTTTCCAAAAATGTGTACAAATACGAACAAAAGTAAAATATATTTTTTCTCTTTTTTTTTTAAATCGGTCAAAACTTGTGAATCTTGAAAGAAATCATACACCGATACTATACGATTACCCACTACGGGACCCACATTAGGGGTCAAGAGATTAGTTACATTGGTTACCACTAGCGCTACGATCGCTCCGTATGTATTTTATTTACATGCAGATAGTGCACTGGCAACCCTGTTGTGACCTGACTGCAGTCGAGCAGGGTTGCCGAACGAAGAACAACGCGTCGTGTTGACCCTGGTTAATGGGGGATGTTATTCCCTCGAAACGTCGGGTGAGGTGTGGTAGGTCTAAACCACCTACTCAATTTATATCGTGTGATGAAACACAGAAATTTGTGAACAATAACACATATATATATATATGTACATTTTATCCTTATTTGCACGGATATTTTCAAGTTACAAATTCAGTGTTATGAATAAGTATATATCATTTTTCTGAATGCATGTAATGGCTTCACTGAAACAATTCTGTTTAGATAGGATGATTTTAATACACAGTTTGCCATTTTCTGTTAAGATCAATTCAACAGTGCTCTGTGTTACGTATCAGCAACACATGTTAACTCCTCCTAACTATCCCTTCGTACATAAAGCCACTCCCACCTTCTCCTACATTAGACCTCACGGCTATAGTCCATATATAAACAAGAGTTGGGAAGAGGTCCCGCACAAAGCAGCAGTGAAGATGATGAACCAAGTGTTGGTGTTGTTAGTGACTCTTCTATCAGTGTATTCGGTTTCTGCAGACGAAGAGTGTTCGGTGTTGAAGTCTTTGGTGAAGCTGTCCATCGACAGCCATCGAACTGAGTCTGACCATTGGCAGTCGAAGGTATAGTACAACTAGAGGTGCTGGTTTTGTTAAAACATTACATGCTAAATGTGAAAGAATTGGGTTTAGAATTAGATTTAAAACTTTTGGTTAGTTGTTTACGTAGTATCTGATAATGTTCACTGTCGCTAAATTATTGTGAAAATAGATTGTTTTTTATAATTTTCACTAACAGCAAAACATTTGAGCTAATTCTTCATGACTGACATTTTTAGTCTTCTTGTACAGAAAATAATTTAAAAAAAAAACACAATTTGACCAATTTTATGCGACTATTATATTTTCCAGTAGAATAAATAACAAATCAAAAGTTCGATTATATTTAAATTCTTTACCGGTTTATTTGTAAATTCTAGTTAACGTAGGCAACGAAGGCACAGTATAGTAAATGGTACGATAGCCCCCACTGAAAACGAGTTCGCCCACCTAAGTCTGTTGAAAAAGTTTATTTAGTTTTTGAATCCACTAATTTAATAGTGAAATGTTTGGACAAAAATTGCACCTTCAATTTGTGGCTGGATAGTGGATACCTTGTGATATATTAAAGCGTGACTTCATATTAATTCATCTACGTAGCATTTTATAACAATAACCTCCCAGTCGAGGTGGTGACCGGTGTTTGTAAAAAGGGCTCTCGTACATTTGTGTCTTTCCTTTATCCGTCTCACGTGCCCTTCATCATCATTTTTCCGTTTCCTACGTTCTCACTTCTTCATAATTGCCAACCCTCTTTGCGATACAAACCTAACCTATTCCCCCCCCCCCCCCCCCGTCCCCGTAAACACCCTTATTTTGGATTCCCTTATGACGACCCAGCCGATATGTGCAATATGGATCTGATTGGGCCGACCTAGAATGACTAGGCTGTCGAGTACATTGTAAAACACCGTAATGTGACAGAGAGTTTGACCGTATGTTCTTCCTAGATCGGTTTCAACCCTGGTGGTGGCTCCGTGACCTTGAACAAGAGAGACACGTGGTCACTGGGGGTGGAACAGAGCACAACAACCAACTGCGAGGGAGTCGAGGATGTCTTAATCGTGGCCACTATCAGTCAAGGTGACTATGAAGAGTGCGATCAACATGATGTGGAGTACTCATGCAGAGGCAGCTAAGGGGTAGACACTAGAGTTACCAAAACGTTTCAAACCGACGTGGGCAGTCGCTTTGTGTAAAAACGTCCTATTTCTTGCTTGGAAACCTTAGAAAACGTATCGATTTTGAGCCAAGTCGGTTTGTTTTCAATCCCGTTGAGCATTCGTTGAAAGTTTGAAATCGCATTGAAAACAAAGTATTCAGTGCAAGCGTACAAGCTGGTTTTAATTCAAACTGTTTTGATTCAACCGGTTTGAAACGCCTTGGGAATGGCAGTATTTGTGCAATAGTCGTACAGGAAAACAGTTCTATTGTTGACTGAGAAACATATCTCGCGCAACGATGCCATATTACTTCAATAAGTTGATAATGATAGTTTGAGGCTGTGAGGATATACCCTGTAGAACTCGCGATGTCTGTCTCTGTCAAAAGTGTCATTCCACAGAGAATTATGTTCTTTCTTTTGAATGTTACTTTGTTGAAATAAATATTTCCGGTTTTCAATCAACTTATTTGATTGCATAAGTTGTGTTGCACCAACGTATTTAAACAATTAGCTTTAATGAGTTAATTTGAAAACGGAAAAATTTATTGTAACAGAGATACATTAAAAAGAAAAAACATTCAATTCTTGTGTTAGGAATAAGTAAACGGTGACTTTGGAGCCGTCCTAGCAACGAAGCACTCAATAAATTCAAAGTTGTTCTGAATCGGCCTTGTTGATTCTGACATTTGTCCGCAGGTGTTCGCACTGTCCAATCACTGATTCATATGTTTCGTATTTGAAATGTCGATCTTTGATTGGTTATCGCTCACTCGCCGATGGTGTTTGGAGCCCACAGGGTTGGTTTAGTCGCTTTAAATTAAAGTCCCCCACTGCAAATCAGTTTCATTACTGAGTGGGTAGACTCTAAATGTGAATGTATTTATTTATTTTTATTTCTTTATGGAATGACATACTTGGTTTACTTGTGTGGAAATTTTAAAGAAATATACAGCAATTTTAACAGACAGACATGAAGGGTTCAGCAGTGGAAGGGGATTGACAACCTTAACAAATGTTTACCTAATATGTTACCCGTGTGTCGTAGTGTCTACAGCAACGAAGCTACCTGCTAGGCAGATACCGCCTGGCTATGAGCTGTTTCCCAGCGTGGGCCACTACAAGTTCCACCCCGAGAGCGTAGACTGGGCCCGTGCGCGTCAGGTGTGCACGGAAGAAGGGGCGCATCTAGTCGTTGTCAATACTGAGAACGAAGCCAACGTACTCAAACAATTCTTCTCGCGCTATCCTAAAGAGAAGTTACCAAGTTATGATGCTTACGATAGTATTTGGGTTGGAATATACGAGCAAGGGGCCAATGGACAATATTTTACTATTTTCGGTAAGAAATGTCTTATTTTGCTATAATGACTTCTAAATGTTGTCACTTATTAAGTAGTGATACGTAGGCCTATATGTCAGAAATTATCTTTCAAATTATTATATTCAAATGGCATTGATATCAGAAAACATTGCCTTGCCTTACATAAACAAACAACGCAACCTCTATCAATATCTGAATCAATTTATAAGCCCAGAAAACATCTAAACCAAAGGTAACACATTATAATCTTTGATCTTACTTCCAACCTTCTTCAATCACAATTCAATTCATAGGTCAAACAGTATTTTAATGGTGTAAGTACAATAGGGACAAGAAAGCAACTAGATTGTTTGACCATGGTATGCTCATCATACTAATTAAATATCCATTGTATACGACCTGTTTTTGTCAATTATCATACACAAATTAGATCACTAACGAAACGTGTTCTCAACTTTTAGGCGAGTTTTTGAATTCAACTGGTTTTCAACGTTGGCATCCTGGCAGGCCTAGCGAGTCGGGTTCTGACGAATGTCTCTTCGCATATCGTACTACAGTTGGGTATTACGAATTGGCTTGCAGCAGAAGAGCTCCATTCGTTTGTGAATTACCAGGATGATCGCCAGGCATCCAGGAACTTGTTTGTGGACATTTGTGAAAAAATGTATTACATTTTAAGAACTAAGACATAAAACACACAAATTAATCCTCGATTATTTAACTCTATTGGTTTTTTAAGTGATAACATTATCCTGATATGATGAAATAAATATATATATTCTTCGATTGTAGGCTGTTTATTTCTCCAACCACGCCCCCCCTATCCTCAGTGCTGTAATAACAAGAAGTTATTTGTTGGTATCAATAAAGAACAATTTATAAGTTACACATTTTGAAATTATTTTTGTAGTGTGCCAGCATTATCGAAGTAAACAATTTTGGAACGGGGAATTAAGATAATTTTTAATAAAAGTGTTTTTAATAGTTTTTAATGTTTTATCCATTCTAATCTGAAACTTCGTTCTTTTCTTTTAGTCTTATTTTTTCGATTTCTAAAATGGTATATGTTACATACGTACACGACATGCTTTTTTGTAATTTGCATTCATTCATCTTAATTATCATAATATCATCGCCTCGAACCAAGAACACACATCCATGTGCACTCAACATTCAAGTACAGTATACACGAGCGAGTCAACCTTCAATTACAAAAAAAAAAAAAAAAAAAAACTCGTTGATTGATCTAGTTATGCAGTATGTTATTGCCAGTGTGCATTCATATAGGTAGCTTTTCTTCTATCAGATCAATTATGAATATGATATACTTATGCTGTGCAATAACCATCAAGCATTGTATTCACAGTGTATCCGCTATCCATTGGATATATCGGTGAAACCCCTTTGACCCAACATAATCTATGGCTTCGCAGATAACGCATTGTTAATCGGTGCGTGTTATGAAGTACTAAACAACTTTTTATTTTATTTATAACAAAAGTGATAATATTTTCTCTATTGAATTGCGTATATGATGACGCGTTCCCTACATCCGGTATATGCGCTGTACAGCCTTGCGTTGTTGTAGCATGGCCTACCCTGCTGCGTTGAATGGTTCACAGTATAATTATCACCTGAACAACAGACAACTCGCGCCAATGCTCGTTGTATTGATGGGTCAGGTATGTATGTACTTAGATTCTTTGCGGTTAAGATATTGTACAGCTACTCCGAAAAATCGGACGTATAACTGTCCATGTATAAACATATATCTGTATCAAGTATGTTTACCTTATGCCTAAAGTAAGTACTCGCAAACCGACCTACCTTAGATTCTTTTCTACTGTCTCTTTTGTGCACGCTGGTTCTTCGAAAATCAACAGATTCACATTCGTTCTTTCACACATTCGTGAATGTATAGTCTTCCGCTTAGAAGAGTGCACAATCTCTTAGTACGCCACGCACGCTCTTCCAGGTAGCCAAACGAAGATCTAAGTTCTTCTACATTAATGTACCTGTTTCAATTATATGGTAGGAAAGGAACTAGAGACGTAGAGAATGTAGTTGTTACCATTGGGTGCTCGGTTATTTTGTAGCCATGAGAATACTTAGGTATTAGGAAACTAGGTGTGCACTTGTCTTGAATGACGATAATACCGAAATATGTAGGAATTATGTTTTCTATTGTTGAAGTACAAATCAAAAGTCTGTCTGCCATTCACAATCTGTGTTACTTACTAGATAACAATATTTCAGCTTTGAACTTTGCGGGCTATGTCCTTTAGAGCAGATGAGGAATCTACGTGCCATGTTGTTGTAACCTGCTAGATAGGCCTATACCTACATCTTACCATTTTATACTAACCACCACTGTCCACCACTGTGTCAATGTAATATTTAAGAAACTAGTAACTTTTAGTAAATTCTGTGTAACGTAATATGTTAGTAACTATAGTACATAGAACATGTTCACAGATATACATTTATTCTATCTTCTATCTATACTTTATGCGCCATATCTTTTTCGACCTTTTTAATAATTTACTGTACTTCACTTTAAATCATTTTCACTGCTGCTTAGTTCGTATATTATTTTATAAGTATGTATACTTAATTGTATGTTTCTTTATGTTTGCGTGTGTCCATATTGAATTTGCACTAGTGGAATTTGTATTCTGTTGCAAATAAAGGCCTAATAATAATAAGGAATACAGAATTAAAAACGCGCAAGCCCAGGGCTGGGGTGATAATAATACAGCTGTGTTTGAGGGGCAGAAGGGGTAGAACCTGCTACAGTGGATGTCCGATGACGCGTGTGGAAGCGCGAGAAGGAATCTGAATGAGGGCTCAGTGGGAGCGAGGGGTTGGGGGGGCGTCTCAGTCTAGGGCTGAACCATCCAACTATAATGCTCTGTTTCTTGTATAGGTACAGAGCTATGGTCTTGTCCGGCGTCGAAACGATCCTGATCGCGGTTGCAACTTTGCTGTTGGGTCTCGACGCTGCCCACGTTGTGTTGCTGGAAGCCAAAGGTAACACTTGTATTTATTAGCGACTTTTCTGTTTAATTTTTCCCAAATAAAGGTATTTTTTATTTTTTATTTCCTTAACTTTTTGGCAAATTTACACACTCCACATTGAAAAACATCCAACGATTTTATTTCTCTAATATTACGATTTACGATTAGTCGATTACCACCAACCGATGAAGGAGGCTCCGCGATAACATGCGAGATATCGTAGGTTCGATTCACACACTGGTGCATTGGAATATATTTACCTATTACTACATACTTTAATAGTATTATAATAACAATAACATAAAACTAAAACAACCCTGCTGAAAGATGAACACTAAATTTACGTGATGTAGCGGATGTACCCTATACAGGTAACGAAACTGTAGGTATAGTAGGCGTGTTTGAACAAATGGCAAAGAATGTCTGAGTGCTGTTATTTAGAATAAACCTCATCATTGACTGAGGAAAACCTTCAGTCAAAATTGCCAATGACTTGGCATCGAAAAGGAAACCTGTCAAGTTAGGGTCGCGCGTTTTCCGTTGTACCACCTCTTATGATCTTTACTTACAGACAATTCTTAAGCCAGACCGTTAAGGTTACACGTTACACACTTTGCAAAGAAGGAAAGGCTAGCCTAGCCTGTTACAAGTGTGTTTTTACCCCCCCCCCCCCCCCCCCCCGACGACTGAAAAAAAAGCCGGGTCCGTGTTTTGCAAAGTTTACCGCAATCTTAGTGATAATATTCTACATGTATACACTGACAATACACATCAAACAAATTCTGCGACTGAGCATTCCCTCGTATATTCATGATCATGCCCACCATTCAAAATATATCTATGTTACAGAAGATTCTCCCAAAACCATATTTATTATTAAACGATTCCGTGGTAAAGCGTGTATAAGAGTAACACCCGTTTTTTGTGTTAAATTATGATGTTATTTTTTACAACGCTTATATTAGCTTCATGTGTTTGTTTGTTTGTTTGTTTGTTTGTTTGTCTGGACGGAATCTTAGGATCGATATTTCGCCTACTTCTAAATATCCGATCGAGCTGAAATTTTTCACACAAACGTATTCGTAATCACAATACATGAATCAATTGTCATATTTACAAAATTTTCAATGAATTCATCGTAATCTATGTCAATACCGAAAGCGCTCAACGCTTTTTATTTTCCGAGTGAGGCAAAAACTTGTTGGGCGAAAATGTATTTTTTAAGTTTTAGTGCATTTAAATATAAGCGTTGTTATAAAAAAAAACTATTTTTTTCATGTAATAATATTATTAAATCTCTGCTGTGTTCCAGACGATGAATTGAGCAAAGGCAGCGGTGGAAACTCTTCGAGCTCGGGTGAACACAGCAGCTCAGCTCATGACCACTTCGGCTACAATCGCGTCGACGGTAAGTGTGTGTATTCACACCATTCATTTCGTGTTTCTCATTTCATCATTCATTTCACTTGCTCACCACTTCTCTTTCCAATCAATATTCACCAAATTTGTTAAGCTCCGATGAAAGTAAGTTCGGTTTGGTAACCAGGGTTTCAACGAACGCTACATTCAAAATGCCAAGGTCCGTTAATCCCCAGACGGAGGTTCGACGAGCTTTACGGACCCTGTCAAAATGTACAACAATCGCCACGTTTGTACGTAGAGCATCTCAGCTTACCGGCTAGTCAGAGTTTGAAAAGTTGGTGAAACAACACATTGCAATAGTTAAATAAGTTAATTTGAAAGATGCAAATATTTATCAGTATACAGACGATACATTTATAAGAAAGAGCATTAAATCACATAGGGCCAGGAAGTAAGGAGGGAAGGAATCACATATTTTGATAACTTTTTGACACTTTTAACCGAGAAAAATCGGGTTTCCGCAGGCAAGGTCGACATGTTAAGGTTTGAGTTTCAGGGCCGTCCCACTGGGCACAGGTGTTCTACGACTGCGGAGGTCAGAAGCAGAGCCCAATCAGACTAGATACAACCACGGCCGTCACTACCCATAGGCCTCACATCAGCTGGTGGGGCTACTCGCTCAAACCAACAGCCATGGAGCTTGTCAACAACGGCCATACAGGCAAGTATGCTCTTTCCCAGCGGTCTTTAAACTTTTTCTTTTCGTCAGTATTCCAATTTTTACTCCTAGAAGTCTTTCCGTCGAAACACTTCCCCCCCCCCCAACATTTGGTATCATGTTTTACTATATTTCATATATACGAGTATATCAACGTTTAAACTTCGTTTCGATGAAAGAACTAGTGTATTATTCCACTATTCTAAAGATGTAGATGAATGGATGAATGAATGGAATGGATGAATGACGAATGGATTGATGGACGGGTAGACAGACATATACAAATTGCAAAATGAGGAGCAATGTGGTGTTACAGTGGTCCTACGAGCCAAGTGGCCTCAATAGGAGGAATGTGGTGTTACAGTGGTCCTACGAGCCAAGTGGCCTCAATGTGTTACAGTGGTCCTACGAGCCAAGTGGCCTCAATGTGTTACAGTGGTCCTACGAGCCAAGTGGCCTCAATGATGAGCAATGTGGTGTTACAGTGGTCCTACGAGCCAAGTGGCCTCAATGTGTTACAGTGGTCCTACGAGCCAAGTGGCCTCAATGATGAGGAATGTGATGTTACAGTGGTCCTACGAGCCAAGTGGCCTCAATGATGAGCAATGTGGTGTTACAGTGGTCCTACGAGCCAAGTGGCCTCAATGATGAGGAATGTGGTGTTACAGTGGTCCTACGAGCCAAGTGGCCTCAATGATGAGCAATGTGGTGTTAACAGTGGTCCTACGAGACAAGTGGCCTCAATGATGAGCAATGTGGTGTTACAGTGGTTCTACGAGCCAAGTGGCCTCAATGATGAGAAATGTGGTGTTACAGTGGTCCTACGAGCCAAGTGGCCTCAATGATGAGGAATGTGGTGTTACAGTGGTCCTACGAGCCAAGTGGCCTCAATGTGTTACAGTGGTCCTACGAGCCAAGTGGCCTCAATGTGTTACAGTGGTCCTACGAGCCAAGTGGCCTCAATGATGAGGAATGTGGTGTTACAGTGGTCCTACGAGCCAAGTGGCCTCAATGTGTTACAGTGGTCCTACGAGCCAAGTGGCCTCAATGAGGAGCAATGTGGTGTTACAGTGGTCCTACGAGCCAAGTGGCCTCAATGATGAGGAATGTGGTGTTACAGTGGTCCTACGAGCCAAGTGGCCTCAATGATGAGCAATGTGGTGTTAACAGTGGTCCTACGAGCCAAGTGGCCTCAATGATGAGGAATGTGGTGTTACAGTGGTCCTACGAGCCAAGTGGCCTCAATGATGAGAAATGTGGTGTTACAGTGGTCCTACGAGCCAAGTGGCCTCAATGATGAGGAATGTGGTGTTACAGTGGTCCTACGAGCCAAGTGGCCTCAATGTGTTACAGTGGTCCTACGAGCCAAGTGGCCTCAATGTGTTACAGTGGTCCTACGAGCCAAGTGGCCTCAATGATGAGGAATGTGGTGTTACAGTGGTCCTACGAGCCAAGTGGCCTCAATGTGTTACAGTGGTCCTACGAGCCAAGTGGCCTCAATGAGGAGCAATGTGGTGTTACAGTGGTCCTACGAGCCAAGTGGCCTCAATGATGAGGAATGTGGTGTTACAGTGGTCCTACGAGCCAAGTGGCCTCAATGATAAGCAATGTGGTGTTAACAGTGGTCCTACGAGCCAAGTGGCCTCAATGATGAGGAATGTGGTGTTACAGTGGTCCTACGAGCCAAGTGGCCTCAATGATGAGGAATGTGGTGTTACAGTGGTCCTACGAGCCAAGTGGCCTCAATGATGAGGAATGTGGTGTTACAGTGGTCCTACGAGCCAAGTGGCCTCAATGTGTTACAGTGGTCCTACGAGCCAAGTGGCCTCAATGATGAGCAATGTGGTGTTACAGTGGTCCTACGAGCCAAGTGGCCTCAATGATGAGCAATGTGGTGTTACAGTGGTCCTACGAGCCAAGTGGCCTCAATGTGTTACAGTGGTCCTACGAGCCAAGTGGCCTCAATGATGAGGAATGTGGTGTTACAGTGGTCCTACGAGCCAAGTGGCCTCAATGATGAGCAATGTGGTGTTACAGTGGTCCTACGAGCCAAGTGGCAGTACGATGCCAACCCCATCAACTGGGACTCGTCGAGCGAAGATGCTGTCTATGTGTTCGACCATCTGCACTTCCACTGGGGTCCGGACGACGAGAGCGGGAGTGAGCACACGTTGAACAACGAGAGGTGAGTCTCTCTCCTTCTCTCTCTCTCTCTCTCTCTCTCTCTCTCTCTCTCTCTCTCTCATGATCACAGCTGTTGTTGGTAAAGATCCACTTTGAGTCCGTTGGAGATAATATCACATCATAGAGTAGTTGAGTAAGCCCCCGATTTCTTACTAGTCATCCCCTAGCGAATGTAATGCTCTATCTTTTAAATATACAGATAACCCGAAAAATATTTCCGTTTTTCAAAAATATCTCATTTAACTTTTCTATAATGAGATGTTGCTGCACACCATTCAAAATGTAATTATTTAATTAAACAACGTAAATATTTATTATAACAAACTAACATTTTTAATAAGATAGAGTACTACATTCTCCAGGGTATGACTTATTTTGGTTAAATTTTTAACAATTTTAAAGCAATGTTACCGACAGAAATGTGGTATTCCGCAAGGTTAAGTTCAGTCAGTGTTCTTTCGCACAGTTTACGATTCAGTCCACCTCCTGTATCCGTAATATGGTGTAGCCCTAATTTAGTTGCGACAATCTACTAGATATCTAGAGATCCTGGATTGTTGATTCATACCTACTAGGCTGTGAACCTCTTCGCGTGGCAGAGCTGTTTTTATGACGGCGCACTTGTAGTAATAATAATTTTACTTAAAGGCTGGTCCACACAGATTTTTAAGACATAATGCATAACGTTTTAAGACGTTGTTTTAAAAACAACAATGAAAACAACGTCTTAAAACTAAAACTTTCTGTGAACGCCAGTACGTGTTTCCTATGATCCAACTTTACGACTACGCGTTAAACCTTAAATCGTATGTCTTAAAAATCTGTGTCAACGACAGTGAATCTCCCTTTTTAAGTGACTTACTACATGTTGTAGTGTTTGGAATAGTTCGGAAGGAATGTCCGAGGGCTGTTAGTAAGCCTGTGCTTTGTAATGCTAAACTGTCAGAGCTTACTGTGGATCCAATAAAGGTCCTAGTATGTACTGTGCATAGCAATATAGTGAACATGTTGACAGGTTTCCGCTTGAGATGCATGCTGTACATTATCGCAAGGATCTCGGAAGTCTTGGAGCAGCTGGCCACGTGTTCGGGGGAATCAAGGTCATAGCGATACTATTCAGGGTAAGACGTGGCCTTAGTCGTATTATAGGGGTTACTATGTCATCTTGGGTCCACTCGTCCCAACCATTTCTGCTTTTGTCCGAAGACATTTAACACAGGGAAGCGAAGCTGTTTTTAAACAAATTATAACTGGAATTACTTGAAGGTAATATTATGTGAATCATGAAACAATCAGAAAAAAAAAACTCTTTTCAAAATTGAATGGGAATGTGTCATTAAATCTCACATTTGGGTTTTATTACAAATCCACAATTTGATAAATATTTCTCTGTCCCACACACACAAAATTATCAAATTTGTTATATTTATGGAAGAAATATATTTTCTGAAAAAATAAAATTATGTCAATATGTTTAAACTTCCTCAGATTTCCGAACACGACAACTCCGCTTTGAACGATATCCTAGACGGTCTGGATCACGTGCACAAGGGTAATGCCACGGCAAATATCTCCCCCTTCAAACTGTCCCACCTGGTGCCCGACTTCAGCAAGAACTTCCTTGCGTACAACGGCTCCCTCACGACGCCGCCGTGTTCGGAGAGTGTATCCTGGGTTATCTACAGCCGGGCCGCCATTGTGTCACAGGGCCAGGTCAGTCACAAGACGGCTGGGCCTAGCTAGACTATGGCACGTCATTGGCTGATACGGACGTGCGTGCACATACCCTCGACTAGACGTTGCTAAGAAACCCTAGACTCACAAGACGGCTGGGCCTAGACTATGGCAGTCATTGGCTGATACGGACGTGCACATACCCTCGACTAGACGTTGCTAAGAAACCCTAGTCTCACAAGACGGCTGGGCCTAGCTAGACTATGGCAGTCATTGGCTGATACGAACGTGCACATACCCTCGACTACACGTTGCTAAGAAACCCTAGACTCACAAGACGGCTGGGCCTAGACTATGGCAGTCATTGGCTGATACGGACGTGCACATACCCTCGACTAGACGTTGCTAAGAAACCCTAGTCTCACAAGACGGCTGGGCCTAGACTATGGCACGTCATTGGCTGATACGTACGTGCACATACCCTCGACTAGACGTTGCTAAGAAACCCTAGTCTCACAAGACGGCTGGGCCTAGCTAGACTATGGCAGTCATTGGCTGATACGAACGTGCACATACCCTCGACTACACGTTGCTAAGAAACCCTAGCCCACAAGACGGCTGGGCCTAGACTATGGCAGTCATTGGCTGATACGGACGTGCGTGCACATACCCTCGACTAGACGTTGCTAAGAAACCCTAGACTCACAAGACGGCTGGGCCTAGACTATGGCAGTCATTGGCTGATACGGACGTGCGTGCACATACCCTCGACTAGACGTTGCTAAGAAACCCTAGTCTCACAAGATGGCTGGGCCTAGACTATGGCTGTCATTGGCTGTTACGAACGTGCACATACCCTCGACTAGACGTTGCTAAGAAACCCTAGTCTCACAAGACGGCTGGGCCTAGACTATGGCAGTCATTGGCTGATACGGACGTGCGTGCACATACCCTCGACTAGACGTTGCTAAGAAACCCTAGCCCACAAGACGGCTGGGCCTAGACTATGGCAGTCATTGGCTGATACGGACGTGCGTGCACATACCCTCGACTAGACGTTGCTAAGAAACCCTAGACTCACAAGACGGCTGGGCCTAGACTATGGCAGTCATTGGCTGATACGGACGTGCGTGCACATACCCTCGACTAGACGTTGCTAAGAAACCCTAGACTCACAAGACGGCTGGGCCTAGACTATGGCAGTCATTGGCTGATACGGACGTGCGTGCACATACCCTCGACTAGACGTTGCTAAGAAACCCTAGTCTCACAAGACGGCTGGGCCTAGACTATGGCAGTCATTGGCTGATACGGACGTGCGTGCACATACCCTCGACTAGACGTTGCTAAGAAACCCTAGTCTCACAAGATGGCTGGGCCTAGACTATGGCTGTCATTGGCTGTTACGAACGTGCACATACCCTCGACTAGACGTTGCTAAGAAACCCTAGGATATAACAAAAACTTAGGACTAATATTTTGGCCCAGTGTGAACTGAACCCCCAACTGTGAAAATAGATAATATCGTCTACATACCTTGACATGTAGATTTGTGTGTTGAGGTATTAGGAAACAAAACACTAAACTTGAAAACACCGCCTTGCAATATTTCAAGTTCACTGTGATTTCCACGAAATTAGCTAGCAACTGAGCTGTGTAGTAGGCCTACCATGTATTTATAATAGCACTTACGGTTAGACGCGTCGCACAGTCGAGTTAAGTACGTGATTTGTTTATGGTTGCTATGGAGTTCGATTTTCTTATGGAGAATAGCATGTAATCAAACAATTGCATAGCCGCTAATCCTGTACTTAAAGCTTGACAGCTGTTGTCTGTGCATACGGCCATTTAGGACCAGACTTTAGGCCACTAAGATAAGACCAATCTGGGACGCATTGTCTATTTAAAATTTTGATATACGAAGATGCCAGTCTTTGAAGAGGATCATAAGACACTGTCCCGAATATGCAGAAACTATATTAATGGAAAATTGATACACAACAATTGGTTTCGGTATAATAAATTTGCTCTAAAATTTAATATTAATTTACCGGCAGCAAGCATCACACAAATGTGTTTGTCATCAACTGAACTAATATTAACCTACTTGCACAGGAATGTCATATCTACGATTGGGTGTACCTATTGTGATCGACCTGTTTGAAAGAAATGTTCACATTCTTTACAGGTTTTTCGATTTATTTCGACGAAAATAATTTTATTTGCATAATTAATAAATGTTTACTATTTTGTTTCTAGGTTGAACATTTCCGCCATTTTAGCGACGACGAGTCTGGCATTATAAGTAATAACCATCGCCCTGTTCAACCGCTCAACGGGCGAACAGTTCTGCACGTAGTTTGACAAGCAACTACAAGCAACTACAAGCAACAAGCAAGTACTATACGGCTGAGGGCGCGGAAGAGTTTGACAAGTAACTACAAGCAACTACAAGCAACTACAAGCAAAAAGCAAGTACTATACGGCTGAGGGCGCGGAAGAGTTTGACAAGCAACTACAAGCAACTTCAAGCAACTACAAACAACAAGCAAGTACTATACGGCTGAGGACGCGGAAGAGTTTGACAAGCAACTACAAGCAACTACAAGCAACAAGCAAGTAGGCTACTATACGGCTGAGGGCGCGGAAGAGTTTGACAAGCAACTACAAACAACAAGCAAGTACTATACGGCTGAGGGCGCGGAAGAGTTTGACAAGCAGCTACAAGCAACAAGCAAGTACTATACGGCTGAGGACGCGGAAGAGTTTGACAAGCAACTACAAGCAACTACAAGCAACTACAAGCAACAAGCAAGTACTATACGGCTGAGGGCGCAAAAGAGTTTGACAAGCAGCTACGCGTGCACTTACCCCTAATACTATTCATAGTTCCCACGTGACGTCATAGCGGCCATGATTGCGACACAATTAATGTAGACCTATCCTAGATTGTTAGCGGATATTATTCAAATTTACTAACTATGGAGAATTTAGAATTTAAAAAATAAACATAATTTATCAAAAATCACAAATTACCGCATATATACCAATTTTATTTAAAAAACTGGTTGAATAAAAAAAAAAAAAACTTCAGTTGTTGCTCCATGACAACGTCAAAGTTTGGTCCCACAACGCTTGGACAAATACGCTTCACAAATGCCACGTGCAGAGCGTACGTATATTGAGGTGGCAGGAAGTAGAACTGAAACCGTTGCAACCTAATCTGTCACAAGAAATCAATATTACAATTATTGTAAGTGCTGTAATACGCTATTTTCAAAATGATCTAGGACTCAAGGTTGGAATTCATAGTCGCCCTACACTTAGAGGCACCCATTGTTGAAGCAACTACCTATCTTGGTAACAACGGGCGCCCAAAGATATAGGGGACGAACGACTATGCTAAAATTATACAGGTTTCAATCATGATCCTCCAAATTTTCTTTGGCGAAATATTATGAATATGCTTATCTTAGCAAACGTGAATTTTAGCGGTCTTCTATACATAAAACAATTTGTTTTGTAAATTACACATTATATATAAGTAAATTAATAATAAAAGCAACGTTAAAAATTTTGAATGATAATTTAATGTTTATTGCAATTGAACCCCAACCCTGGTGCTTCTAATCAAACATCAGAAAATAAATAAGATAACCCAGCCACACAACAAAAACTAAAATAGCACACAATGATAACATTAAACTATATAACTAATATAGTTCAAATGTGGGCAAATGGATCTATCTCAAGGAACCGTTTCTTGAATTTAACTACGCTACACCAATAAGCTACTTAATATGTTGTCAATGCGCTTACACACTTCAGTTACAAAGAATGAGTAATACAAAATAAATATTGACATTTCAAAATACTGTACATATAAAATGAACTTATGCGATATCCAATAACCATTAGCTATGAGCTTAAATCACGCCCAGAATACATTTTGATGTTACGCCCACTTTCCCCTTAATCTCAAACATATCCACTTATTTCCCCTACTTGTCTTATATAAACGGAGCCACATACTGTTGTGCGTCACAGATGACAATAAGTGTAACCATGGCTAGTTTAGTGTGGTTGGTAGCGCTGACGGCTTTGTCTTATGTTCGGTCCGAGGCGACTCCAGAACAACAATGTGCAACACCAACACACCCAACAATTAAGTTATCTTTTGAGAGTCGTCGAAATGCAACGGGTTACTGGATTTCACAGGTGAGATGACAATGTGTTTACTATGCAAACATTGTATTATTGTTTCGGTATTATGTACATTTCATAAAGTTCGATTATTATAACGCAATCTTGTGTAACTGGCACAATACAATGTTACAACACAATGTTGATCAATTCATGTAAAACTTATTTTGTGTCAAACGAATTCTTAGAAATAATGCAGTAATATAAAGCTAAATGAGAATATTTAACAATGCTGTTCAAAACTCCCCTAGTTTGACTTTGAGAATGTGGGGGAAACCAAACACCCTTCAGATGGGACGGAGACTGCCACGTGGTCAGTAGGAGTTCAGCAGAGCGCAGTGGCGTGCGGTGAGGATAAATCGGCTCTGCACTCCAAGATAATTGTGGCAGGTATGTACTCATGCAAGACAATTGACTACTTCATTCAATTTTCAACTTATTTCCTTTCCCCATGAGAACGTTAAGATGTTTGAATTTGCATCTGCTTCAATTAATATTAGACACGGTGTTTATGGGGGGAGGGGGGGGGGGGGGGATAAAATAACATTATCAAGTTAGATCTTGAGCACGTATGTATTAAAAAAAAAATTTATACGTTAAACACTTTGTAACATTTATATATTTTTCCATAAAATACCGAATTCTTGCAATTTTACCAAAATTGTGATACAAAAGGCTACGTCAGATGGCGAAAATGCATAGAATTCATGTGTTTCATCATCATTCAGCCAGAATGGAATATAATCATTATATCTCAAGCAGCAGGTACAACAACAAGCAGGTACACTCACCTACCCTTATATGGACATTCTTGAAATTAATTTACTTGCAGTAAGAACAACTAAATAGCTAAAACTTTTTTGTATTCTGTCTTTTCTTCAAGCTCATTGCTCTCTCTGAGAGTTGCGGTCAGGAAAAGTGACCTCGCGGGCCTCTGCTGAGCGTGGCCTTGTGACGTCACAGCCGAGGGGATCATTCTAAACAATACGCTGTAACTAAACGAGTTAACCTAAAGTGATGAAACAAACGGAAGCAAAGATATGATATTTGATATGTCGTTCTATGATCACGGTTCATTTTCACAATTCTTTGGATTTCACCTTACCTTTTCCATATAATATAATAAAATAATGTTAAGCGTCTGTTTCTAAAATTGCCTTATTTCTAGTTCCCGATGTAAATGCGTCAACTAAACCAATCCCAGCTGGCTACGAACTGTTCCCCGGCCTGGGGTACTACAAGTTCCATGCTGACGCGGCCAACTGGGCACGTGCGCGTCAGGTGTGCGCAGAGGAGGGCGCTCATCTTATCGTCATCAACTCGGAGTACGAGGCCAATGTAGTGAAGCAGCTCTTCACCAGGTTCCCCAAGGAGAAGATAACTAACTACGACATCACGCTTTACGAGTGGAGCTGGGTGGGCGTCTACGAACAAGGGGCTAATGGAAAATATTTCACGATTGAAGGTAGGCTTATATGATATTGTCCACAAATTGTTTCAAGCATACCTTTCCTTAAATATGTAAATACATATTTAAACAACACGATATCATATTGGGAAAGTGGTTTTTAACGAACACTGAGTTTCATAAGGAATCAAGTCTGGATTAACAAAATATTAAATACTGCAGTAATTACGATTGTCATTAGAGAAACCAATTGAATAGTTTATAATTAATTGCTTTCCCTTATGACAGCCGTTATGATTACAATATTTGAAATTTGGTTAATACAGTTATTAGTAGTTATATGAAACTAAATGTGGTTACGGCTTGGTAAAGGCGTACTTTCAATATTATTATTAGAGAGATTTAACTATGTTTGAAACATGATTGTAGCAGGAAAAATCGAAATTCATTATGTAAACTTATAATGTTGTTACTAAATTTTTGTTTTTTATTAAACCATGTCAAATCTGTTGCCCAGTTAAAACAGCATGAATCAGTATTATGTTTAAATTCAATTAAAAAAAACAATCATCTTATTTTATATATCAAGTCTCGTTTGTAGTCAATTATTTAGAAAACTCTAATAATATCCATTTTTATGTATTGGAGTACCCGTATTTACTATGTTTTTGTTGACAGGACAAACGTTGGACCAGACTGGGTTCTCCCGGTGGCACCCGGGCCAGCCGGATGGTGGAGGAACCGATGATTGTGTCCTGGCTTACGCCCTGGGTGCTGGGTACAACGACCTACCGTGCTCATACAGATCCGCGTACATATGCGAGCGTTAGATACATTCTCGTGACGTCACAACTACCATATTAGGGGCCAAAATATATGTTGACATTAGAGACGAGTGTGCTCAACACTTAAAGCACGTTTACCTCCAGCTTAAGTTCACGAACTTGAATTTATTTATGTTGCTTATAAGTAATAATATCAAACCAAAGTTAGTGAACTGTTGAATTTCAATCAAACGCCATCAGAATCATTGTAACAATGAAAACAAAAACACATGCCTCAAATACACACACATTTAAACGCGTAATTTTTTTTCTAAACGTGACCAGTATCTTACATATCAACGGAGAGTAAAACTTACAATTGTAATTAATTCGAAGTTTATTTACACAAAGCATTAGTTTATTTTATTCCTTTAAAAATCTCTCCAATCGAATATATATTACGGTTTCACACTTGTACGCTTTCGTGATCCGAGTAATTATTAGTTTTGCTTCTTGGCTTTCAGGTTGCGAATAGGTTTGATATTCTACTTTGATATGGCGCTAAGAACCTTTATGAGTTGGCACCAGGTTTTATATATATATATATATATATATATCTGTGTACCTTTGGGGCGTGACAAGCCAGAAGTATTTACTTGAGTTGAAATAGAAGATATTATATTAGAGAGATGGTTCTTGAAAACTTGTACGAACTAAATGTAGTAGGTTGGTGTTGTTTATTAAACTGATGAACGATTTCTCCTACATTAATTAAAACCACGCCCAATTTCCCCTACATGTTACTCATATCCCCTGACTTCCCCTCAAGTTTAACTTATACAAACTCGGAGTGTCTTAGCGCACAATAACCCGAGTACTACTATGTGTAGCATCGTATTGTTGGTAGCGCTGACGGCTTTAACATATGTTCAGTCCGAGACGGCACCAGAACAACATTGCGCAGCGCAAACAAACCCATCAATCAAGGTTACTTTCGAAAGTCGTCGCAATGGAACTGGGTACTGGATTTCACAGGTAATATTTATGATTGTATTAACTTTTCAGAGGAACACCTTTTATTGGGTTTATTTGAATAAAATACCCACAACTACGAAAAAATGAAAACATTAATTACTTTTTCAAGGCAGAAAGTGTAGTGTTCGAGTCCCAATTCGGGCACGGTATTTTTATCACTAGAACTTGACTTTATCGATGGGTGACTTTAAATTTATTATAGCAACGAAACACATGATAAATGGTAAAATTGACCGTAACTTAATATCAGTGCTTGCAACTGAGTGGGTAGACTAAGAATACATATATATACTTAATTATTTAATTTTACATATTAATAAAATGGTTGTGTTTTTGTTGACACAATCCTAAGACAACAATAACATGTCTGTGCCATTAAGTTTGATGTCGAGAATGATGGCGATACCAACATATCTTCGGTTGGCAAGGAAACAGCACCATTTTCAGTGGGAGTGGAACAAAGCACGGTTGTGTGCGACGGGAGGACACCCACATTGCACTCGAAAATCACTCTAACACGTAAGTGTCTGCAGTCCATCCTATGCTTTGTTGGCCTGTCCTACACTTACAGTAGTGTCAGTCAGGGTAGTCTGTTTGTGACGGTAGGACACCTACATTGCACTCAAAGATCACTCTAACACGTAAGTGTCTACAGTCCGTCCTAAGCTTTGTTGGCCTGTCCTACACTTACAGTAGTGTCAGTCAGGGTAGTCTGTGTGCGACTGGAGAACACCTACATTGCACTCAAAGATCACTCTAACACGTAAGTGTCTACAGTCCGTCCTAAGCTTTGTTGGCCTGTCCTACACTTACAGTAGTGTCAGTCAGGGTAGTCTGTTTGTGACGGTAGGACACCTACATTGCACTCAAAGATCACTCTAACACGTAAGTGTCTACAGTCCGTCCTAAGCTTTGTTGGCCTGTCCTACACTTACAGTAGTGTCAGTCAGGGTAGTCTGTTTGTGACGGTAGGACACCTACATTGCACTCAAAGATCACTCTAACACGTAAGTGTCTACAGTCCGTCCTAAGCTTTGTTGGCCTGTCCTACACTTACAGTAGTGTCAGTCAGGGTAGTCTGTTTGTGACGGTAGGACACCTACATTGCACTCGAAGATTACTCTAACACGTAAGTGTCTACAGTCCGTCCTAAGCTTTGTTGGCCTGTCCTACACTTACAGTAGTGTCAGTCAGGGTAGTCTAATTGTGACGGGAGGACACCTACAATGCACTCGAAGATTACTCTAACACGTAAGTGTACAGTCCGTCCTAAGCTTTGTTGGCCTGTCCTACACTTACAGTAGTGTCAGTCAGGGTAGGCTGTTAGTGACGGGAGGACACCTACAATGTACTCGAAGATTACTCTAACACGTAAGTGTCTACAGTCTGTCCTAAGCTTTGTTCGTCTGTCCTACACTTACACTAGTGTCAGTCAGGGCAGTCTGTGTCGGCAAGACAATGAATTACGTCAAAAAAGCGTTGATTAATCATTAACATAACATTCTTTCTTTTTTTCTCTTTTAAGTATTCCAGCAGTTTAAAATCTGACGAAGAGATCCCCAACATCCTCAGGAACAACACATCACGAATTAATCTTACTGGTTTTCTTCTTCTATATAATCCATGTTTCGTCCACAGTATCCGATATGAATGCGCCAACAAAGCCAATCCCAGCTGGCTACGAACTGTTCCCTGGCCTGGGGTACTACAAGTTCCACGCTGATACGGCCATTTGGGCACGTGCGCGTCAGGTGTGCGCAGAGGAGGGCGCTCATCTTATCGTCATCAACTCGGAGTACGAGGCCAATGTAGTTAAGCAGCTCTTCACCAGGTTCCCAAAGGATAAAATTAAAAACGATGATTTAACGCTGTATAATTTGTGTTGGGTTGGAATTTACGAACAAGGAGCTAATGGACAATATTTCAGCGTCTTGGGTAACTATGATGATTGAAAATGGTTAAATATTGCTTTACTGCAATTGACTCAACTTCTGTTTAAAAGCACACAATTTAAAAATAGTGAATCTGTGATAAAGTCAGTCGATGCATTTGATGCATTCATCACAACACAGCTTTCAATATTGGCCTAGGCCTAGCACTGCATGACAAGAGTAGTAAGTTAATAGGGCCTGTACAATGAACTAATGCTTCCCTTGTTGCCTATTTTTGACCCTATGAAATAGAAAATATTTATATTCTTTTTTTTTTTTTTTTTTAGATAATTACGAAAGTATCATCTTTTAACTTAAAAAAAAAAAATCATTTTAGCATACCTTTTCGGAAAAAAGCTTAACACTAACAGATCTTAATAATATCTTGCTCCGCATCATTCCAAAACTTGGCCGCCTCCTTTGACAGGCGCAGTTATCCCTGTGCTGTGCCTGGCAAAGAAGTGGACGTTTATTTGTTGTACCAAGCAAGCAGTGGCGTGCCGTGGTTATAGAACTTGGGGAAACATTGGTTTTGCCCAAACAAGGACTGGGTCTGGGGAAAAGCCCCAGCCGCCGGAGGAACTTTTTTGCAGTTATTATTATTATTATTATTATTTTTTTTTTTTTCTTGAAAGTTCCGTGTAGTAAACTGACGATTAAGATGCTCCTTCAAAATGCAACCACAGTTGCGTGTAACTGCACTTATTGTTCCCGCCACTGCAGGCTGTAACACGTGATCACTCCCGTCTGCACTGGCCATGCGCTTTGAACGCAGGTCGCAAACTAGCGTCCACACCGAGGTAAAACTCGCACCTCACCCACACGATCACACTAAGTTTTCTTGAAAAACTACATTTAGCTTAAATTCAGTGCTTTAAAGTTCACTAGTGTCCCTGTGGGTACTTTGGAAGACGCACAGTAAACCCTCACACCAATGTCACTGTCACTTACCGCGATTTAAGGTCGAACCATATTTGTACACCGATTTTTTGTAATCGTGCGAAATGCCAAAGACGCATGATTCATTTCAGCGTTCCAGAGCCTCGGTCAGTGTCGGAGATACTCAAGCCGCGGTCGGGACTGAAGGGGTGCTGGCTTGTCGTCTGTCAGAGCTAGACGCGCGTAAATTTAAACTGAACTGCCGCAAAGATGGCTAAATGGAAAATTAAATTTGAGAATACAAAGAATTCAAGGCGTGGCGAATCGTATACGGGTGTTCTTTTATACATAGCACTCTGTAGCATTTTAGCAAGGGAAGCAGTGCTTCCCTTGAGTCTATGGAGTGCACGCCACTGCAAGCAAGTAAACGATAATTGCAAATTGCAACATGGTTAAAGTGTTCCATATCTTGTTTACAGGACAGGAGTTGAAAGATACGGGCTATTCTCGATGGTTCCCTGGCCAGCCTGCGGACATGGGAACCGATGACTGTATGCTGGCGCACTCACAGAGTGCTGGCTACGATGACCATCCGTGCCAGTGTAGGGCTCCTTTTATCTGCGAGGTCTAGAGTGCACAATTCTATCACCAGCTGACGGATAAACTTATTTCTTAAATAATGTTCAATGTTTTATTTTAATGTAAGGGGTTAATGGATTAAACATAATCGAAATGCAAAATATGTAAACCTATATAAATTAGTATGTATGATGAAATGTATTCTCATAAAAATGACAGTTTGTTTTAATCTTAAAATCATACATATATTTGTTTTAACGATAAATTATATGTATAGAATTGTATTCGGCCTTCGTCAATAAAGATTTGACTCTTGACAAATATTACTTTAAGTTTAATACAAATTGTCCCCATCATGTTTAAACACATCTCATACACCAACATAAAAAAACTCTATTTTGTCCATAATCGTTATATATCACGTCTCGTTTGTCGTCAATTATTTAGAAAACTTAAATAATATCCTGTTTTTTGTATTGGAGTACCCGTACTGACTATGTTTTGTTGACAGGAAAAACGTTGGACCAGACTGGGTTCTCCCGGTGGCACCCGGGCCAGCCGGATGGTGGAGGAACCGATGATTGTGTCCTGGCTTACGCCCTGGGTGCTGGGTACAACGACATACCGTGCTCACACAGATCCGCGTACATATGCGAGCGTTAGATACATTCTCGTGACGTCACAACTACCTTTTTAGGGGCCAAAATATATGTTGACATTAGAGACGAGTGTGCTCAACACTTAAAGCGAGTTTACCTCCAGCTTAAGTTTACGAACTTGAATTTATTTATGTTGCTTATAAGTAATAATATCAAACCAACGTTAGTGAACTGTTGAATTTCAATCAAACGCCATCAGAATCATTGTAACAATGAAAACAAAAACACATGCCACAAATACACACACATTTAAACGCGTAATTTTTTTCCTAAACGTGACCTGTATCTTACATATCAACGGAGAGTAAAACTTACAATTGTAATTCATTCGAAGTTTATTTACACAAAGCATTAGTTTATTTTATTCCTTTAAAAATCTCTCCAATCGAATATATATTACGGTTTCACACTTGTACGCTTTCGTGACCCGAGTAAATATTGGTTTTGGTTCTTGGCTTTCAGGTTGCGATAAGGTTTGATATTCTACTTTGATATGGCGCTAAGAACCTTTATGAGTTGGCACCAGGTTTTATATATATATATATATATATATATATATATATATATATATATATATATATGATTTCTCAGATTTTGTTGGTTGCAATATGTAAAGAAAGGATACATTTTACGGTTAAACCAATCTAAATTTTATTTTTAATGATAAGTCAACGTTTCGACGACTTTAGCGTCGTCTTTTTCAAGACATACAAATATACAAAAACAAATAAATAAAAAACCACAACAACCAAAAAACACTTGCATATAAAAACGAAAACACTGCCACAGCGATACATCACTGGGTAGCTGCTCTAGCAAGCTCCTTGAATTTGCTTCTGGTTATGGGACCCCCCTGAGACACTGCTGGAACTCTTTGACTCTGAGAATGGTCAGCAACAGGCTGAATGATGGCTGGGAACACCTGCTGGACTGTAAGGTTAGCCACAATCGGTTTCCAAGCCGAAGGTAGGCAAATTCAAGGAGCTTGCTAGAGCAGCTACCCAGTGATGTATCGCTGTGGCAGTGTTTTCGTTTTTATATGCAAGTGTTTTTTGGTTGTTGTGGTTTTTTATTTATTTGTTTTTGTATATTTGTATGTCTTGAAAAAGACGACGCTAAAGTCGTCGAAACGTTGACTTATCATTAAAAATAAAATTTAGATTGGTTTAACCGTAAAATGTATCCTTTCTTTATATATATATATATATATATATATCTGTGTACCTTTGGAGCGTGACAAGCCAGAAGTATTTACTTGAGTTAAAATAGAAGATATTATATTAAAGAGATGGTTCTTGAAAACTTGTACGAACTAAATGTAGTGGGTTGGTGTTGTTTATTAAACTGATGAACGATTTCTCCTACATTAATTAAAACCACGCCCAATTTCCCCTACATGTAACTCATATCCCCTGACTTCCCATCAAGTTTCTACTTATACAAAGTCGGAGTGTCTTAGCGCACAATAACCCGAGTACTACTATGGGTAGCATCGTATTGTTGGTAGCGCTGACGGCTTTAGCTTATGTTCAGTCCGAGACGGCAACAGAACAACATTGCGCAGCGCAAACAAACCCATCAATCAAGGTTACTTTCGAAAGTCGTCGCAATGGAACTGGGTACTGGATTTCACAGGTAATATTTATGATAATATTAACTTTTCAGAGCAACAGCGTTTATTGAGTTTATTTAAATAAAATGACCAAAACTGCGAAAAAATGAAAATAATTATTCCTGTTTCCAAGGCAGAAAGTGTAGTGTTCGAAAACCAATTCGGGCACGGAATTTTTAGCACTGGAACTTGACTTTATCAATAAGTGACTATAAATCTATCATTGCATCAAAGAACATAATAAATGGTATAAATGACCCTCTTTGAATATCAGTCCTTTTAACTAAGTGGGTAGACCATAAATACAAATATAAACTTATTTATTTATTTTTATTTATTAAATAAAACAAATGGGATTTTGTTGAAACTTATAATCCGGTCCAGTCTGACAATGTCCTAATAGCTACTTTTTCATCAAATAGCTTGTTGTATCAATGGCAAAGACCAATTAAACCTTTAAAATCCTCCAAATAGCTTAATTGCTACAGAAAACTTCCTTATTAGAGATTGTCAGGCCAGTCCTTAACAATAACATTTCTGTGCCATTCAGTTTGATGTCGAGAATGATGGCGATACCAACATATCTTCGGTTGGCAAGGAAACAGCACCATTTTCAGTGGGAGTTGAACAGAGCACGGTTGTGTGCGACGGCAGAACACCTACATTGCACTCGAAGATTACTCTAACACGTAAGTGTACAGTCTGTCCTAAGCTTTGTTCGCCTGTCCTGCACTCACACTAGTGTCAGTCAGGGTAGTCTGTGTCAGTACCTAATCGTTCTTTTCTGCCAGTTTAGCAATTGTCATGGCGTCTGCATGTAATCAATGTATGACTTCACTAGTGTAGCAAGTGCAGCAAATTTTTACACTAGCTATTTATCTCGTTTAAGAACACTGTAAGAAAGGCAAAGATTTGTATTCATAAGTTGCATGTACGTCACATCTTTGCGCTTGGCGGTCACACTATCTTGTGATCAAACTTTGACGTTGCCATAGAGACACAATTGAAGCCTGTTGTAGTAAAACTCATCAAATATTTGTTCTTTAAAATCCAGCCTGTTCTTTAAATCAAAGTGATTCATGTGGTAATTTGTTTGTTTTTGTATTACTCATGTTTACTTATTAAATTCTAAATTAAACTTCTTTATTTAATTTGAATAGTATTTGCCAATAATCTAGGATTGGTCCTCCTCAATTGTGTCGCAATCACGGCCGCTGTGACGTCACGTGGGAACTGAATAGATCGATAAGCAACATAGCAAAATAAAAACTGGAACACAGCTGTTGCATATATTGTTAATGATTTTATTGATAAGTTAGTGTTTACGACCTAATTGACAGATAGGTCATAATTTTGACATCGGCCGAATCAGATACAACTATCGCCGAGGAAATAAGAGCAGTCTAGTGAAGGATTTGGGGTGTAGGGGGTTGAAGGGCGTTTAGGTATCAAAGAGCGCCGACATGAATGAGAAAAAGAGAGAATAGAGACACCAAAAAGTTGCAAAAGTCGGCAAGGCGATGAATTATCTCAAAAAAGTGATTTGTGTTAAACCGTGATTAATCTTTTACATCACATTCTTGCTTATTTTCTCTTTGAACTATTCCATCATTTAAAAATCTGTTGAAGAGATCTCGAACATCCTCCAGTAACAACACATCACGAATGCATCTCACTGGTTTCTTCTTCTTCTCTATAGTCCATGTTTCGTCCACAGTATCCGATATGAATGCGCCAACAAAGCCAATCCCAGCTGGCTACGAACTGTTCCCTGGCCTGGGGTACTACAAGTTCCACGCTGACGCAGCCATTTGGGCACGTGCGCGTCAGGTGTGCGCAGAGGAGGGCGCTCATCTTATCGTCATCAACTCGGAGTACGAGGCCAATGTAGTTAAGCAACTCTTCACCAGGTTCCCAAAGGATAAAATAAAAAACTTTGATTCCACGCTGTTTGAATGGTGTTGGGTTGGAATTTACGAACAAGGAGCTAATGGACAATATTTCAGCATCTTGGGTAACTATGATGATTGAAAATGGATAAATATCGCTTGACTGCAATTGACTAAACTTCTGTAAAAAGCACCCAATTTAAAATCTGACGAAGAAATCCCCAACATCCTCCAGTAACAACACATCACGAATGCATCTCACTGGTTTCTTCTACTTCTCTATGGTCCTTGTTTCGTCCACAGTATCCGATATGAATAGTTATTCTGTGATAAAGTCAGTCGATACATTTGATGCATTTATCACAACTCAGCTTTCAATATTGACCTGGGCCTAGCACTGCATGACAAGAGTAGTCAGTTATGACCAATGAACTAATGCTTCCTCTGGTGCTTTTTTTTGACACTATGAAAAAGAAAATATTTATATTCTATTTTTTTGTTGATGATATCGAAATAGTCTTCTTTACAAAAACAAACAAAAAAACATTCATTTCACAATACTTTTTCGGAAAATAGCTAAACACTAACAGATCTCAATAATATCTTGCTCTGCATCATTCCAAAACTTGGCCGCCTCTTACGCCAGGCACAGTCACCCCTGTGATGGGCCTGGCACAGAAGTGGATGTTTACTTGTTGTACCAAGCAAGTAAGCGAAAATTGCAAATTGCAACAAGGTTAATGTGTGTCATATCTTGTTTACAGGACAGGAGTTGAAAGATACGGGCTATTCTCGATGGTTCCCTGGCCAGCCTACGGACATGGGAACCGATGACTGTATGCTGGTTTACGCACAGAGTGCTGGCTTCAATGACCATCCGTGCCCATATAGGGCTCCTTTTATCTGCGAGGTCTAGAGTGCACAATTGTTTCACCAGCTGACGGATACACTTATTATTTAAATAATGGTCAATGTTTTATTTTAATGTAAGTGGTGACTGGATAAAATATAATTGAAATACAAAATATATGAATCTATATAAATTAGCAAGTAATGTATTTTCATAAAAATGACCATTTGTTTTAATCTTTTAAATTATAAAAAAATTTGTTTTGACGATTGTATGTATAGAATTGTATTAGACATTCGTCAATAAAGAACTATGTATTAAAAGAGGAGACTCATGACAAATATTTATTTTAGTTTTATACAAATTGTCTTCTTCATGTTCAAACACATCTCGCACACCAACTACTACCAAAAACCTGTATTTTGTCCATTATCTTATATTTAGATATCAAGTTTTGTTTGTTGTCAATTATTTAGAAAACTAAAATAATATCCATTTTTATGTATTGGAGTACCCGTATTGACTATGTGTTGTTGACAGGACAAACGTTGGACCAGACTGGGTTCTCCCGGTGGCACCGGGCCAGCCGGATGGTGGAGGAACCGATGATTGTGTCCTGGCTTACGCCCTGGGTGCTGGGTACAACGACATACCGTGCTCACACAGATCCGCGTACATATGGGAGCGTTAGATACATTCTCGTGACGTCACAAGTACCATATTAGGGGCCGAAATGTATGTTGACATTAGAGACGAGTGTGCTCAACACTTAAAGCGAGTTTACCTCCAGCTTAAGTTTACAAACTTGAATTTATTTATGTTGCTTATAAGTAATAATATCAAACCAAAATTGGTGAACTGTTGAATTTCAATCAAACGCCATCAGAATCATTGTAACAATGAAAACAAAAACACATGCCACAAATACACACACATTTAAACGCGTAATTTTTTTCCTAAACGTGACCTGTATCTTACATATCAACGGAGAGTAAAACTTATAATTGTAATTCATTCGAAGTTTAATTACACAAAGCATTAGTTTATTTTATTCCTTTAAAAATCTCTCCAATCGAATATATATTACGGTTTCACACTTGTACGCTTTCGTGACCCGAGCAGTGGCGTAACTAGAAATTATTTCGGGGGGGGTTAATCAGGGAAAAGTGAGATGAGCGGACTGAAAGGGGTCTGGGGCAAAGCCCCAGCCGCCGGAGGCCATTTCGCCGAAGGCGAAATTTTTTTTCACTTTTATAATTATTTCGTGCATTTTAGACTCAAAGAATACTACTCGAACCACTACTCGTTTGTTTGTATTATATTGAAGTTACAGTGTTACAGTAAGTATTTATTATAGTTCTAGATAAGAATTGCATAGAAATTGTGTTTTTAATGTTTGATGGTTGTTCAATATAATCTCAACATAAAGTGAAACATTGTGGTCACGTCACATATATTTAAATTTTAATTCACAGACCGTGATATTGTAATGTTAGATAAATGCATTTTTATTTGTAGGTACCCTCACTTTTACTGGTTCAAGCGAAAGTTATATTAGTTGTAGATGAACACATAAATAATATAATTGAATTATTGAAATAAATTATATTATATCTTATCTAAGTGAAGTGGTACGTTAAATTTTATGAAAATGTTATTTGTTGCGATTGTTATACACTGAAGTGGTTTAAGGATATTACAATATAGTATTAAGTAAATGAAGTATTAAGTAAAATCATTCTCGATGTAGTTTCGGGGGGGGTTTAAACCCCCTAAACCCCCCCCTTAGTTACGCCACTGGACCCGAGTAAATATTGGTTTTGGTTCTTGGCTTTCAGGTTGCGATAAGGTTTGATATTCTACTTTGATATGGCGCTAAGAACCTTTATGAGTTGCGACCAGCTTATATATATATATATATATATATATATATATATTTGATTTCTCAGATTTTTTTGATATATATGTGTACATTTGGGGCGTGACAAGCCAGAATTATTTACTTGAGTTGAGGTAGAAGATATTGTATTAGAGAGATGGTTCTTGAAAACTTGTACGAACAAAATGTAGGAGGTAAGTGTTGTTTATTAAACTGATGAACGATTTCTCCTACATTAATTAAAACCACGCCCAATTTCCCCTACATGTTACTCATATCCCCTGACTTCCCCTCAAGTTTCTACTTATACAAAGTCGGAGTGTCTTAGCGCACAATAACCCGAGTACTACTATGGGTAGCATCGTATTGTTGGTAGCGCTGACGGCTATAACATATGTTCAGTCCGAGACGGCAACAGAACAACATTGCGCAGCGCAAACAAACCCATCAATCAAGGTTACTTTCGAAAGTCGTCGCAATGGAACTGGGTACTGGATTTCACAGGTGATATTTATGATTGTATTAACTTTTCAGAGGAACACCTTTTATTGGGTTTATTTGAATAAAATACCCACAACTGCGAAAAAATGAAAAAATTAATTACTTTTTAAAGGCAGAAAGTGTAGTGTTCGAATCCCAATTCGGGCACAGGATTTTTATCACTAGAACTTGACTTTATCGATGGGTGACTATAAATCTATCATAGCAACGAAGAAACTGATAAATGGTAAAAATGACCGTCACTAAATATCAGTGCTTGCAACTGAGTGGCTAGACTATAAATACCAATCTAAACTTAATTAATTAGTTTTATTTATAAATAAAATGAATGTAGTTTTGTTGATACTTGCAATCCTAACACAACAATAACATGTATGTGCCATTCAGTTTGATGTCGAGAATGATGGCGATACCAACATATCTTCGGTTGGCAAGGAAACAGCACCATTTTCAGTGGGAGTGGAACAGAGCACAGTTGTGTGCGACGGAAGGACACCCACACTGCACTCGAAGATTACTCTTACACGTAAGTGTCTACAGTCTGTCCTAAGCTTTGTTCGCCAGTCCTACACTACACTTACACTAGTGTCAGTAAGGGTAGTCTGTGTGCGACAAGAGGACACCTACATTGCACTCGAAGATAACTCTAACACGTTAGTGTCTACAGTCTGTCCTAAGCTTTGTTCGCCTGTCCTACACTACACTTACACTAATGTCAGTCAGGGTAGTCTGTGTGCGACAAGAGGACACCTACATTGCACTCGAAGATAACTCTAACACGTTAGTGTCTACAGTCTGTCCTAAGCTTTGTTCGCCTGTCCTACACTACACTTACACTAATGTCAGTCAGGGTAGTCTGTGTGCAACGGGAGGACACCTTCATTTCACTCGAAGATAACTCTAACACGTTAGTGTCTTCAGTCAGTCCTAAGCTTTGTTCGTCTGTCCTACACTTACACTAGTGTCAGTCAGGAGAGTTTGTGTCGGAAAGACATTGAATTACGTCAAAAAAGCGTTGATTAATCATTTACATAACATTGTTTCTTATTTTCTCTTTTAAGTATTCAAGCAGTTTAAAATCTGACAAAGAGTTCCCCAACATCCTCCAGTAAAAACACGTCATCACGAATAATTCTCACTGGTTTTCTTCTTCTTCTATATAATCTTTGTTTCGTCCACAGTATCCGACATGAATGCGCCAACGAAGCCAATCCCAGCTGGCTACGAACTGTTCCCTGGCCTGGGGTACTACAAGTTCCACGCTGACGCGGCCATTTGGGCACGTGCGCGTCAGGTGTGCGCGGAGGAGGGCGCTCATCTTATCGTCATCAACTCGGAGTACGAGGCCAATGTAGTTAAGCAACTCTTCACCAGGTTCCCCAAGGATACAATCAAAAACTATTATGGATCGTTGTGTGACTGGTGTTGGGTTGGAATTTACGAACAAGGAGCTAATGGACAATATTTCAGCATCTTGGGTAACTATGATGATTGAAAATGGGTAAATATCACTTTACTGCAATTGACTCAACTACTGTTTAAAAGCACCCAATTAAAAAGTAGTGAATCTGTGATAAAGTCAGTCGATGCATTTGATGCATACATCACAACACAGCTTTCAATATTGGCCTAGGCCTAGCACTGCATGACAAGAGTAGTAAGTTAGTAGGGCCTGTACAATGAACTAATGCTGTCCTGTTTGCCTTTTTTAACACTATGTAAAAGACAATATTTATATTCTATTTTGTTTTAAGATAATATCGAAACTATGTCTTTTAACTAAAAATAAAACAAACAATCATTTCAACGTACCTTTTCGAAAATAGCTTAACACTAACAGATTTAAATAATATCTTGCTCTGCATCATTCCCTTGGTCGCCTCTCACGACAGGCACAGTCACCCCTTTGCTGTGCCTGGCACAGAAGTGGATGTTTTCTTGTTGTACGAAGCAAGTAAACGGAAATGGCAAATTGCAACAAGGTTAATGTGTTTCATATTTTGTTTACAGGACAGGAGTTGAAAGATACGGGCTATTCTCGATGGTTCCCTGGCCAGCCCTCGGACATGGGAACCGATGACTGTATGCTGGCTAACTCACAGAGTGCTGGCTTCAATGACCATCTGTGCCAATTTAGGGCTCCTTTCATCTGCGAGGTCTAGGGTGCACAATTCTATCACCAGCTGACTGATAAACGTATTTTCTTAAATAATGTTCTATGTTTTATTTTAATTTAAGCGGTTAATGGATTAAACAAAATCGAAATGCTAAATATGTAAACCCATATAAATAAGTATGTATCGTGTATTATGTCGATGCATGTATTGTCGATATGTATCATGTATTCTCATAAAAATTACAATTTGTTTTAATCTTTTAAATCATACATATATTTGTTTTAACGTTCCATTATATGATTTGAATTGTATTCGGCATTCGTCAATAAAGATTTATGTATTAAAAGAGGAGACTCATGACAAATATTACTTTAAGGGCCGGTCTAACAATCTCCTAATTAGAAAGTTATTTGCAGCAATTAAGCTATTTGGAGGATTTCAAGAGTCTTTATTGGTCGTCGCCATGGGGACAGCAAGCTATTCGACGAATAAGTAGTTATTGGAAATTGTAAGACTGGACCTAAGTTTAATACAAATTGTCTCCTTCATCCTTCATGTTTAAACACATCTCATACACCAACTTCCAAAAAAAACACTCTATTTTGTCCATAATCTTATTTTTATATAATATCAAGTCTCGTTTGTTGTCAATTATTTAGAAAACTAAAATATTATCCATTTTTTTGTATTGGAGTACCCGTATTGACTATGTTTTGTTGACAGGACAAACGTTGGACCAGACTGGGTTCTCCCGGTGGCACCGGGCCAGCCGGATGGTGGAGGAACCGATGATTGTGTCCTCGCTTACGCCCTGGGTGCTGGGTACAACGACATACCGTGCTCACACAGATCCGCGTACATATGCGAGCGTAGATACATTCACCTGACGTCACAACTTCCATATTAGGGGCCAAAATGTATGTTAACATTTGAGACGAGTGTGCTCAACACTCTCATAGCACGGTATCTCCGGCTAAAGTTCATGAACATGAATTTATTTATAATGCTTATAAGTAATAATATCAACATAAAGTTCGTGAACTGTTGAATTTCCATCAAACGCCATCAGAATAATTCTAACAATGAACATCAAAACACATGCCACAAACACACACACATTTAAACGCATAATTGTTCTAGTTAACGTGAACTATATCTAACATATCTAAGAAACACAAAACTTACAATAATAATAAATTCAAAATTTATTCACACATAGCATTAGTTTATTTTATTCCTTTAAAAATCTCTCAAATCGAAAATATATTACGGTTTTCACATTTAGAGGAGGAATTTTAGGTTTTAACCCCGACAAAATTAGGAGAAAGCTGATTTTTTCAGGGTCGCTTACAAATTTTATTTTATATAACATACTTCGGGTCCGCCAAAATCCGCCTTGTGCGTTAGCCGCCATCTTGGAAAATGTCGGCGATTACGGTATTACACTAAATCACTTGTTGTGAGTGCTCTATGTAACATAAAATTACGTGAGTGGTGTCAAATGAAAGATAATATTATGATCAATAATAATAATGTATGTTATTTTATTTATTTATCATATTACAATAGAAGGAAGTAATTAAGTGATCCACCGCATAAGTGGATATTTGTATTTTGATGATTTGCGATAAAAGTAATAACGTATCCATAACTTGTGTTCATACAAAACATAAAGCTTATTCTGTCTAGAACACATGGGCTAAGTCTTATTTGCATAACTCTAAAAATGTTTGAGATACGAGCTATTGTATATCTGCATGTGTCGTGGCCGCCATCGCCCAGGACAGAGCAAAACTCATTACCTTAGCCCATCGGTCAGTAACAACACATTAAAAGAAACTTGTCTTTTACATGATGACTAAAGAATTTAATTGAGCTTCACTTAGACCAAAGTCACATATGTGCTTTAGTCGCCATTTTGAAAAATGGCGACGGTTACAGTTTTGTCTTCAAACATGCTTTGTGAAGGCTATATATAACATAAAATAACATGAAGAATCTTAATTGAAAGATAGGATTGGGAACTTCTATAAACAGAGGAAAAATTGCAAGTACTTAGATGAGCGTAGCGAATGTATCAATAAATTCAAATGGTTCATTCTCTCCATGCGCAAATTGTGTTCGTCACACACCGGTCAAACGGTTCGACGGATTTGACCAAAATTTTAAACCAGCACTCTTTAATACTTAAATTGACGATGTCAAGATGAAGATAAAAATCCGTCAAGATGACAACCTACAAAAAAATAAATTACCGAAAACATTTAAGTTTTAATTTCTGTTAATTGAAACTTACGGGACGGATTTAAAATGTTTTGGGTTCGTGGTAGAATGGCCCATTCTAAGTAACCCATGGAAAGTCTGAAAAAGGAGACCCTGTTCCCCCCCCCCCCCCCCCCTTCTCCTCTGTCCCACTTAAGATTCCTTCTTCTGCAATTTGCCCTTCTTCTGCTGGACTCTCCTTATGACGACCCCCATTAAGATAAACAGTCAAATGCGATAGAGCAACTCTTGTCTGTTATCCATCACCATCACTATTTGATGATAACGGTATGATAAGTAGAACGAAACATTTTGAACAGGCTATTGCATCAATCAACGGTTACTTGCACCCACGAACTGAGATATGCAAAGAGTACCAACATAATAGTTTGGGGGGGGGGGGGGGGGGGGGGTCCTTCTCCATCGCGTAGACTACATGGCCTCGACCACCTCACACGAAATTGTCTTTGGAGATTCGCTCATGCATTGCATATTACTAGGCGTACTAAGCTTACGTCAGCGGCCGCTTTCCTGGGAATTGGCAGAATAAAGCCCGGCTTATTTAAAAGTTTTCCAATCGGTTAATGTTTCAAGATATAAACATTGTCAATGCAAAAACTGCTGCATGCACTCTAATAGTGGAGACAACATTAAACTTGGCAGACAGTGGTCCCCCAGTTGGAGAAGTTGGTAATGATACAGATTACTAGTTATCTTAATTGGTCAAAATTCTCAAGACGTTGTCATTTTAATGGTATTGCCAGGATCTGCCAACACAGTCAATAAAGGAAATAATATTTCTCGGTTTCAGAGCAGGCTAGCAGAAATTGAAAAACTGCAGTGGGCTGTTTAGGTACTGACATGATGTGAGTGACGCGACTAGTGCTTGTTTTACAGAAGGAAATAAAACGGGTCTTAATAATCATCATTAACAATCGTGAACTTCCCCATCCTCTCACGATGACTAAAGACAATCCACAACAAGTAAACGGTGTAGGAGGAAATGTTAACTGGCTTTTTATGGAGCTAAAATACATCATTGGATGGAAAGCGATTCTATTCATTCAACAAAAGGGGCGCTTGAATAGCGCCGAATGGAACAACGCCGAATCGATCATGTCAAGTGCACTTTCAAGTATAATTCTAACCCAAAAAAGTAGACCTTATAACCTGGAAGAACGCCGAATCTTTTTCGACGTAGATCCGACGGAAAAACGCCGAATCTTTTTCGACGTAAATCCACCGGAACAACGCCGAACCTAACATAACCTAACCTAACCTAACCTAACCTAACCCGTGTTTTACACGGAAAAAGATTCGGCGTTGTTCCAGGTTAGAAGGTTTACGTTTTTCGGGGTTAGGTTGCAACAAAATACTGCTAGCCACAGTGTTGGAGCAATGTTCAATTTGTATAATTGGACACCTAAACAAGTGAGACTGCTAGCCACAGTGTTAAAGCAATGTTCAATTTGTATAATTGGACACCTAAACAAGTGAGACTGCTAGCCACAGTGTTGGAGCAATGTTCAATTTGTATAATTGGACACCTAAACAAGTGAGAGTGATAGACATTTACTATGGGAATTATTAGGGCCGGTATTACAATCTCCTAATAAGAAAGTTATTTGTAGCAATTAAGCTATTAGGAGGATTTCAAGGGTTTTAATTGGTCGTTGCCATGGAGACAACAAGCTATTCAACGCATAAGTAGTTAATGGGACATTGTAAGACTGGACCTAGGTGCTGCAGTGTTTGGGAACATTGCCGTAAATATTAACTAAAAATGCGCTTACAAAATGACGGTAACAGTTACAACGTTAAACTAACTTTTGCCAAGACAGTGGCAATACCTTTGTTGTGGATATAAATAAATATAAAACATTGTTATTATTTGGCATTAAGTGACTTACGCAACAGCTTAGGCCACATGGCGTCTTCCGAATCAGATCCATTTTTCTTATATCGTGGGGGTCGTTAAGGAGAGTCCAGAAGCTAGGAAGGGCAGGGCAAATTGCAGAAGAAGGAATCTTAAGTGGGACAGAGGAGAAGGGGGGGGGGGAGAGCAGGGTCTCATTTTTCAGACTTACCATGGGCCCATTCTACCACGAACCCAAAACATTTTAAATCCGTACGTAAGTTTCAATTAACAGAAATTAAAACTTAAATGTTTTCGGTAATTTATTAATTGTAGGTTGTCATCTTGGCGGATTTTTCTGTTCATCTTGACATCGTCAATTTGAGTATTAAAGAGTGTTGGTTTAAAATTTTGGTCAAATCCGTTGAACCGTTTGACCGGTGTGCGACGAACAAAATTCGCGCATTTAGAGAATGAACCATTTGAATTGATTGATACATTCGCTACGCTCATATAATTATTTACAATTTTTCCCCTGTTTATAGAAGTTCCCAATCATATCTTTCAATTAAGATTCTTCATGTTAGTTTATGTTATATGTAGCCTTCACAAAGCATGTTTAAAGACAAAACTGTAACTGTCGCCATTTTTCAAAATGGCGACTAAAACCCATATGTGACTTTGGTCTAAGTGAAGCTCAAGTAGTAGATACAACCCCCAGTTGGACACACAGATATTTTCGAGGTCTGAAAGTTGGATCGTTTGGAAAACCTTCCGACATTCCTTCCCTCGAACCCATCGACCGCAAATACCTTTCATCGGCGAGCTGTTCATAATCTTACTTATTAATCCTGATGACCTGTCACAACAAATTTCATATAGAATTTAGAACAACACTTTTTCCTGAATTATATGGATATTTCTACATTGCGCTATAAAGAGCTGGAAATTATAAAATCAGTGGTTTTTTATTTGTCTTTTTATGATGGATACAACCATACTTAGGCCTACTTATGAATTAATTTTAGTAGATAAATAATGTTTTTTCGTGTATTAGAGGAAACAGTAGTCTTACAAAGACAATCAGAGATGAATGAAAATGAAAGATATTTTTTTTAGAGCAGCGGGTCGCTGCTCTAAAAAAAATATCTTTCATTTTAATTACAATCAGTTTTGAGAATTAATGCCAACGTATAAGAAAAATGTGGGTTTTCTTTCATAAAACGGCTTCAAATTACACTACCACATTTTTTAAATTGCATTTATATTTTATACGTAAGGCAATAATCTAGTACAATAAAACTGATCAGTATAATAATAATCAGTGTAATAAAATTGATAATTACTTTGAGTATTGTTTGACTTTGTAACTTTCATACTCTGATTTTCTTTGTAAGACTATAATATTATTTGCTTATAGTGCTACATTAATGTTTTAAGTCCGGTTGTTTTCGTCATAGAAAGACAAATAAAAAAAACCTGAGTACATAATTTCAAGCTGTTTAACACTGTTTAACGCGATCATGAAATATACGTATAGTTCCTAAAAAAGTGTTTTTCCTATAAGATGACTTTTGTTGTGACAGGTCATCATGGCTCGTCGATCGCAGGTAATTACGGTCGAGGCGAGAGGGAGGGAAACCCGTACTTTGGTCAGAGGTTGGTACAAACGCTACCCGAACCTCATGCCCTCGGGCCTGTCCAACTGCGAAATAAACGAACTGTACATTCTTTAGTCATCATGTAAAAAACAAGTTTCTTTTAATGTGTTGTTACTGACCGATGGGCTAAGGTAATGAGTTTTGCTCTGTCCAGGGCGATGACGGCCACGACACATGCAGATATACAATAGCTCGTATCTCCAACATTTTTAAAGTTATGTAAATAAGACTTGGCACGTGTGTTCTAGACAAAATAAGCTTTATGTTTTGTATGAACACAAGTTATGGATACGTTATTACTTTTATCGCAAATCATCAAAATACAAATATCCACTTATGCGGTGGATAACCTAATTACTTCCTTCTATTGTAATATGATAAATAAATACAATAACATACAATATTATTATTGATCATAATATTATCTTTTATTTGACACCACTCACGTAATTTTATGTTACATAGAGCACTCACAACAAGTGATTTAGTGTAATACCGTAATCGCCGACATTTTCCAAGATGGTGGCTAACGCACATGGCGGATTTTGGCGGACCCGAAGTATGTTATATAAAATAAAATTTGTAAGCGACCCTGAAAAAATCAGCTTTCTCCTAATTTTGTCCGGGTCGGTATAGGAAATTGGGCTAAAGTAACCCCACTTGTACGCTTTTGTGACCCGAGTAATAATTGGTTTTGGTTCTTGGCATTCAGGTTGCGCTTAGGTTTGATATTCTAGTTTGATATGGCGCGAATAACCTTTATAAGTTGGAACAAGGTAATATACATTTTGGGCGTGGCAAAATAAGTATTGACACGAAATAGAAGATATTATGATAGAAAGATTGTTCTTGAAAACATGTACGATTAAAAGGAAGTGGATTGGTGTAGTTTATTAAACTGATAAACGATTTCTCCTACATTAATTAAAACCACGCCCCATTTCCCCTACATGTAACTTATATCCCCTGACTTCCCCTCAAGTTTCTACTTATACAATTCGGAGTGTCTTAGCGCACAATAACCCAGTTCTACTATGGGTAGCATCGTATTGTTGGTAGCGCTGACGGCCTTAACATATGTTCAGTCCGGGACGGCACCAGAACAACATTGCGCAGCGCAAACCAACCCATCAATCAAGGTTACTTTCGAAAGTCATCGCAATGTAACTGGGTACTGGATTTCACAGGTAATATTTATGATAATATTAACTTTTCAGAGCAACAGCGTTTATTGAGTTTATTTAAATAAAATGACCAAAACTGCGAAAAAATGAAAATAATAATTCCTGTTTCCAAGGCAGAAAGTGTAGTGTTCGAAAACCAATTCGGGCACGGAATTTTTAGCACTGGAACTTGACTTTATCAGTAAGTGACTATAAATCTATCATTGCATCAAAGAACATAATAAATGGTATAAATGACCCTCTTTGAATATCAGTCCTTTTAACTAAGTGGGTAGACTATAAATACAAATATATACTTATTTATTTATTTTTATTTATTAAATAAAACAAATGGGATTTTGTTGAAACTTATAATCCGGTCCAGTCTGACAATGTCCCAATAACTACTTTTTCATCAAATAGCTTGTTGTATCAATGGCAAAGACCAATTAAACCTTTGAAATCCTCCAAATAGCTTAATTGCTACAGAAAACTTCCTTATTAGAGATTGTCAGGCCAGTCCTTAACAATAACATTTCTGTGCCATTCAGTTTGATGTCGAGAATGATGGCGATACCAACATATCTTCGGTTGGCAAGGAAACAGCACCATTTTCAGTAGGAGTGGAACAGAGCACGGTTGTGTGCGACGGCAGGACACCAACATTGCACTCGAAAATTACTCTAACACGTAAGTGTCTACAGTCTGTCCTAAGCTTTGTTCGCCCGTCCTGCATTTACACTAGTGTCAGTCAGGGTAGTCTGTGTCAGTACCTAATCGTTCTTTTCTGCCAGTTTAGCAATTGTCATGGCGTCTGCATGTAATCAATGTATGACTTCACTAGTGTAGCAAGTGCAGCAAAATTTTACACTAGCTATTTATCTCGTTTAAGAACCACTGTAAGAAAGGCAAACTAAGATTTGTATTCATAAGTTGCATGTACGTCACATCTTTGCGCTTAGCGGTCACACTATCTTGTGATCAAACTTTGACGTTGCCATAGAGACACAATTGAAGCCTGTTGAAGTAAAACACATCAAGTATTTGTTCTTTAAAATCCAGCCTGTTCTTTAAATCAAAGTGATTCATGTGGTAATTTGTTTGTTTTTGTATTACTCATGTTTACTTATTAAATTCTAAATTAAACTTCTTTATTAAATTTAAATAGTATTTGCCAATAATCTAGGATTGGTCCTCCTCAATTGTGTCGCAATCACGGCCGCTGTGACGTCACGTGGGAACTGAATAGATCGATAACCAACATAGCAAAATAAAAACTGGAACACAGCTGTTGCATATATTGTTAATGATTTTATTGATAAGTTAGAGTTTACGACCTAATTGACAGATAGGTCATAATTTTGACATCGGCCGAATCAGATACAACTATCGCCGAGGAAATAAGAGCAGTCTAGTGAAGGATTTGGGGTGTAGGGGGTTGAAGGGCGTTTAGGTATCAAAGAGCGCCGGCATGAATGAGAAAAAGAGAGAATGAATTATCTCAAAAAAGTGATTTGTGTTAAACCGTGATTAATCTTTTACATAACATTCTTGGTTATTTCCACTTTTAACTATTCCATCATTTTAAAATCTGTTGAAGAGGTCAAACGTCCTCCAGTAACAACACATCACGACTTAATCTGACTGGTTTCTTCTTCTTCTCGTTAATCCATGTTTCGTCCACAGTATCCGATATGAATGCGCCAACGAAGCCAATCCAAGCTGGCTACGAACTGTTCCCTGGCCTGGGGTACTACAAGTTCCACGCTGACGCGGCCATTTGGGCACGTGCGCGTCAGGTGTGCGCAGAGGAGGGCGCTCATCTTATCGTCATCAACTCGGAGTACGAGGCCAATGTGGTTAAGCAGCTCTTCACCAGGTTCCCCAAGGATAAAATAAAAAACTATGATTCAAACCTGTTTGACTGGTGTTGGGTTGGAATTTACGAACAAGGAGCTAATGGACAATATTTCAGCATCTTGGGTAACTATGATGATTGAAAAAGGGTAAATAGCGCTTGACTGCAATTGACTAAACTTCTGTAAAAAGCACCCAATTTAAAAATAGTAATTCTGTGATAAAGTCAGTCGATACATTTGATGCATTCATCACAATTTAGCTTTTAATATTGGCCTAGGCCTAGCACTGCATGACAAGAGTAATCAGTTATGACCAATGAACAAATTCTTCCTCTGGTGCTTTTTTTCGACACTATGAAAAAGAAAATATTTATATTCTATATTTTTTTGGATGATATCGAAATAGTCTTCTTTACAAAAACAAACAAAAAAACAATCATTTCACCATACCTTTTCGGAAAATAGCTAAACACTAACAGATCTCAATAATATCGTTCTCTGCATCATTCCAAAACTCAGCCGCCTCTTACGCCAGGCACAGTCACCTCTGTGATGGGCCTGGCACAGAAGTGGATGTTTACTTGTTGTACCAAGCAAGTAAGCGAAAATTGCAAATTGCAACAAGGTTAATGTGTGTTATATCTTGTTTACAGGACAGGAGTTGAAAGATACGGGCTATTCTCGATGGTTCCCTGGCCAGCCCTCGGACATGGGAACCGATGACTGTATGCTGGTTTACGCACAGAGTGCTGGCTTCAATGACCATGCGTGCCCATATAGGGCTCCTTTTATCTGCGAGGTCTAGAGTGCACAATTGTTTCACCAGCTGACGGATACACTTATTATTTAAATAATGGCCAATGTTTTATTTTAATGTAAGTGGTTACTGGATAAAACATAATTAAAATACAAAATATGTATATCTATATAAATTAGCATGTAATGTATATTCATAAAAACGACCATTTGTTTTAATCTTTTAAATTATACAAACATTTGTTTTGACGTTCTATTATATGTATAGAATTGTATTCGGCATTCGTCAATAAAGAACTATGTATTAAAAGAGGAGACTTATGACAAATATTAATTTTAGTTTTATACAAATTGTCTCCTTCATGTTCAAACACATCTCACACACCAACTTCTACCAAAAACCACTCTTTTGTCCATAATCTCTTATTTAGATATCAAGTTTTGTTGGTTGTCAATTATTTAGAAAACTAAAATAATATCCATTTTTTGTATTAAAGTAGCCGTATTGACTATGTTTTGTTGACAGGACAAACGTTGGACCAGACTGGGTTCTCCCAGTGGCACCGGGCCAGCCGGATGGTGGAGGAACCGATGACTGTGTCCTAGCTTACATCCGGGGTGCTGGGTACAACGACATACCGTGCTCACACAGATCCGCGTACATATGCGAGCGTTAGATACATTCTCGTGACGTCACAACTACCATATTAGGGGCCAAAATGTATGTTGACATTTAAGACGAGTGTGCGCAACACTTAAAGCACGTTAATCTCCCGCTTAAGTTAACGAACTTGAATTTATTTTTGTTACTTTTAATTAATAATATCAAACCAAAGTAAGTAAAGAGTTGAATTACAATCAAACGCCAACATTGTAACAATGGACAACAAAACACATGCCACAAACACACACACATTTAAACGCGTAATTCTTGTAGAAAACGTGAACTATATCTAATATATCAACGAAACACAAAACTTACAACTGTAATAAATTCAAAATTTCTTAACACAAAGCATAAGTTTATTTTATTCCTTTTATAATCTCTAAAAATCGAAAAACTATAACGGTTTTACACTTGTACGCTTTCGTGACCCAAGTAATTGTTGGTTTTGGTTCTTGGCTTCCAGGTTGCGCTTAGGTTTGATATTCTAGTTTGATAGGGCGCAAAGAACCTTTATTAGTTGGCACCAGTATATATATGTTTCTATATACATTTTGGGCGTGGCAAGACAGAAGTATTTACAGAAGGTAGAAGATATTATAAAAGATAGATTGTTCTTGAAAACATGTACGATTTAAAAGAAGTGGATTGGTTTAGTTTACTGATGAGCGATTTCTCCTACAATAGTTTAAATCACGCCCAATTTCCCCTACATGTTACTCATAGCCCCTTGACTTCCCCTCAAGTATCTGCTTATACAAACTCGGAGTGTCTTAGCTCACAATAACCAGAGTACTACTATGGGTAGCATCGTATTGTTGGTAGCGCTAACGGCTATAACATATGTTCAGTCCGAGACGGCAACAGAACAACATTGCGCAGCGCAAACCAACCCATCAATCAAGGTTACTTTCGAAAGTCGTCGCAATGGAACTGGGTACTGGATTTCACAGGTAATATTTATGATAGTATAAACTTTTCAGAGGAACACGGTTTATTGGGTTTATTTTATTAATATACCCACAACCGCGATTAAATAAAACTATAGTTCCTGTTTCCAAGGCAAAAAGTGTAGTGTTTGAATCCTAATTCGGGCACAGGATTTTAACACTGGAACTTGACTTTATCGATGGGTGACTTTAAAGCCATCAAAGCAACGAAGGACGTGATAAATGGTATCAAGTATCCTTCCTGAATATCAGTGCTTGTAACTGCGTAGTAGACTATAAAATACAAATATATTATTATTTATCTATTTTTATTTATTAAATAAAACTAATGAGATTTTGTTGAAACTTATAATCCGGTCCAATCTTACAATGTCCCAATAACTACTAATTCGTGGAAAAGCTTGTGTCAATGGCAAAGACTAATCAAAACTTTGAAAGCCTCCAAATAGCTTAATTGCTACGATTAACTTCCTTATTAGAGATTGTCAGACCGGCCCTTAACAATAACATTTCTGTGAATTTAGTTTGATGTCGAGAATGATGGCTTTACAAACACATCTTCAGTTGACAAGGAAACAGCACCATTTTCAGTGGGAGTGGAACAGAGCACAGTTGTGTGCGACGGCAGAACACCAACATTGCACTCGAAGATTACTCTAACACGTAAGTGTCTACAGTCTGTCCTAAGCTTTGTTTGCCTGTCCTGCACTTACACTTGTGTCAGTCAGGGTAGTCTGTGTCAGTACATAATCGTTCTTTTCTGCCAGTTTAGCAATAATTGCCATAGCGTCTGCCTGTAATCAATGTATGACTTCTTTAGTGTAGCAAGTGCAGGAAATTTTTACACTAAATATTTAGCTCGTTATAGACCCACTGTAAGAAAGGCAAATGAAGATTTATATTCACAA